>SJYA01000665.1:1018589-1058978 GCA_006410615.1 Neotragus moschatus
AATAGTTTTTATTTTTTTTCCTGGTTTGTGCCACAATTTTTTTTTTTTGGCTTTGGTTTGTTTTTTTTTTTTTTTTTTTTTTTTTTTTACTAATACTCAAAAATGAACCAGGATAAAGAGGAAATAAAGCTGGGTTATTTAAAAGTACTGGGTTGAAAACCAGACATACCATCAAAATATTCTCTGAACAGACATGAATTTGTTCAGTTCAAAATGTTTTTTGAAAATGTCTCAGTTTTTCTCCCATTGGTTTTTAACTTTCCTTACATCTTTATTTCTGATTGAAAACGAACCTGCTATGAAAGAAAATACACTTTGTAGTATATCTGTGTGTGTCTATAAATATCTATGAAGAAACAGAATCCTAAACAAGCAAAATAAATGTATAAAGAGTGGAAGCAATATTGAGGGATTATCTGAAATATTTCAAATATTTCAAATGTACACTTTTTCTTTGAGAAAAAAAATAAAATGTCACATCTAAATTCCTATCTAATTTTTTAATGTATCTGCTCTCTATTAATTGATTTGATAATTTTGAGCCACCAGTTAAAGTCTACCCTGACAAAATGGTAGTGATATCTAATTTCATCATCTAAGTATACACAACCTTCCTGGAAACCACAGATGAGAAGTAATTCTCCCTCCTCCTCCCTCTCTCCCTTCTTTGTCCTCCCTTTACATCTGAAGTATTGGTTCCAAGTATAAGAGATCTGAAATGATGACTCAGAGTAACATCTACCTGTTTATGCCCAAGTTAGGTCATATACCATGAGGGATTAGTGTAGCTGTGACATCCTCAGTGCTCATTTTGGTAATGTTTTCATACTTCAATGCAAGAGAGATGAAGTTATTGTTGAAAGGGAATCTAGCCTGACTATATCTATATACTTTCCAGGGACTAGGTCAAGTAAGAAGTATTATAAACGTAAGCCATGTTTATTAGTAATAAATATATAATTACATAGATCAGTTGGATATCACCAAGCACTAACAGGTAAGTTCAGTTCAGTTACTCAGTCATGTCTGACTCTGCTACCCCAGGGACTGAAGCACGCCAGGCCTCCTTGTCTATCACCAACTCCTGGAATTTACTCAAACTCATGTCCATTGAGTCAGTGATACCATTCAACCATCTCACCCTCTGTCATCCCCTTTTCCTCCTTCCTTCACTCTTTCCCAGCATCAGGGTCTTTACAAATGAGTCAGTTCTTCACATCAGGTGGCCAAAGGATAGCATAGGTCCTTCCAATGAATATTCAGGACTGATTTCCTTTAGGATGGACTGGTTGGATCTCCTAGAGTCCTGTCCAAGGGACTCTCAAGAGTCTTCTCCAACACTGCAGTTCAAAAGCATCAATTCCTCAATGCTCGGCTTTCTTTATAGTCCAACTCTCACATCCATACATAACCACTGGAAAAAACATAGCTTTGACTAGACCTTTGTTGGTAAAGTAATCTCTCTGCTTTTTAATATGCTGTCTAGGTTTGTCATAGCTTTTCTTCTGAGGAGCAAGCATCTTTTAATTTCATGGCTACAGTCACCATCTGCAGTGATTTTGGAGCCCCTCAAAATAAAGACTGTTACTGTTTCCACTGTTTCCCCATTTATTTGCCATGAAGCAATGGGACCAGATGCCATGATCTTAGTTTTCTGAACACTGAGCTTTAAGCCAACTTTTTTACTCTCCTCTTTCACTTTCATCAAGAGGCTCTTTAGTTCTTCTTCGCCTTCTGCCATAAGGATGGTGTCATCTGCATATCTGAGATTATTGATATCTCTCCCAGAAATCTTAATTCCAGCTTGTGCTTCATCCAGTCCAGCATTTCTCATGATGTACTCTGCATATAAGTTAAATAAGCAGGGTGACAATATACAGCCTTGACGTACCCGTTTTCTGATTTGGAACCAGTCTGTTGTTCCATATCCACTTCTAACTGTTGCTTCTTGACCTGCATAAAGATTTCTCAGGAAGCAGATCAAGTGGTCTGGTATTCCCATCTCTTTAAGAATTTTCAGTTTGTTGTGATCCACACAGTTAAAGTCTTTGGCATAGTCAACAAAGCAGAAATAGATGTTTTTCTGGAACTCTCTTGCTTTTTTGATGATCCAAAAGATGCCGACAATTTGACCTCTGGTTCCTCTGCCTTTTCGACATCAAGCTTGAACATCTGGAAGTTCACAGTTCAAGTACTGTTGAAGCCTGGCTTGGAGAATTTTGAGCATTACTTTGCTAGCATGTGAGATGAGTGCAATTGTGTGGTAGTTTGAGCATTCTTTGGCATTGCTTTTCTTTGGGATTGGAATGCAAACTGAACTTTTCCAGTGCTATGGCGACTGCTGAGTTTCCCAAACAGGCAAGAACTTTAATAAAACCTCGGTTGTCTATTGCATAGACTTTTCCAGTAGATCTGCAAGATTAAGAATTATGCAGTAAAATATTCTGTTACTTAACGAACTGGAAGGTGGGCTATGGGAAATTTAGTAACAGATGCAATGTTTAAGAAACTATATTTGCAATGGAGAAATACTAGTTCTTTTCAGTTTTCAAAAAATCTAATATTTTGGAACTAAAAGACAGCAAATGTCAGGAGAAAAGGGTTGTATGAGTCAGAGGTTGCATAACTCACCTGGACCATATCAGACTGTCAGAACAGCACAGTTTCCATTCCTAAACCCCAGAGTTCTGCAATTGTGTATTTCCATATCCATGAGACTAACAAATACCATCTCTCCACTCTTTTATTCTTGTCACAGGATTTGGGACAAGAGGAGGAAGAGAAGCAACATTTATCTTTATGATAAAAAGCAGAAAAGGCAAGAACAAAAGGAAAAATCTTAAACATTTTGCTTTTCTTTCACTCAAGAGAAGAAATGGATATTTAAGACTGCCAGAATCAGACCTATTTTTTCATGCTCCTTGAAGAAGTCAAGACACACATCACACATGATGGCACATGTATAAAAGAATCGAGCTGTCTCTAGACAGAGTTGTGAGAATAGACGTGATGGAGATTTTTCATTTGCCAATTTCACTTTGTGAGCTACCTGCCTGTGTTTCTCCCCACTCCCCCATCAATGAAAAGACTTACAATGAATTAGAGCCAGTACGAAAGCATGTGATAAACTCATCCTTTCCAAGGTATAAATGGCTGATAACATTTATCCCTGATGATGTAATTTGTATTTCAATAGGGAATTACACCAGAAATGCCTCTAGTAAGTTTCTACAGTGAATACCAAAAGCTTGAAATGTAAATCGGGAAGTTTTAGGCAAAAGGGACCAACCAGTGAAAAATAACTTTTTTTTTTCAGTTGTGGTAGGCAAGAGAGTATTTCATTGAAGGGGAGGAACTTAATGAAATAATCAATGGCCACTTAATTGTTATTGACTACTTTCTTCCAGGACTTAACGGGGATGCACAGAAAGTATATGAAAAATTAACAATGACATACTAAACCGCTAGTATTGCATTTTCTCCTCTTCTTCTGCAGTTATGGTATACTTCCCAGACTCCCTTGCAGTTAGATGTGTCTATACGACTAAGATATAGTCAACAGAATGTAAGTTAAAATTATTTCTAGGCTTAAACTATATAGACATTTCCTATTTTCTCATTTTTCCCCATGACTTCTGTTCAGAGGAATTGGAGATGACACCCAAGGAAGATTTGGGCACCATAAGGTGAAGACACAAGATTCTCTATCGTTTGAGTTTTTTGTATACCACGACAGCAGCCCCACGGATGTATATACCCAGTACTTACTAAAAATAACTTTAATAAAGTTTATTAAAATAAAAATATTGAGCTTGCATTATTCTAATTTTTGCAGTCTATTTGGTATGATAGATAATCAAGCATTCTATATAGTACAATAATGAGTGTTTCAATTATAAGGAAATATAGAGGTAAATTTTCCATTCCTCTTCTTTTATCAACAGAAAAATAAGGCCAAAATTTAAAGTGATTATACCTACAATATTTTCTTTTGGAAAAGGAGATTCCAGGCTTAGGTGAGAGTAAGTGGGAAATGCTATCTTACATTGTAATAAAAATTACAGACTTTTTAAATGCCCATTTATTACTTACTAAATATAGTTGCTTAAACAATTTGAAAAGTGGCTTTATAGTAACATCTTAGAGTGTTCCTAAAGGTTAAATAAAACATATTAAAAAATGACTAGCCCTTATTGTCATATTTATTGATCATGAAGAACCTGAACCTTTAATTATAATAGAGAACACTTGTAACAATCATTGCATCCAATTCCTATTCTTAGTATTTCACATACTCTGAACCATTTAAGTCTCACAATAACTCTGAGATATTGTGGTAACTTTTCACATCAACTACCCACAGTTAACAACAGAGACCACAGATGAAGTGCACAGTCCCCCATGATACTGCTCCACTTCAGACACCAGCTTCAAGTTCAAGGGTCCACAGGCCATCCTTACTGCTGACCAACTGGCTATAAATTCAGATATTTACTACTCCCTCAGGTTTAATGACTTACATAACTTAAGAAAATATTATATATGTGAGCATAGATTTATTACAGTCAGTTTTAATGACTTACAGAACTTAAGAAAATATTATATATGTGAGCATAGCTTTATTACAGTCAAAAAACAAGCACATCAGAACCATCCAAAAACAGAGGCATATAGAGCAAGGTCAAGAAGGGTTCCGAATGTGAAGCTTCCACTATCTTTTTGTGCCTTCTGTGGAGCCAGGACATAGATTGTTACCAACCAGGGAACATAGCTTATTTGTCCACAGTTACAATGAGGCTTCTTCATATAAACATGATTGATTGAAATCTTAGCCATGTAACTCAATCTCCAACCTACTTCTTCTCCCTAGAGGTTGACGCCATATCATGTGGTTCAAAGCCCCAATCTTCTAATAACATGATTGGTCTTCTTGGCACAGCTAACTTCTATCCTGAGTCAAGAGCTTAAACTTTCTAGGGACAGATCTGAGTGACCTTATTAGGATAAATTATCAGGAGTTACCATCAATAGCAAAGACATTTCTTTTACTTAGGAAGTAGTATTTGTGGGATTTCCTAGGAACACAGGTCAAAGACCAGCCAAATTCTTTTTTCCTAAGGGTTAGGAGTATATCTCCGAGCCAGATTTCCTATTACACAGATATGTGTTATCATTATCTACACTTTTAAATGAAGAAATTGAAGCTCAAAGTGGTTAAGGGACTGACCTCAGGTCACACAGCTGGGAAGCAAAAGAGCCAAGTTTTGAAACTGCACAATTTGATATCGAAGTCCATACTTTGAGATTTTATTCAGTCACTTCAGTTCAGTCACTCAGTTGTGTCTGACTCTTTGCGACCTCCATGAATTGCAGCACACCAGGCCTCCCTGTCCATCACCAACTCCCGGAGTTCACTCAGACTCATGCCCATCGAGTCAGTGATGCCATCCAGCCATCTCATCCTCTGTTGTCCCCTTCTCCTCCTGCCCCCAATCCCTCCCAGCATCAGAGTCCTTTCCAATGAGTCAACTCTTCGCATGAGGTGGCCAAAGTACTGGAGCTTCAGCTTCAGCATCATTTCTTCCAAAGAAATCCCAGGGCTGATCTCCTTCAGAATGGACTAGTTGATCTCCTTGCAGTCCAAGGGACTCTCCAGAGTCTTCTCCAACACCACAGTTCAAAAGCATCAATTCTTCGGTGCTCAGCCTTCTTCACAGTCCAACTCTCACATCCATACATGACCACTGGGAAAACCATAGCCTTGACTAGACGGACCTTAGTCGGCAAAGTAACATCTCTGCTTTTGATTATGCTATCTAGGTTGGTCATAACTTTTCTTCCAAGGAGTAAGCGTCTTTTAATTTCATGGCTGCATGACACCATCTGCAGTGATTTTGGAGCCCCCCAAAATAATGTCTGGCACTGTTTCCACTATTCCCCATCTATTTCCCATGAAGTGATGGGACCAGATGCCATGATCTTCATTTTCTGAATGTTGAGCTTTAAGGCAACTTTTTCACTCTCCTCTTTCACTTTCATCAAGAGGCTTTTTATTTCTTCCTCACATTCTGCCATAAGGGTGGTGTCATCTGCATATCTGAAGTTATTGATATTTCTCCCAGCAATCTTGATTCCAGCTTGTGTTTCTTCCAGTCCAGCATTTCTCATGATGTACTCTGCACAGAAGTTAAATAAGCAGGGTGACAACATACAGCCTCGACGTACTCCTTTTCCTATTTGGAACCAGTCTGTTGTTCCATGTCCAGTTCTAACTGTTGCTTCCTGACCTGCACACAGATTTCTCAAGAGGCAGGTCAGGTGGTCTGATATTCCCATCTCTTGAAGAATTTTCCACAGTTCATTGTGATCCACACAGTCAAAGGCTTTGGCATAGACTCTGCCATCTGTTTATTAATAGATTTGAATGAATGGTTTTATTTGAGTATTTGAGTATTAGAGCTTTTATTACTAATACTCAAATAAAACCATTCACTCAAATCTATTAATAAATAGATGGCAGAATATTGTAATGAAGAACTAGTTTGTTTTTTATAGAATACCAGTTCATCTGGGCAAAGTCATTTGTACTTCTGGGACAAACTTTTAAAAAGAGTGTGTATAAAGTTAAACCTGGTACTTTATCCATTAAGTCAAGAAAATTTTACTTAGTGTCTACAAGGTAGTAGTCACTGTTTTGGGTCTAAATGAGCTCTGAAGTCTCTTAACTGTAAGAACACATGATACTCCACTATACCGGTGCAGTTTTCCATTACAAACAGCTCTGAAACGGCTAGTCGACACTTATTTTTAGTGCAATTTTCTCTTCTTAAAGGAAACATGAAAAATACAATGCCAAGAAACAAGACCCTAGAGAAGAATATTTGATTCCTAGTCAGGCAATTACATATTTGGATAGTGTATAAAGTACCTGCATGCAAGTCAAGGAATAAAAACACACAGCATGATGATTAAGGCACAGCATTATCTGTAGTCCATTAAAAAACAGAAACTACATGCTCTCACAAGCATTCTCATTTTATGTAAATTCCAACCAGTGAACTGGTGAAGTTACTCATAGTCATTTCCAACTCTTTGTGATTCCAAGGACTGTAGTCTACCAGACTCCTCTATCCATGGAATTTTACAGGCAAGAGTATTGGATTAGGTTGCCATTTCCTTCTCCAGGGGATCTTCCTGACCCAGGGATCGAACCCAGGTCTCCTGCATTGCAAGCAGATGATTTACTGTCTAAGCTACCCAAAATATATAACTATAACTCATATACATATACATACATCTATACACTAAGTAGGAACCACAGCTAGGAAAATTTTTTACACTTATAGGAACAGGAGTGAACACGTGGAGAGGGCCACACAGGTTGTTCCTCACTTAACATCCTTTTACAAGAACTATTTACAGACCAGGCACCACTGAGAAAATCCTAGAACACAGGGATTGTAACACAAAGACCAAGACCGACTGCTTTAGAAGGGTAAGAAAAGCAGTTACAGGCTGACAGCACTCTCTGTCCCCCAGGCCTGCACAGCAGCATGGTCAGAGGTCTACCCAAGCCTACCTTTCCTCCAGTGGGAAAAGAGACTAATGTCATTTTGGGGCAGTGTCCATTCTGGTCTTACCTTTACAAGGATTGAAGGGGAATCTGTGGGGAGAGATGGGGGAAGGGGTTTGCAACAACCAGCACTAGAATCTTGATAAATAGGGGTTCCTAAAGGCAGCATTCAAGTTGTGGTCTCAGCCAGTAGCTCTGCTGTTTGCAGAGCCAAAATGGTGGAAGTCTCAGGAGAAAACGTGGTGGGATGCAGGGATCATTAGGCAAAGTTGCTGAGTCATAGCCTGACTTCCTGCTAATGGAAGCTCCTTGGCTTCTTCCCAAACTGAAAGCATGATCAGCAACACCTGGACACTGCATAGCCCAACACTGCTTGAGCCAAGGGTACAACAAGCAGAACTTGCAGTCTACAGAGCAAAGTCAGTGACACTACTCGACCAGTGAACTTGCAGAGCAGGTCAGCTTGAGTCAAGACTAAAGATTAAAAGCCTTGCCAAGCTTGGAGGTTTCCCTTACTTCACCAAGCAGAAGAGCTAATGCATAGCCCCTCCCACTGTTGAGTGTAGCTCCAGGTCCTTAGCAGCCAAAAAGTCTAAGTAGGAACACCTGAAGGTTGTTTGGACCGGGCCTTACCGTCCTGACTTCACCAGAAAACTGCTAGATCTAGTAAACAAATTCAGTAAAGTTGCAGATAGAAGTTAACATGCAAAAATCACTAGTGTTACTAACAATAAATTTTCTGAAACGGTAATGAATAAAATAACCCTATTTATAATAGAATAAAAACAATATAATGCTGAAGATAAAATTTAACCAAAGAAGTGAAAGATTTCTTTACTGAAAACTACACGACACTGATGCAAAAAGCTGGAGGGAGAGTCTAAATAACAATAAAATGAGAAATGATTGTGTAAGTTGTGGTATTCTCACTCCATGAAATTTTCTGTGTAATTTAAAATGCTAGCTAAGAAATAATGTATGATAAAAGTTATAATAGTAAGTAAAAAAATAGGGTACAATATCACCAGTACACCGCTGCTCTAGAGCTTGAGAATTGTGGCATAGTGCAGTAAAGTTTCTATCACTCCTCTGAGTCAAGATGAGACAAGTAGACTGTGCCATCTACGTTTTAACCATCAACTCGGTTGCTATGCTTTTTCCTACTGTAGACCTGCAGATCTTGACTGAGGAGATATAACTCTGGCAACTTCTGGATTAGCTAACTCTTGTACAAAAAAAATTTCAATACCCTTATCTCTGAAATCTTCATTAGCGATAGTCTCTTCAAATTGGCCTCTGAACCCATTGTCTCTTAAGGAACACTATCCCTGGCACTGTGTCCTATATCAAGAACCAAGGAGACAAAGTGACTATGTGGTCCCAAACAATTTGTGAGAATTTTTCTACATGTCACAGCCAGTTTCTGAATTCTAAGGCAAATACCACCCACACAATCTCAGCAGGCAGAATAAAATCCCCACTGGTCAGGGTTCAGGATGCATTTGCTTCTTCAAATTGACAACGTGATTGTGAAAACTCAACTCTGGCAGGACTGGCATGTGAAGAAAATTGATGAGGGCAGCAGAATATCTAGGATACGGAAGAGACCTCCAGGATGGGCAGTGTAATGCTTCAAGCTTGTGCCAGAAACCAGCCAGAAGCATTGAAACATCTCTATAAGTAGCAAAAGAACCAACCTCATGTTGCCAAACAGGCGCAATAGCTCATCTGGAAACAAGGAAGTTAAGGCTGCTGCTGCAATTCAAAGTAGGCTCTTCCAAGGAAACTTACTGGATATGGACCAAAAGACACCATTCTCTTTAAAACAGTATTGCCAACAGAGCCTCATTTACCAGTCAGACTTTACCGACAGCACATTTCTTTCTCATTGGCAAAGACAACCAATCAGAAATTAGGAAATCTAGAAGAGACTTTTCCTAAAGAGTTCAGGTTTTCATATGGCTTTTTTTTTTTTCTTTCTATTTTCCTTCTGCTCAAGTTAGGATAAAAAGGAATCCAGCTATTATTCAAGTTGGTGAGAAAAAGTAAAATGATTGGGCTAGTAGACAATAAAAAAACTTAGTAAAGGGCTGCTGGTTATAAAAAATGTAAGACAATAGCTGCATGTCAGAGACATAAGAAACGGTCACACTTGAATAAATACAGGAACTATTTGAATTGAGTAGCAACAAATCCTAGAGTGCCTAGCCTCTTAATAAAATGAGATTTCTCTGGAAAGTTCCAAAAGCTTTACGTTTGCCTCATACAAAACTACTTTCCTAAAACAGAGATCTCAAAAGACAGCATCACCAGTCCTTTCCTAAAATTGGCTTTCCCCTTCCTGGACATGCATTAGTTGCCAATGACAGCAGAAGAATCTAACCATAGCACATTCCCCTATCTATGTAAATATGTCATGAGTCCATATTTCATTATTAACTCTCCCATGCATAGCCATCACATTTTTAATTATTCAGTACCAACAGATTTTGAACTAGTATAATTACAGTCTCAAAGTCAATATGTAGATGACATTTGGGTAAATTCTCTAATGATTCTCTGAAGGCCATTCAAAAGAAATGGATTTTCTTCTACTCATCATCCTTCTTTGAAGGAAGCAACCAAAGAAGCATTATTTATTAACCAGACATGGATGTCTATCTTACACCATATCAAGTAATAGAAAAAACATGGATTTGGGAACCAAACAGATACCTAGGTACAAATACAGCCTCTTCCGTGTGCACAGATTGCCAATAACTTTTCAGCATTTGCTATCATTTTCTTAACACATAGTTTGCTTATTTAGTTTTTTTTCCTCCTCCAGTAAAATGTAAGCTCCATAAGAACAAGGCTTTTGAATGTTTATATGTCACTATATCTGTCTTGCATATAGTAGCAATAACTTTATTTTTATTGAATAATTGAGGAAATCAATATCCGGGAGATATTCCAGCTTGTCTCACCACTTGCAGAGAGCAGTAGGAGCATTATGTATGGCAGAGTAGAAATATGCACCCAGATGATAATAGTGATACTGTTTCTGACCAACAGGATCAACAAAATCCTGGAATTTATAGAGATTATATGATAAATATCTTTACAAATCAATGTAAACTCTCAAGTATGTGTTAAAGCTTTATGTCGGCCTGTGAATTTTATATCTTCAAGAAAATACATCATTGCCTGTGGATAATCTGAAATTAAAACAACTAAACAACACCTCACATCCATTAAATATTTTATCAATTAATCAAGAAAGTTTTTTTCACATCTACTCTTTGGCTGAAAATCTAGGCTTTAATACATAAAATATATAATTTATTTAATAAATTGCATGAAACTTTGCACACTGGCGCTCTGTAAATTTGTATTACCCCAAATAAACTGACAAGCTAAGAATGTTTTTCATCTCATTCTATTACTCAACAAATATTTATCAGGTCTCTCCTAGTATTCCTCATATGAGTCTAAGAAATTAAAAAATAACATTGAACAAGAGAGGAAAAATTCCTGCTCTCATAAAATGTCTCCTCTCAAAAATGTATTTCTAGGATGAGACGATTAAAAATATATATAAACACAAATACAAAAGTAAATGTATTATCAGCTGAGCCACAAAGGAAGCCCAAGAATACTGGAGTGGGTAACCAATCCTTTCTCCCAGGGATCTTCCTGACCCAGGAATTGAACCAGGGTCTCCTGCATTACAGGTGGATTCTTTACCAACTGAACTATGAGGGAACCTGTATAGTAAAATAGTAGATTACAAATTGCTGGAAGAAATAATTCAAGGCTAAATGCATGAATAATAAAGTAAATATTCTGTTAGACTGGTGGTTAAAAAAATCCTCTCAGGGGAGGAGATATTTGTAAAAATACTTGATTGAAAAGAGAAAGGGATCATGAGAGTACTTAAGAAAAGAACCTTCTAGTCAGAGAAAACAGTGCCTTCATGGGAAACGCTTGGTCTGTTTGAGAAACTGGAGTGGGTCCAGTGACCCACTGGAGTGGGTCCCTGTGACCAAAAGACAGTTGAAGAAGAAGTTGTAGAGATTTCAGATGAAACTGAATCTTAAAGGATGTTGTGAGAACACTGGATTTTATTCCAAAACAGTGTGAAGCAATTTAAAAGATTTCTATTTTTATGATAGTAGTACTCTTGCCTGGAAAATCCCATGGACGGAGGAGCCTGGAAGGCTGCAGTCTATGGGGTCGCTGAGAGTTGGACGCGACTGAGCGATTCACTTTCACCTTTCAGTTTCGTGCATTGGAAAAGGAAATGGCAACCCACTCCAGTGTTCTTGCCTGGAGAATCCCAGGGACGGGGGAGCCTGGTGGGCTGCCGTCTATGGGGTCGCAGAGTCGGACACGACTGAAGCGACTTAGCAGCAGTAGCAGCAGGCTGTCTTCTCACTGTAATTTAAGCTCTAGGACCATGAGATGCAAGGCGACAAGGTAGGAGGTTATTTCTATCTTAACATTAGCAAGTGGGAAAAGATGATGAACTATACTACGCTGGTAGCAATGGAGATGAGGAAAAGAGATAGATCAGCTTGGGATATATTGTGAAGGTAGGATTAGAGGGACATGATGATAAGTTGGTGATAAGGATGTGTGATTCGTAAGAGGCAGATCCAAGAGGATGCTCACGAGTTTAAAATGAGAACTTGAGGGGCTGATTGAGCTCTATTCTGAGAGGTGGAGCATTAGGGGAGGAATGGATTTGTGAAGGCAAAGGGAGAGTTCATTTTGGACCTTAAGTTCCTGGTTACTAGGAGACATTCAATGGTGGTTTTGAGTTCGCTGGTGAATTCACAAGGTAAGTCATACCCGAAGAAACAAAGCTAAGTACCAGCAGTGTATAAAGGACTCTTTAAGCCCAGATACTGAATAAGATAACATAGTTTGTGGAATAGAGACAAGATGATATCTGAAGACTAAGCCTTGGGTTACGCCAACATTTAAAGATTGGGGATATAAAGAAGCTCTGGAAGAGAAAAAAGCTACAAATAAGAAACCAAGCAGGCTTAAGGACAAAATATAAATACATCCTGATCAAGAGTCAAAAGTGAAGAAATTGTTCCAAATAAGATCAACTAATGCTGCTAAGAATAGATTATTATGAGGTTTGAATGGGACCTTTCTCAGGAATGTTCTGGCTGAATAAGATGTGTTATTTGAGTTCATCTCATGTCCTGAGTACTTTAAATACAATGTATTTGAATTCATTTCTGAAATTCAATTATAACAGTGTTTCCAGTATTACATACTTCATGTATTGTACACAGATAATTTTTAGGATTCTACAAACTCCATGAAGCCTACTGAAATTTCTTGCATTAAGATTAAAATTAAGTATTTTATTACTTATGATAAATATTAAGATTAAATACTTGTTTTAAAATTAAAATTGTCAAATTAAAGGTAAATGTTAGCTCTAACTGGATAATGTAATATTGCTAAACTAAATTGAGAGTCTGATAGTCAACATCAGTGTAGATAAGATGCACATCCAGGTAAAAAAATAATCCACAATGACTAGACTCATCACATAAGTTTTTCCACTCAACAGTAATTTTGCCTTTGTTTTAATCAATGTTGAATAATCCTAACAACTATATCAGGAATGAGTAATTTGAAGACTATATTAGTTGTTTCCTAATGAACTATTTCTATAACAAATTATCTTTAGTTTCTCAAAGTCTTGGAAATATGTAAGTAATTTTCTTGTCCAGAAACTATGAATAACTAATGACAAACGATGAGATCCTATTAAAATATGTTCTTAAAGAATGAAACAGTCTCATGAAGAGACTTCCCTGAAGATGTTATATGCTATACCCATGCCAAATAATTGAAATAAGATGTCTTTGAACTATCTCTCTGATAAAATGGAAGTAAGGAAAATATTTAATTTAGAAATTGTTTTCCCTAAGACTTTTTTATGTAACATAGCACTCTTATGAGTGTGCCAGGCTGTGAAGTACCTCTCATTTATTTATGGCTGAGCAAATTCACAAGTTCAGATAATTTTACCACTATGATTCAAACCATTAAAAAATGCCATTTGGGAATTGACTCAATTCTACTAGAAGTAATAAGAGAACACAACCTCAAGAGTATGTAAAACCCATTTTATGTTAGAGTCAAATATTTCCATGATGAACAGAAAATTACACAGATGGTGAACAAAGACCGTGAAAGCTTCACACATGAGGGAGGAGAAGACACTGAGTATACAAATCATGCATCACCATTTGCTTCTACATCTCTGTGCAATAAGTAATATCATCTTTTATCTTCAAGCAAAATTGGCTTTCCTACTTAAGGGAAATTCAGGATATTAGATAGTGGGGAGGATAGCTGAACAAGACATAATCCTCACAGGTGACCAATAAATGGTGAAAATCGACTAAGAAATGGGAGTTCCTATCATGACTCTTATCAATAGCCAATATGTGTGTGTGTGTGTGTGTGTGTGTGTGTGTGTGTGTGTGTGTTGTGTGAAAGGTACTTCTTAATCCTTAGGAGATTTCTGAAAAAGCATCCAACATAGAAATAGGGAAAGTAGGGTGAAATCTGGGGAGACAGATGATTGGCAGCTGTAGAATTTCTCCACTGAAAGCTTGGGTTTGACACCAGGTTTGTACTTGCAAAGCAGAGTTCTTTTCCATTAATAAACAGGCAGCAACACGGCATCTAATTAAAGTGNGAGATTTCTGAAAAAGCATCCAACATAGAAATAGGGAAAGTAGGGTGAAATCTGGGGAGACAGATGATTGGCAGCTGTAGAATTTCTCCACTGAAAGCTTGGGTTTGACACCAGGTTTGTACTTGCAAAGCAGAGTTCTTTTCCATTAATAAACAGGCAGCAACACGGCATCTAATTAAAGTGCAGAAGCAAGAAGCTTTTGGACTTGGATAAAGCTTGGTAGAGGGTAGGAGAAAGAATAAGGATCAACATGATTTAAGAACAGGAGATTAAGAACATGATTAAGAACAGGAACACCTAGTCTGAGTTTTTGCACAGAATAAATCATACTAAAATCTAGCAGATAAGAGCTAGAAGAGGTGGCAAGAATACACGGAACTGTACAAAGAGATCTTCATGACCCAGATAATCACGATGGTGTGATCACACACCTAGAGCAAAACATCCTGGAATGTGAAGTCAAGTGGGCCTTAGAAAGCATCAGTACGAACAAAGCTAGTGGAGGTGATGGAATTCCAGTAGAGCTATTTTAAATCCTGAAAGATGATGCTGTGAAAGTGCTGCACTCAATATGCCAGCAAATTTGAAAAACTCAGCAGTGGCCNAGATGGCTGGATGGCATCACCGACTCGATGGACATGAGTTTGAGTGAACTCTGGGAGTTGATGATGGACCAGGGAGGCCTGGCGTGCTGCAATTCATGGGGTCGCAAGAGTCGGACACCACTGAGAGACTGAACTAAAGTGATTGTTGTCTGGGGAAAAGCAAAGGTAAAGAAAATAAAGTGAGGAGTGACAGTTAAGTGAACTCTAAAGTCGTAATCCCACATCATCGGTCATGCTTGATTAAAAAGATTTCCTACTGAGTTGAGTCCTTCTGACAATAACAATTGATTGGGGTCATTAATCATTTTTCTAAGTTTACATTAAAATTACTGTAACAGGCAGAATGCCAGTGTGTCTATATTGTATTATCAGCTAGAGAATATATTCCAGAGAGTGTTTATAAAGCTTTGTCAGGCCATTAAAAACTATTAGATCACAGTTTTTTTTTTTTTTTTTTAAAGTAAGCAGACAGAAACAGGGCTTCACATAGTATACTAGGTTTCAACAAAGAATACATCTAGGTAACTTTTAAAGTCATATTTATTTTCAGCTTGAGGAAACAGTTTTATTTTGTAACACTAAAATTTTAAGAAATACTCTAAGAAATTTCAGTCTTTAAATATATAATATAAATATATACAATAATAAATAAAATGTTAAATGCATTTTAAATTCAGCAATGTAAAATACAGCATATTTCCATATCATTTTGCTTCTGATTTTTGTTCTTTTATTTTGGTATGTTTTTTGTTAGAAATACATAACTAACACTCTTATACCATTATGCTTTTTATTGAAAAAAATATTATTGCATTGAACTACAGTCCAGGTAATACTGAATAACTAAAAAAACTGCTTTGCATGTACAATAGTGCAAGTTACTTCACCACAGTATAATAAAAAATGTTTTGTACAGAGGATACAAAATAAAATTATTGGATTGTGTATGATATTGCTGGATTATTGTCCAGTTTAGTTACAAAGTAAATACTTTAAATAGAATTAAAGTGAGAATTTGTTTTAAAAAGCTACATAACCAGTTTACATTATTAGCTATTTTATAATTTCTCACAAATAGAAGCAAGTGACAATTTCAGTTGGAAGAAAATAAATATTTCTAGAAGTTGTTTTAAAATGTGAATGTATTTTGAAAAACATTATTCTGAACAAACGTCAAGATCTTTAAAGACTAAAGAGTATTTTTAAGAACACACACTCATATGCATAGTCATATGTACACACACACACACATTGTACAGATTCCAATTTGCCTGATTTATCTTTCTTTCCTATTCTCGCTATTTAAGAAAAGGGGGTGGGGTGCAAAAGGAGGTATTGACTTTGGGAAAGGATTTAAGAAAAGGATTGGGAGGTCTCCCTCTGATTCAAGACTGCATAAAATGAAAAAAAAAAGACCCTTCAGCTTATCTTTCTAATATTGGCTTATTCTAAGCCTAAGTGACTCAGCCACTGTTTCCATTTTAGTACAGCTTAATCCAAAGCAACACAGCAATCACCTCAAATGTCTACATAGTAGAAGTGGTTAATGTTTTTGGTGGAATGAAATGATAACCTTTGAAAATCCTCTAGACCCAGGAAAACATACTTTAGGAGGAAATGTAGTTTCAGTCTGAGACACAAGGGCAGTCAACTGTTTTCCTAACTACTGTGTGCATGTGGTCACACACTTGCTTTTTAATACTTTAGTTTCCAGTTAGAGGACATTTCTTTTCAGGCATTCATTCATTTAAGGAATCAAAATTAAAATTCTTCCTGTCCCCTGCTAGGCCAGAGATAAGCACTAGGTCAGCTTTGCTCCTAAGTACATTAGCTACATACACTCACGTGTGGGATTTGTATTCTTTGGATCTGATACTCACATGTATTTCTTCAGAATGTTTCAGAAAACCTCTTTCTGAAAAGCCATGGAAAAGTTTTTAGAGAAGATAGAAAAACATGCTACTGATTTGAAATATTTGGCAATGTCATTTCACTATTTAAATAGCAGTGAGTTCTCCATACAGCCTGGGGAAGGCACTAGACATTTCATTTATAGACATCTAGAACACTGGTACTCCACAAGGGAGAGTCATCTTCACTATCTCTAGTTATCGATCCAAATGCTTGAAATACAAGTTTTTAGATCAGCTTGATGGTACTATGGTAAAATTCAGAAGCTGTCTTGCTGCCATTATTGGGAACTTTATAAGTAACCAAAAATTTCATGCACTAGGGAGATAGCCAGAGCTGGAAATAATTTTTCTTATTAAATATTCTATTTAATGGGAAGGCTGTATAGGATTAATTTCTTTTTATATATTTCTATTCAGAAATAATGGAGATTCCATTAAGTCCTGGAAGAAACTGAAGAAAATGAGTCATTGTCAAAATCCATTTTCTATAAGTGAAATAGAAATTTCAGGGGATCATTCTATGAAACATCTGCCTGAGTGAAAATTTCCTGGGAGCTGGGAATTTTCCAAACTACTCCCTATGTTCTAATTATTTCCTTTATTTTATAACATACATAAAAGTGAACTCAAAGGAAATATTGAAATATAGGTTTTTATAACCCACTCTAATTTTTCTTGCTGAATATGACAGGGAATGAAAATGTAGATGAAGTTTTCCAAATTTACAGTTCTTTATACAAAACACTTATTTTACTTAATGATCCCTTGAATCCAGTGAGGCTGGATTCCTTCTCAGTCTCCAAGAAAAATATATTGATAGGTGTATGCATGTATTTGTGGGTGTAAAGACTTTATAGTCTTTCTTAAAACATTTTCATTTTTAATTAAGCATTTATAGCTTAAGACATACAAAAATTTGTCTCTATGATCCAAGTGTGAAAGAGTAATCCCATAAAGAGAATAATTCCATAAAAACCAAGTAATAAGCATAAAAGGAAAGTCAACTGTTAAATAATTATGCAAGTGAAAGAAACAAAATTGAAAAGAAAACCTGTCACAGTGGAAATTATTTTAAAATAATCTATTTTATAATTCAATATATAATTAGAATTTTTATTTAATTTTCTTCCAAAGTATGCTTCAAGTGAAATAAAAAAAAAATTGAGCCCACAAACTAATTTGGGGGAAGTAAGAGAATGGCTCAGAATGTTCTCTATAGCAGGAATATTTTTAGTATAATCCAATGAAAAAAATGTTAATTTAAAAATAAGCCCTATGAATCAACAACTAGGAAATTATACTAGAGAATAACTGGATATATCATTGATCACAAGCAAAATTCTAGGAAAAGTATTCTGAAAAGCTCTAAATTTTTTTGCCCATCTAAATATGCAAAAGTTCTTGAATATTTCTGGATGGAGATTTTACAACTTTATACTAATAAATTGTTGAGTTATTCTTCATGTTGAGTCAACATCTACATTTTTGTAGTATTTACCCTTTCTGCCTTAAAGATAATAAATATGATCTTCCACTGTATACATTTCTGTGCTACCTTTTAGATATTTAAAGTTAGAAAGTTATTCTCATATATTTCTTTTCACAGCAAGTGTTCTTTTCTTGGCAGTCCACATATTGATTTCTTTATTTTTCATATGGCAATTACCAGAGTCTGTTCTACAAAACATTAATTCCATGAGAGAGCGCACAGGCAAAAAAAAAAAAAAAAATCTGTTTATCTGTTTTCATTACTTTTGGAAATTCAACATATTCTATCCTTCTCCTGAAAATGTCTAGTGCATGCTGCTTGTCAAATATTCTGGGATACACCAAAGTAAAGGAAAACTACTTAACCCAATATTTCTCTGGAATATTAAAAATTTAACCTGTATTTACTTAATAATTTTTGTTAATTCACGGAGCTGATGTTATTCATCAATGTAAAAGCATAAAATTAATCTGATCTCTTAACTGGTCGCATCTGCCACTTATGCATCCAATTCAGTTTGCCAACAACTCTCTTAAATTGTGTCCTGGAACAGCACAGAGTTTTCCACAAATGGTCTATTCTATTCAAGTTCCAAAAAAATAAAAAATCCTTAAAGAATAAAAAGTGCTATCTTATACTACACAAAAATATTAATTCAAAAAGGATTAGAGACTTGAATGTGAGATTGGAAAATGTGCAACATCTTGAAGAAAACATAGGATGTAAATTTCTTGACATAGGTCTTAACAATGATTTTTTGGGTATGACATCAAAACCTAAGGCAAATAAAAGGAAAAATAAACAGTTCATCAAACTAAAAATTTTATGCACAGTAAAGGAAACCATTGACAAAATGAAAAGTCTAACCTATTGAATTGGAGAAAATATGTGTAAGTCATATATCTGATAAGGTGTTAACATTCAAATTACATAAATAATTCATACAACCATAAAATAAAATTTTGTTAGAATGGCTGCTATTTAAAAGACAAGCGATCAAAGAGGTGTAGGAAAGGGAACTCTCATACACCTATAGTGGAAATATAAATTGGTGTAGCCATTATGGAAAAGAGTACGGAAGCTCTTCAAAAAATTAAAAATAGAACTACCATATGATCTAGTAATTCTACCTCTAGGTATTTGAAGAAGCAACATCAAAAATACTAATTTGAAAAGATGCATGCACTTCCATGTTCATAGCAGTATTATTTACAATAGCCAAGACATGGAAACACCCTAAATGTCCACCGATAGATGAATGGATAAGGAAATGTGATATATATATATATATATATATATATATATACACATGTATACAATGGAATGTTATTTATCAATAAAAAAATGAAATCTTGACATCTGCAATAACAGGGGTGCAACTAGAGGGCATTATACAAAGCAAAGTATTTCAGAGAAAATAAATACCATGTGATCCCACTTACAAGTGAAACCTAAAAATCAAAACAAAGCAACAATCAACACACAAAAACCTTAAACTCGTGGATATAGAGAACAGATTGATGGATGCTGGAGGCAGGGAGGAAGGGCTCAGAGGTTGTCAAAATGAAAGAGGTTTAAAAATACAAATTTCCAGTTATAAAGTGAATAAATCAAGGGTGTATAATGTACAGAATGGTGACTATAGTTAATAATACTGCATTGCATATGTGAAAGTAGCTAGGAGAGTGGATCTTGAAAGTACTCATGAGAAAAAATTTGTAATGATGGGACTGAGTGACTGAACTGAACTGAATGTTATGTAAGTTATATATTAATAAAAATAATCTTAAAAACATGAACCCCTTTTTACTAATTTTGTATAATTCCTATGATATAACCTAATATTTCATAACTTTTTACAACTTCTTAAAAATCATTGAATCATATGCAGCTGAGCCTACTAAACACTTCATTTTACTGATGAACTAGAATTAGGCTCTGTCTCCCCAATAGTCTATGTGTACAAAGCTCTGTTAATTAAAGATAAGTGTAGAATTTGACATTTATTCATGTTAAATTTCTCCTTTCAAATTTTGCCCCATTTTTATCCTTTTGAATTTATCTCGCATTGCATTGTGCATTCACTACCTTCCTAGTCTTGGGTTTGTGTTTTCCTATTTGATAGACATGTCTTCCATGATTTTGTCCCTGTTTATAAAAGGTTGACTGTAACAGAGTTCTACACAAAGACTTATAAGCAGTCTCTATAACCCTCTCTCAAACTTGGAGTTAGTCCAGGTCTCAATATACCTTGTTTAATGAGCACATTTGTCATACAGTGCTGACTACTGTTCATAAGAATATTTATAAAATGTTTCTCTATAAAATACCCATATATTTTAATGTATTTCGCTCCCAGTCATTTCACCACATCTCTGGTGAAGGGAACAAAGAAACACTAGTGACTAATGAGATACTTAATTTTCTGTCTTCTTACCTGACTCAGCAACATGTGACAGAGTTGATTACTCTCACTTCTTTGAGTCACTTTCTTTACTTGCCTGATAGGCACACACGTTTTTCTGATTTTTTCCTATGAAACCTGGAAGTTCATCATGGTCTTGTTTTTACGGAAAAAAAAAAAAAAATTCTGAAAAAGAATGGATGCATGGTTCCCTCTACTTCCACTCTTACAGTCAGAGTGACCTAGGGTTCAGCCTCCGAACCTCTTATCCATCCTACCTATTGTTGGTATTATTCAGGGTAATGCCCTCAGACCTTTCTATAAATTAATAATTTCTGAAATTATTTGTCCTTTCACGCCTCTACTCAAACTTCAGATTCTTATTACAACTACCAATGCAATGTTTCTACTTCAATGTTTAAAGGGATCTCAAAATAGTTAAACTAATTATCCTCCTGCAGTGTTCTGCATTTCAGTTAACAGTAAATCAATCCCTCTAGTCACTTGTACAAAAAGTATGATATTACCTCTGATTTCTTTCTTTGTCTTATACTTTATACCCAATAGGAAGCACATTTTCTCAGCCCTACATTCAAAATATCCAGAATCTTACCTTTTCTCAATATTTCCACTAGACTAACACTGGGCAAGTCATTGCATTCTCTTGCCAGAAACACTCAAAAAATGAAAGTATTAGGCATTCAGTCATGTTCAACTCTTTATGACCCCATCGACTGTAGACCTCCAGCCTCCTCTGTCCACGGAATTTCCAGGCAAGAATACTGGAGTGGGTTGCCATTTCCTTCTCCAGGAGATCTTCCTGACCTGCAATCTACTTATTCGTCTCTGTTCTCCAAATTCACTTCCCCAGCAACTATTCACAATCCAATAGCTGAATGAGCCTGGTAAAATCTAGTAAGAATCACGTTGCTCATCTGTTAAAATTATCCAATAGATTCTCATCTCACAGTAAAAGCCAGTCACTATAATGGTTGGTGCGATTCCCACATGATTTTCCTCCAAAATTACTTCTCTAACCTTATCTCCCATAATTCTCTGAAACCGTCTTTTCTAGTCACAGTGTTCTCATAGTTTAAGTTTGATAAGCGCACACAAAGAGTTGTTGAAACCTGACCTTAGCCTAGAATGCTCACTTCCTTCAGGTTATTGGTGAAATATCACTGTCACAGTACAGCTTCCCCTAACTAACCTACCTAAAATTGTATTTTAGCTACTATTCCTGACCAAGCATCTTTATCTACTTTCCCTATTTACTTTCCTCAATAGTATTTATCATCATTTAGCATAGTATTATATTATTTTAGTTGTCTATTCTGGTTTTTTATTTCTATAACTCAATTAGAATTAAATTACATTATGGTATTATTTTTAGTTTTGATTATTATTATATCCACAACAGTCAGATTACTGCCTAGCACATGATCCTTAGTACATATTTGTTAAATAAGAAATAAAGTGAATACATGAGAAAAAATGATCTTGCTTTCATATTATTTGGTCTTAGTGTACCTGTTAGAGTTACTAGTGACTGTCTTTTAATTAAAGACCATCATTAAATATTCTGCTTAAAATTTTATCTATAAATATGCTAACTTTAAATACCTAGAGTAACAGCCAAATTTGGTATTGTAGTACAGAATGAGCAAAGGCTAAGTTTTGCTGAGAGAGCACACTGGTCATAGCAAACACTCTCTTCCAACAACACAAGATAAGACTTTACACATCACTAGACATCTGGACATCACTAGATGGTCAATACTAAAATCATATTGATTATATTCTCTGCAGCCAAAGATGGAGAAGCTCTACACAGTCACCAAAAACAAGACTGGGAGCTGACTGTGGCTCAGATCAAGAATTCCTTATTGCCAAATTCAGACTTAAATTGAAGAAAGTAGGGAAAACCACTAAACCATTCAGGCACGACCAAATTCAAATCTCTTAAGATTATACACTGGAAGTGACAAATAGATTCAAGGGATTAGATTTGGTAGACATAGTGCCTAAAGAACTATGGACGGAGGTTTGTAACATTGTACAGGAGATAGGGATCAAGACCATCCCCAAGAAAAAGAAATGGAAAAAGAAAAATGGTTGTTTGAGAAGGCCTTACATATAGCTGAGAAAAGAAGAGAAGCAACAGACAAAGGAGAAAAGGAAAGACATACTCATTTGAATCCAGAGTTCCATGAAAGACTTCCTCAGTGATCAATGCACAAAAATAGAGGAAAACAGCAGAATGGAAAGACTAGAGATATCTTCAAGAAAATTAGAGATACAAAGGGAATATTTCATGCAAAGATGGGCTCAATAAAAGACAGAAATGGTATGGACCTAACAGAAGCAGCAGATATTAAGATGAGGTGGCAAGAATACACAGAAGAATTATACAAAAAAGATCTTCACGACCAAGATAATCATGATGGTGTGATCACTCACTCAGAGCCGGACATACTGGAATGTGAAGTCAAGTGGGTCTTAGGAAGCATCACTATGAACAAAGCTAGTGGAAGTGATGGAATCCCAGTTGAGCTATTTCAAATCCTAAAAGATGATGCTGTGAAAGTGCTGCACTCAATATGCCAGCAAATTTTGATAACTCAGCAGTGGCCACAGGACTGGAAAAGGTCAGTTTTCATTCCAATCCCAAAGAAAGGCAATGCCAAAGAAAGCTCAAACCACCACACAATTGCACTCATCTCACATGCTAGTAGAGCAATGCTCAAAATTCTCCAAGCCAGGCTTCAACAGTACAGAACTATGAAATTCCAGAAGTTCAAACTGGATTTAAAAAAGGCAGAGGAACCAGAGATCAAATTGCTAACATCTATTGCATCATTGAGGACTTCTCTGGTGGCTCAGATGGTAAAGCATATGTCTAAAATGCAGGAGACTCGGGTTCGAGCCCTGGATTGGGAAGACCCCCTGGAGAAGGAAATGGCAATCCACTCCAGTACTATTGCCTGGAAAATCCCATGGACAGAGGAGCCTGGTAGGCTACAGTCTATGGGGTCTCAAAGAGTCAGACACAACTGAGCGACATCACTTTGATTGGATCATTGAAAAAGCAAGAGTTCCAGAAGAACATCCACTTCTGCTTTATTGACTATGTCAAAGGCTTTGATTGTGTGGATCACAACAAACTGTGGAAAATTCTGAATGAGATGGAAATACCAGATCACCTNAGACACAACTGAGCGACATCACTTTGATTGGATCATTGAAAAAGCAAGAGTTCCAGAAGAACATCCACTTCTGCTTTATTGACTATGTCAAAGGCTTTGATTGTGTGGATCACAACAAACTGTGGAAAATTCTGAATGAGATGGAAATACCAGATCACCTGACTTGCCTCCTGAGAAATCTGTGTGTGGTTCAGGAAGCAACAGTAAGAACTGGACATGGAAGAAAAGACTGGTTCCAAATAGGGAAAGGAGTATATCAAGGCTACATATTGTCACTCTGCTTATTTATCTTTTACACAGAGTACATCATGAGAAATGCTGGGCTGAATGCAACACAGGCTGGAATCAAGATTGCCAGAAGAAATATCAATAACCTCAGATATGCAGATGACACCACCCTTATGGCAGAAAGTGAAGAGGAACTAAAGATCCTCTTGATGAAAGTGAAAGAGAAGAGTAAAAAAGTTGGCTTAAAACTCAACATTCATAAAACTAAGATCATGGCATCTGATCCCATCACTTCATGGGAAATAGATGGGGAAACAGTGGAAATAGTGACAGACTTTATTTTGGGGGGGTATAAAATCACTGCAGATGGTGACTGCAGCCATGGAATTAAAAGACACTTGCTCCTTGAAAGAAAAGTTATGACCAACCTAGATAGCATATTAAAAAGCAGAGACATTATTTTGCCAACAAAGGTCCATTGAGTCAAACCTATGGTTTTTCCAGTAGATATGTATGGATGTGAGATTTGGAGTATAAAGAAAGCTGAGCATTAAAGAATCGATGCTTTTGAACTGTGGTGTTGGAGAAGACTCTTGAGAGTCCCTTGGACTGCAAGGAGATCCAACCAGTCCATCCTAAAGGAAATCAGCCCTGAATATTCATTGGAAGGACTAATGCTGAATCTCCAGCACTTCAGCCACCTGATGTGAAATGACTCATTTGAAAAAGCCCTGATGCTGGGAAAGAATGAAAGTGGGAGGAGAAGGGGATGACAGAAGATGAGATGGTTGGATGACATCACCAACTCAATGGACATGAGGTTAAGTAAACTCTGGGAGTTGGTGATGAATCGGGTAGCCTGCTGCAGTCAATGAGGTCACAAGGAGTCAGACATGACTGAGCAACTGAACTGACTGAACTAAATCACTAATATCTACATTAAATATTCTTTCTTTTATTAAAGTATAGATGCTTGTTCTAATTTCTCTTCTAGTCTGCCTATTTCCTCAAGAACAACTGTAATTATGAGAATTTCTTTAGGTAATTTTAATATTTTCTGTAAAATTCTCCTAAATGTGAAGATTCAAACTCATTTGAAGTGGCCAGGAAATAATTTTCTCTGTATATCCCAAATTTCCTCTCCATGTTGGTTCTACAATTTCCACTTTAAAGAATGTTTCTCCTTAATGAGGAAAGCAAAACAAAATCAGATTGAAGTGACATTATTATTATTAGATCAAATCATCTCTTCATTCATCAAAATTAACAAAGCAATTTGTTTTGATTTTCTCAATATTTGGGTTACCTAAGTGGTTTTAACTTGGTCTCTGTTCATTTTTGATTTATGGCTATTGTCTTAATGTTTATGAATGTACAAGAATTTTTCAGTTACTCTGAATGTTTTTCTTATTCTGTTTATATTGGGATGTTTAAAGGACTACATTTTTCTTCTCAATGAAATCTTTTGTAATGGTAGATTTGCTCATGTTAAGCTACAACTTTTATAATTTCCTACCTGGAGTACAAGTTATCTTTTATTTAGATTGCAAAGTCTGTGTTCTCACAGTCCAAGAGAGTAAGTATATCCAATGAACACTTTCATCATTGATAATATAAGATAGTCATTTCCTTGCCATCAATTCTTATCAGTCTACCCTGGTTAGTCAAAATTAAGTGCCCAAGTAGAAGTTCCCTGTTCTAACCTTCTGAGATATTAAATTGTCACCAAGACAATTATAAATATTAATCAGGTGCTGTCTTTTTCATGATAAGTCTCCTGGTGAGTTCCTGTAATTATTCTGTCTTGGCTCTATGTCAACTTTTAATCTGTTGTAGGAAACAGTCATTCACTTTAGTTTCCTTTTTATGTACTGGGTCATTTGTCATCTATTTTTTTTAAATCATTAATATTTATCAAAGGTCTTTCATAATAACTTTTACGGAGTTCCACACAAGTATAAAATTTTTTTCTATTTGATGATTTTTTCCATTTTTTTCTTTTAGTAAAATAGGATTTTTCACTGCCATACTCTAGTCAAAACTTCCATCCCACAAGTTTCTGGTGGTATCTAGGAAACTACATGACTTCTTTATGCTAAAATTTTTGATTCAATTTATTCTCTATCTCTCCCTTACCAGCATCAGTTATTGTTTGCGAGTGTTAAGGACTGAATCCTTCAACTTCATCTTTTCTCATCTATACAGAGGAATGATAATATGGATCTCAAAATACGTTTTGAAGATTAAA
This sequence comes from Neotragus moschatus, assembly GCA_006410615.1. NCBI lineage: Eukaryota > Metazoa > Chordata > Mammalia > Artiodactyla > Bovidae > Neotragus > Neotragus moschatus. Next base: position 1,044,971 of record SJYA01000665.1, read on the forward strand.
CGAGATAATGAGGGTCTGGTGCTCAGCCTGACTCTCTTGATACCGAGGAGAGTTTCTGTAAGGACAGCTCTCTTACTGTGAAGCCAAGGCTGATAAGCCATCATTCTCATGTTTTAGTGATGGAGAAGTTTGCATCATCATACACACAGTGGTGATGGCCAATTACCTCCAGTTTTATTTAATTTGAATTTCTCGGAAACCTGTGCTTATGGGGGCTATGTAGTCACACAAGTTTTCTATGCTTTTAAAAATATAAAATAATAAACTGAACTGAAGGGCTAGTCAAAAATATAGATGTAAGAAATGCAAATTCTGTGGGTCAGAAAGTATTTTGAATGAATGTTTAAAACTGTTTGCAAAATTATAGGAATGGTGATTTTATTTATCATAATTCACTGTATTTTATTAGTTTCTAATAAAATTGAACAAAACACACCAAATACTTTAAAGTTTTCTTGATAAATATCAGGTAAGACTTTTGACATTTTCAAACCTTTACCTCTGTGTGTAATTGATATACATATGTTGGCTGAACACAGATTTCTGAGAATAAAGAAAACTTAATATTTTAATCCCAATAATATTTGAAAGTTTGACCAATGTATTCAAATATTATTCATAGTATATTTTAGTTTTATTTTGCATGATCAAATACTGATGATTACAAATATGTGTTTTCTTATACAAAAATTAAATATTCTTAACTTTAGATATTGGTGATTCTTACAATTACAAAATTCTCTTAACACAGAAGTGTGTGAAGTAAACATAACTCAATTTTCCACACAAACTCAGCCATACAATGTGGATAAGATTGTTTTGCACTGAAGAGTAATTTTTAATCTGAATTAGTTAGAAAATTTCTTGCCATCTCTCATTTCCTATGAAAATATAGTTTATATTGGTTGAAACAGATTACATTGATTGAAAGCTTAGTAAATAGTGAACCATAGGGACTATTTTTACCACATAATTAGTTTGTTACACTGACCTTTTATTATTACCTGATGAATAAAAACAAATGTGCATTCATTCATTCATTTACTCACTCATTCAACGAACACCTAGAAGATAGAGTATTATGTTCCATTTAATTATTTTAATATTAATGCGCCTAAATTTTTTTTTACATTACATGAGAACTCATCCAAAAATACCCCTCTGCCTTTCTATCAAATTACTTTAAAATTGTCTAATTAATTTTAGCAAATTAAGAGATTCTTAAAAGGCTTCTATTACAATATTGGCAATTCAGCTTACATTTCCATATTGGTCACATTTTTTGCATTGGCACCACCCTTTTAAATATAATAATAATCAGACCGCTTTAAATACGTCATTTTGTAGGTACTGACAATTTGTTTTATTTATCCAGAAGAAGGGCTTTTAGTTCAAGCGAGCTGACACATTTAAGGCCTCTTTCACTCCATTTAATGGTTGCATCTGACTGGAGCAAGAATGATGGCAAAGATCTTGACCTTGAAACACTGGTTGAATTAGAGGATTCAAATGGATGATAGAAGTTGTAGCTGGGTTGAAGTGAGGGCCAAACAAGGTGGGGATAAATGCTGCAGGGGGCAAGGGCTGAAATGTTATGTGAGATGGGTGGAAGGGAGCAGTGGTGACTAAATGCAGGGGATGACCTGCTAGGAAAGTGGGGTGTGCAGGGATGATGGTTGGTGTCAAAGGTGAAAATGTGAATGGATTAAAATGCGGCTGGGAAAGAGAATGTAGATGAGCTATAGGGAGATGACCGCTATGGGCATTTATGGAAGCAGAAACAATATGCTGCAGGAATGTGTGGTGGATGGTGGTTATAGAAGCCTGCTGGTGACCTGGAACTGTCTGTACAGTGGAGGCCGAAGAAAAAGCGGTGGGCCCTGCGGCAGGCAAAACTCGAAGATGCTTTGATAGGAGCTGTTTCTGCATATGCTGCTGGGCTTGTAGCTGTAGGAGCTTATATTTATCTATTTCATCAGGAGAAAATGTTATGGGCTGTTGAATTAATGGAGGAGAGTGAGATTTATGACACGCTTCTAAGTCATCTGCTACTTTGTCATGCTTCTGCATAGTTCTGTCATAGTAAGAGTTTATATTCCCCTCTATCTGACTCATTTGCATGCTTCCATCCTGTAAGTCTAGATTCATGTTGTTCTCTTTGGTCTCCATTGAATCAGTAATACCACTATATCTATTAGATGGAAAAGCACCAGGGAAACCATTTGGTACTGGGTCACAGCTTTGACTAGAAGGTTGGGCTTCATTAATTAATGATTTTGGTTGTTCTTTTGTTGTTGGGTTCTTTTTCATGTTTTGTGAGTGAGATTCTGCTACTACATGAATTATACCTTTAGAAAGATGATTATCACAATTAGTGCCCACTAAAACCGTAAAATTGTTTGTCCGGGAACTTTTGACTTTGTTTTTATCAATAGTTCTTTGCATTGCACTGCCTGTATCCTTTTTTCTTCTGCTTTTGTTTGGTGTTTTTTCAGGCAAAGGCAATGAAGGTGTGTTACAGCCTGGTGGTGTAAATGGAATTACACCTTGGATTTGTGAAAGAGTCTCTGATTCATTTTTACAGCTGTTTGATGAGATCTCAAACTGAATTGATTGTTCCTGACATTTCTTGGCTTGTATTCTTTCTAAAAGGCTTTTGGCTGTCAGGGAGGTCCTCTCTCCTTCTATAGGGTTCAACTCTGTGGTACCTGAAGGGCTTCTTGAACAGTTCCTTAGAAGGTAGTTGATATTCCCAGAGTTACATTGCATGGGTTTTACTTTTCCCAGATCACAAATATGAGGGCTGTCCAAAGACTGTTGGTTCCTTTTACTTTTGTTTAAGTAATACATTTTCTCTCTTGAGTGAGAGCCCAATCTGCTGTGCTGAGGTCCCTGGCAATTAGATGGATTTTCACTGTTTCCAGCACAAGAAACCTGTGAGCTAAAATCACACTGGGTGATTCTTTTGGATTTTTGCCATGAAAATTGTTGATTTTTGCCCAGTTTATGTTTTTCTCTGCAATGACCATAAGCAAGTTTTGAATAGTTTTCATTTTTAATTGAGTCCCAAAATTTGCAGCTCCTGCCTCTCTCAGTTTCAGACTGTGGGCTGTCACTCTTTGCTAGCTCATCAGACAAGCAGAGACAACTGTGCTTTCGGCGTTTCCGTTTGTGCCTTTCAACTGAGTTATGTTCTCGTTTGCAAAAGTAGAGCAAATTACCTCTATCATGTCCACTGGACCCATGATTGGAATAAGAACTTCTCAAGCTGGATGAACTGACATGGGATGTGTCTGAAGGGCTAGAACATCTATTCAGAGACACCTTTGGAGAACTTATCTTGTAACTTGCTCTTCCACATCCAGAAACCCCACTGGTCATGCTGATGTAGTTACTATTCAAAATCACACTGAAATCCTTCCCATGGTCACTGTGATCCCTTACTGTGTAAGGACTAGACTTCCAGGTGAACTGATTCCCTTCTTCAACATTCAGATGAGGATCACAAGAAATCAGTTTATGCTTTTTCGTCCTAGAGATGCAAGGAGAAAAAGATAGGCCCTCGTTTGCATCATTTAGAATTACCCTTTGGCAGCTTTGCCAATGGGCCCTTGGAGTTTCTTGAAGTTCATTACCACCATTTTTATTGTTTCCTACACAATTCTTTAGAGAGATATCAAGGTAAGCAGGCACTTCAGGATTTTTCATTTCCAAATCACTTGCACTAAAATTATGTTCACTCATACTGGGCTCAAAATTGTTGCAACCCAAATTATATTTCCTCTGGAAATTTTCCCAATCTGGATTAGCTATCCTCATCTTTGGTTTCAGAGACCGATTATCTTCTTGGATCAATTTTTGTTGGTCTCTAATTAAACCTGAGACTTGATTCTCCATTGTAGTCTTCATTTCTGAGGGCTCTTTCTGCAATTCTGTTTTTAAATCCTCTGGGTCACGGCAATCCTTTGTGTTTCGAGAAAGCTTAAAATCAAAATATAATGGATTGCAGCCATAAGAGATACAGGGCTCTGTTTTTGTAAAGAGAAGAAGTTCTGTTGGCCATTGGAGAGTGGTATGGCCATCCTTGCTTTTTACGTGGAGAAAAGGCAATGCTTTGGACTTCACATCATGGGGATATGCTTCTCTTATAAAACTTTGTGCATTTCTGCTAACTCTTTCTGTTTTATCTAACGATTTTTCTCTCTTCTCCTTTCTGGAGTTGGGATTCAGATGAACTGAACTGCTTTGTTCGCTTGGCTCTATTGATGGAAACTCATCCAGACATTCAAACATCCTGGCATCACTATGCTTGTAAATGTTTGTTGGGCTAGAGGAAACGCTGGCTTGGCATGAGTGATTAATGTGGTTTTCTGAACTGTTCTTCAGTGTATGTCTAGTTTCCTTTGCTCTGCTGGAAGGAGTAAAATCCACATCTGAAAGATGAACATTAGATTTACTGAATGAAGCATGAAAGCCAGACGAACTTTCCAGCATTTCATCAACAAAGTCATTCTTGTCTTGCAAAATTTGAGAGTTTATGGAGAGGGTATTGTGTAAAATACTTTCCAGATGGTTTGATGAGACGTTTATATCTTTTTCCTTAGTGAGATGTGTATCTTCATTTGCAAACCTACAGCACATGCATTTCTCTGCAGTTGATTTTGTTTTGTAGATGGGTGACTTGTTACAATCGTGGGTTTCTTCTGTGTTCTCACTGAAAACGGATGCTGAAGATTCTAATTTTAGATGCACTTTTTTGGAAAAAGAAAATGACACTCCCGTCCTATGATTTGCATTGCTGAGATCTGAGGATGTTTGTGGTACCCTATTTCCAAACAAACGACGTCGGTCTGTTTGCAACTGGTGTCGATTTGCTGTAGTGGACCGCTGCTTATCGGCGATGCTCCTGGAGAGATTCTTTCCTTTAAGGAGAAGAGCATTCTTCATGCGTGTTATCTTTCTACCATCCTTAACTGGGAAAACTCCTTGCTGAAGTTGTTTTTCTATAGCTACTTTGGGGGCTTTGTATGCGGGTCCATTTCCAGAAGCACTGTAAATAAAACAAATATTTAAATGATTAAAACATCAGATTTGAAATCTTATCTACATATGAACATTTCATAGTGTATGATGATGAGTTCTGATACTATTTTTGAAGTATGTCTATTGCAATATAACAATTTCACTGCATTTATGTAATAGTATCTCTACGTTTTATAGTAGCTATTTCTAAAATGCTTTGCTCAAGTCAGTTTTTTTGAAATTAGCAAAAAGCAATAGCAAGTGAATATCTTGTGCTAGTGCTGCTAAAGAAAATAAAGCATTGTATTTATATCACAATATGTCCCCCAGAGACTACTAATTCTTTGGAATATAGATTTAACCTTATTTTGCAAAGAGATTTCCAATCAGTGCCTTTACTTAAATAGGAAAAAAAAATGGAAATGAAAGTCACTTGCAAAGCATAAACATTTTTATTCACTTTTTTAAAGTTCAGTTCAATTCAGTCGCTCAGTCATGTTCAACTCTGCGACCCCATGGACTGCAGCAGGCCAGGCTTCCCTGTCCATCACCAACTCCCAGGTCTTCTCAAACCCAGGTCTTCATTGAGTTGGTGATGCAAAGTTCAAGCACTATATAATTTTTGTTTCCTCAGTCTTAAAATCTCTTCATGTTTGTTTTCTTACGAAACAGGGCAATTAGTTCTGTCTTTGTGACTTGTTACTAATTTGATCAATTCTAAGAAAGTAACACACATTTTTACAGGCCACCTCTTCAATTAGTCTGAAACCCTTTTTTTAGGTACTTACTCGTCAAAATGTTTTAGCTTTTTTTGGATATATATGTTTTATCTTTTGACAGATTTTTAGAGATTATTCTTTTGAGCTTGACTAGCAATTTAACCAGAAACTAGAAAGGGTGATACATAAAATAGAAGAAACTCTTTAGATTAAAATTTTCTCTAATGTTCTGTGAAACACCCACTACAAAACAAATCTTATTGCAGGGGAAAGCAATACAAATTGCACCGTTGTGAGCTGGCTTTGTTTTCCTTTTTCTTGCTTTGAGCTGACTTGCTTTCAGCTGCTTTGCTTGTTGGTTTTGAGCTGGCTTTCTTTTCCTTTTTTATTTTCCCTCCACACTTTTGGACATGCTTTGTTGACCTTTTCCTATTTTAGAGTTTTACTTCATTTTTATGCAGTCATTTATTGCTTGAGCAAATAGTACTAAAATAACAGATATCTTTTTCACATGTAGCAGAAATTCTAAAGGAGAAGAGTCCTTCCTAGTCTTTGTTCTGACAAATTCTTTCTTATTGCTTTTACTTAACTATTTGATCAACTGCCATAGAACCCTGGTGTCATGACATTCCTTGTGTTCACTAAATTTTATTGCTTTCCTTCACTGTCTTTATATGTTTAATATTATAGAGACATATTTAATTAGCCTACCTTATTCATGTTGAAACAAATCCACTTGTGTATTTGCATGATTTTATAAATTTTCCTTTTTATGCATACATATTTTGTTATGCTTATTTCAAACAATGAACTATGTATATATATACATAATATATTTTATTATGTATACATATACATATACATAATATATTTTATTATGTATACATATACATATACATATACATATACATATATGTGGGGCTTCCCTGATTTCTCAGTGGGTAAAGAATCCACCTGCAATACAGGAGACCCCAGTTTGATTCCTAGATTGGGAAGATCTGCTAGAGAAGGGCTAGGCTACCCATTCCAGTATTCTTGGGCTTCCCTAGTGGCTCAGCTGGTAAAGAATCTGCCTGCAATACAGGAGACTTGGGTTTGATCCCTGGGTTGGGAAGATCCCCTGGAGAAGGGAAAGGTTACCCACTCCAGCATTCTGATCTGGAGAATTCCATGGGCCACAGTCCACAGGATCACAAAGAATTGGACATGACTGAGCAAATTTCACTTTCACACTCACATGTACATATATGTATATGTATTTTGTAATACTTAATACATACAAATTATTATGTGTATATCTCACTTTACCAAGCTATAGTTACAAATTGATTTCTTTTGGTTAATTTTTTCCAGCATTTCTGGGAACTTATAATTCAACTTCTTCAGCTCAGATACATTTTCTTCTCTGATTTACCAGATTATTGCCCTTCCCTGTCCTAGTATCTTATCCTAGAATTTATACATTAAATTTATTTGCTCTCATGACTATATGCTTTCGTCCTATTACTTATATTAATAATCTAGTTCTTTTAGTCTCTTGCTCTAGTTCAGAAAAAGAATTTGTTTTTAATTTCTATTTTATGGATTCAATATTTTTCAATGTCCAATCTGTTGTTTATTATATCCATATGGGTTTTGTTTTACAAACAATAATTTTAGTTACCAGTCTTTAATAATTTCAGATGGCTCTTTTTCCATGAACTAATAATGCCTGTAACTTTAGAGTTGTATTCTTAAATATTGTGGAAAACTAAATTTGGAAAATATTTTAAAGGGTCTGCTCCTTACAGTAATTATTTCATAATGAAAACTTTTCTCTTATTCATCACATTGATCTCCTTTCTTGAATTATTCCATTATGATGTAGATACTGGACTATTTTTTATATTCTCTTTTTCCTTAATAATGGTTTTGCTTATTATTCTGGGTTGTTTCGTGCATTTTCTTCCTTTACTTTATGTTAGTCTAAATATTCTTTTCTATATTGCTGCTTCATTTCACCATTTATCTTTCTGATATGTGTAAAAGCTTCTTCCTTTTGTAGTATTCCAAATATGTTTAAACTTCTTTGCTCTTATGTGTTACATTCTGCTCTTCTTGTCCTTACTCTGTTCTCACTTTACAATTCAATATACATTTATGATTATATTTTCACAATGTTAACATTTCATCCGTATTATTCATATCTATTTCTTATATTTATGCTTTAAACTTTTTATCTCATTGCTTTATAAAAATTTAATTTCCTATACCTTAAATCTAATTTATTTTTATTACTTTTGAAGATTCTAGTTTTTTATCTTTGTGATATTTTAAATTTTATTATTTTAATTCAAGTTTATGCCTTGTGACATGATTAAAGGTTTAATCTTTGCTGTCATACTCCCATTTAAAATTTCACTTTCTCCTCTAGAATAATTTTTAGTTTATTTCTGTATTTTTATCTAATTATTTTTATTTATAATTTTGAAATGACATTAGTTACCCTTTAGTTCTTATTAATGGATTTGTCCATTTCAATAGTTCTCCCAAACCCAATGCTTGATAACTCAACACATGCATAATTTAATTCTCTCCTGTGCAAAAAGTACACTTTTCAAATAGGAAGCAAAGCATATCAGAATAACATGGTTTCTTTAAGTGATGTAATTTCCTAATGTTCCACATTATCCAGCTCTTATATAAAGAATGTCATATTCTCAGAAGCAATGGTCACAACTTTTGAAATTTGAAAAAAAAAGTCCATATCAAGATGCGTTAGACTTATACATNTATTTCTTATATTTATGCTTTAAACTTTTTATCTCATTGCTTTATAAAAATTTAATTTCCTATACCTTAAATCTAATTTATTTTTATTACTTTTGAAGATTCTAGTTTTTTATCTTTGTGATATTTTAAATTTTATTATTTTAATTCAAGTTTATGCCTTGTGACATGATTAAAGGTTTAATCTTTGCTGTCATACTCCCATTTAAAATTTCACTTTCTCCTCTAGAATAATTTTTAGTTTATTTCTGTATTTTTATCTAATTATTTTTATTTATAATTTTGAAATGACATTAGTTACCCTTTAGTTCTTATTAATGGATTTGTCCATTTCAATAGTTCTCCCAAACCCAATGCTTGATAACTCAACACATGCATAATTTAATTCTCTCCTGTGCAAAAAGTACACTTTTCAAATAGGAAGCAAAGCATATCAGAATAACATGGTTTCTTTAAGTGATGTAATTTCCTAATGTTCCACATTATCCAGCTCTTATATAAAGAATGTCATATTCTCAGAAGCAATGGTCACAACTTTTGAAATTTGAAAAAAAAAGTCCATATCAAGATGCGTTAGACTTATACATAGTAGAAATTTATGAACAGAGTGAATCTCTTTCCTCTCCCAATAAGAGAATTAGTTTTACTGAAAAATCATGTTGTGTTGATCTATCTAAGAGGTCGCTAAGGTGGACTGCCCTTTATAAGATTCATTAACAATTTTCTGCCATCATTTTTTTAATTAATCTTATTCAAACATTCTTACTACCTGTAAATTCACCTCTCCTCTCCATAGGGTCATGGAAGAATTCTGTTGTCTATGTCATCTGACTCAGAAGCCCTCATTATGAGAACAAAGACAAAGAAGGGTTATTTGAGGAGAAGTAACACAGATGACTTTTTTCACTTGTCAATTCTGTTGCCAAAATTAAAATATTTAATAACGCTATGAACAGACCTCCCTCAGGACAAGTGGCTACTAATCTGAGAGAACAATTGTCTGGAGGGCAGATGGTGGGTAATAGAAAAAAAATGAAGTAATTTTTTTAGTTCCAAGTTCAGTATCTGGGAAGTTGAACACTTATCATTTCCTAACAATACGATCAGATTGGGACCCAGAGAGCCTATCTACTCTATCGAACAAAATGCTTAGTTTTGCTTTCGTTTAGTTATTAAGATTTCCAAAGGCAGCTCAACCCCAATAGAGTTTATCATTTATTTTAATTTTCAAGACACTTCCTAGATAACTCTGTATACTTAGAATTTTTAAATAAAAGCATCATCACCCATCATTGTCCTCACCATCAAGGCTCCTCTGATCCTTTGTCTACTTCTTCCAAAAGAAAATAAGGAATGAGTGAGGAGAAATGTAGAAGTGTGACAACTTTCATAATAACAAAAGAATCACAATTCTGTATCTTAAGACTACTCCTATTTTTATTGCTGTTGTGTGATTTTAAAGAAGCTATCTCAAGGGTCTCTCTACAGTGAGACGTGCCCTGCTTTTATAATTTGACTTTTTGTACTTCATAATTAATCATCCAGGAATTAACACATTCCCTCAATTATCTCCTGCATACCATCCTAACGACCATTAGACCTTTCCTTCTAAGCCCTGATTTGACAAGATATACTGTCTGATATCTTATTGACAATATTTTGATCTTTATTGTGTTGACAAGTAATAACTTCAGTACCAGTTATGTGTCCTGTTTCTGTGTTTGCATGTGCCCTAAAAATATTCATTTTTGTATTAACCTCACCTCTGGACACATGGTCTTCTAACCTTTATTATTTTTTTCTTTATATCAAATTTCTCACTTATTTTTTAATATTATCTTTTTTATGTCTTCATAAGCAAATTAAAATATTCTAAATGGTGACAAAAATACTTGAGTACTTGCAAGGTGAGTGCTAACTGAAACTTAATTCAAAATTGATCCTAAAAAATATTTCCTTAAAAGTAAATATGAGGTGTAATATTTTATGCTACTATAATTGAGTCATTCACTCACAAGCTTACTGTATATTGTTTCTCACTTAAACAATAGGAGTTTAAGTTTTGGCACAGAACTACCCATGTCACCATTCACCAGCTTACTGTCAGCTACATTAATTAGCTACATTAGCGTTCTACATTATGATTCATATGAACACAAATCACAGTCTGCAAATGTAACTGAGCTCCAGGTAACAATCTCTTTACTAAAAAACATTCAGGAGTTTCGGGCTCATGTAAAACTGCTATTTTTCAGCTACAAGAATGTATCGGCGTAATGCTTGTTACAATTATCAATTTAAATGGCACCATGTGGTAAATTTAACTGCATTAATTACGTCTTGTTTGTCATACAGACAATGATAGTGTCATTTATTCTAGTTTCAGGTGTGTACAGAGGAATGTACAGATTTATTTCCTCTCCCAGAAGATGCGTTGTTACTTGCGATTTTTTAAAAATTAACATTACAAGACAAAATAACTGTGAAGCATTATAGAGATACATAAGATACATATAAATCACCTGGATACAATAAATGCCTGTATATCAGAACCATTCTTGGATCATTTCATTAAAGAACACATTAACAGTATTAGGCAAGAAAAAACCCAGATGTCAAACTCATTAATTTATAACCCTTTAGCTGTTAGGAGTACGTACCTTCAGATATATCTGTTAATTAACTATAATTTGTTTACATTGTTTAGAGAACCAAAAAAATATATCATTGAAATTTCCTGAGAAGCTGAGAGAGTTCTGAACCATCTGAGGCACCTTGAATTCTTACCATTCAGACTGTTGCCTTAACTCAGCCAGCTGATGAAGTCGCTTAAGTGCTTTTTCTTGTTTCTTTTCATCTTTCCATGACTTGGAAGCTACATTTCGAGCAAATTCACGTTGCTTTAATTCTTTCAGTCTCTGTGGACAAAGAAATAAAACAGAAAGGATGCTATGAATAAGTAATATATCTCTTTTCCATCCAAAAGCTTCATTATTAAACTCGGTCCAGGGTACAGAGGTTACTTTCTGGATAGGGAAGCACCTTCTCCATCAGTTCTCTTCTCTGCTCCAAGATCAATTTATTTGTCAGCTGGGATATTTATCAAAGCTTGTCACAATCACTACAGAATTGTACTGCAAAGCTGGACCCCAGTCCTTACCAGGACCACCCTGGGTATGTAATTGCAGTCATCTCTGTGCCTGTGAAAACATAAATGGAGGATACTGTGCAATATATGAATGGGTATAAAGGGAGAGAAAGTTATGCAATACACTTTCTTCCATGCAATGTCACCAGGTCTCTCACTTATAAAACATAACTACCCTTATTCTTGAAAATTTCTGTGATGAAATACACTGGGTAAAATGAGCTTATTTCAGTAAAGAAATCTGTTAATATGTAAGATTTTCTCTAAATGCAATTCTTAATTGATTTTTTTTCTCTCATGGAGATATTTATCCAACTCTGATTTCTATATTGTATCCAGGAGGACAAGAAAGTGTCAGGGATTTAAATTCAGGATAGAGGTTTGGCCTACAACTCTTTTAATTAATCTTGTCTCTAAAAGAATTGGCTTATGTGAAGCCTGAATGCTACTCATTACCTGTTTGGATCACTACTTCAGAATATGCCATTGTGCTTAGTTGCTCAGTTGTATCCAACTCTTTGCAACCCCATGGACTATATCCCACTAGGCTCCTCTGTCCATGGGATTCTCCAGGCAAGAATACTGCAGTGGGTTGACATGCCCTTCTCCAGGGGATTGTCCCAACCCAGGGATTGAATGCAGATCTCCCACATTGCAGGCAGATTCTTTTACCACGTGAGCCACCAGGGAAGCCTAATGATAATGAACAAATTGAGATACAGCCACAATCAAATAAGCATCTTGAAATTTGGGGCTTAATACTGATTTAAGAGTATATTTAAAGAGTAGTCCTTTTAACCCATATAAAATGATTTTAAACTGCCTGAAATCTGTGTCATTTAATCTGTATTTATTTCCCAAATAAAGTATAAAAAGACATTTTCCAGGGAAGGCAAAATAGGCAATTACATTATGGTAGACTATTTCTCACCTACAGAAAAAGGACCAAGACTTCTACTGATTATTAGTTTCCTTTTTGAAAGGGAACATGTTCAGAGGAGATTGTAGTCAAATCACTGTTCCCAGGCTAAGTATTTAAGGAGAGAAACAGAATACTCTCTCAAAGAAAATATTCTGAGCAGAAAGAGCAAGAGTTTCACAAAACTAGAAACAACCACAGAAAGAAAAGCAGAGTCAACCTAAATTTGGTTTTTTTGACAAATGCTTCAGGGCCTTTTAAAAAACAGGAGACTTCAAAACATAAAATTATGGCCCATGTGTTATCAGGGGAAAAAAAAAAAAAGAGAGTCAACAACTCTCGAGAGCTGATGACACTCTCGAGCTGCAAGACCTAACCCTTAAAGGCTAGCCTTGGTCAGAAGACTTGAGAGGCTTATAAAAATCCCCATCTCTGCTTACCCTCCTACTCTCACCTCCTCAGCCCCCATATGCATAATTATCTAGTTACTGGGTTTAGTTATCTTATGAGCAAAGATATTTTGGAAATTGCCCAGCATAATATAAGAAACCACAGAGAATGCAGTTCAACTGAGTGAAAGAGAGACCGTGGCTACTTTAATAAGAGAAGAGGGATTTATTTTATTCTTTACTCTCAATTACTACTGAACATAAAATACGATATATTTATTTAATATTTTATATTCAGTTCAGTCACTCAGTCATGTCCAACTCTTTGCAACCCCATGAATCGTAGCACGCCAGGCCTCCCTGTCCATCACCAACTCCCGGAGTTCACTCAGACTCATGTCTATTGAGTCAGTGATGCCATCCAGCCATCTCATCCTCTGTCGTCCCCTTCTCCTCCTGCCCCCAATCCCTCCCAGCGTCAGACTCTTTTCCAATGAGTCAACTCTTTGCATGAGGTGACCAAAGTACTGGAGTTTCAGCTTCAGCATCAGTCCTTCCAAAGAACACCCAGGACTGATCTCCTTTAGGATGGACTGACTGGATCTCCTTGCAGTTCAAGGGACTCTCAAGAGTCTTCTGAACACCACAGTTCAAATGCATCAATTCTTTGGCACTCAACTTTCTTCACAGTCCAAATCTCACATCCACACATGACCACAGGAAAAACCATAGCCTTGACTAGACAGAACTTTGTTGGCAAAGTAATGTGTCTGCTTTTTAATATGCTATCTAGGTTGGTCATAACTTTCCTTCCAAGGAGTAAGTATCTTTTAATTTCATGGCTGCAATCACCATCTGCAGTGATTTTGGAGCCCCCCAAAATAAAGTCTGACACTGTTTCCACTGTTTCCCCATCTATTTCCCATGAAGTGATAGGATCAGATGCTATGATCTTCGTTTTCTGAGTGTTGAGCTTTAAGCCCACTTTTTCACTCTCCTCTTTTACTTTCATCAAGAGGCTTTTTAGTTCCTCTTCACTTTC
>SJYA01000665.1:1059548-1360429 GCA_006410615.1 Neotragus moschatus
AAAATATTCTAAATGGTGACAAAAATACTTGAGTACTTGCAAGGTGAGTGCTAACTGAAACTTAATTCAAAATTGATCCTAAAAAATATTTCCTTAAAAGTAAATATGAGGTGTAATATTTTATGCTACTATAATTGAGTCATTCACTCACAAGCTTACTGTATATTGTTTCTCACTTAAACAATAGGAGTTTAAGTTTTGGCACAGAACTACCCATGTCACCATTCACCAGCTTACTGTCAGCTACATTAATTAGCTACATTAGCGTTCTACATTATGATTCATATGAACACAAATCACAGTCTGCAAATGTAACTGAGCTCCAGGTAACAATCTCTTTACTAAAAAACATTCAGGAGTTTCGGGCTCATGTAAAACTGCTATTTTTCAGCTACAAGAATGTATCGGCGTAATGCTTGTTACAATTATCAATTTAAATGGCACCATGTGGTAAATTTAACTGCATTAATTACGTCTTGTTTGTCATACAGACAATGATAGTGTCATTTATTCTAGTTTCAGGTGTGTACAGAGGAATGTACAGATTTATTTCCTCTCCCAGAAGATGCGTTGTTACTTGCGATTTTTTAAAAATTAACATTACAAGACAAAATAACTGTGAAGCATTATAGAGATACATAAGATACATATAAATCACCTGGATACAATAAATGCCTGTATATCAGAACCATTCTTGGATCATTTCATTAAAGAACACATTAACAGTATTAGGCAAGAAAAAACCCAGATGTCAAACTCATTAATTTATAACCCTTTAGCTGTTAGGAGTACGTACCTTCAGATATATCTGTTAATTAACTATAATTTGTTTACATTGTTTAGAGAACCAAAAAAATATATCATTGAAATTTCCTGAGAAGCTGAGAGAGTTCTGAACCATCTGAGGCACCTTGAATTCTTACCATTCAGACTGTTGCCTTAACTCAGCCAGCTGATGAAGTCGCTTAAGTGCTTTTTCTTGTTTCTTTTCATCTTTCCATGACTTGGAAGCTACATTTCGAGCAAATTCACGTTGCTTTAATTCTTTCAGTCTCTGTGGACAAAGAAATAAAACAGAAAGGATGCTATGAATAAGTAATATATCTCTTTTCCATCCAAAAGCTTCATTATTAAACTCGGTCCAGGGTACAGAGGTTACTTTCTGGATAGGGAAGCACCTTCTCCATCAGTTCTCTTCTCTGCTCCAAGATCAATTTATTTGTCAGCTGGGATATTTATCAAAGCTTGTCACAATCACTACAGAATTGTACTGCAAAGCTGGACCCCAGTCCTTACCAGGACCACCCTGGGTATGTAATTGCAGTCATCTCTGTGCCTGTGAAAACATAAATGGAGGATACTGTGCAATATATGAATGGGTATAAAGGGAGAGAAAGTTATGCAATACACTTTCTTCCATGCAATGTCACCAGGTCTCTCACTTATAAAACATAACTACCCTTATTCTTGAAAATTTCTGTGATGAAATACACTGGGTAAAATGAGCTTATTTCAGTAAAGAAATCTGTTAATATGTAAGATTTTCTCTAAATGCAATTCTTAATTGATTTTTTTTCTCTCATGGAGATATTTATCCAACTCTGATTTCTATATTGTATCCAGGAGGACAAGAAAGTGTCAGGGATTTAAATTCAGGATAGAGGTTTGGCCTACAACTCTTTTAATTAATCTTGTCTCTAAAAGAATTGGCTTATGTGAAGCCTGAATGCTACTCATTACCTGTTTGGATCACTACTTCAGAATATGCCATTGTGCTTAGTTGCTCAGTTGTATCCAACTCTTTGCAACCCCATGGACTATATCCCACTAGGCTCCTCTGTCCATGGGATTCTCCAGGCAAGAATACTGCAGTGGGTTGACATGCCCTTCTCCAGGGGATTGTCCCAACCCAGGGATTGAATGCAGATCTCCCACATTGCAGGCAGATTCTTTTACCACGTGAGCCACCAGGGAAGCCTAATGATAATGAACAAATTGAGATACAGCCACAATCAAATAAGCATCTTGAAATTTGGGGCTTAATACTGATTTAAGAGTATATTTAAAGAGTAGTCCTTTTAACCCATATAAAATGATTTTAAACTGCCTGAAATCTGTGTCATTTAATCTGTATTTATTTCCCAAATAAAGTATAAAAAGACATTTTCCAGGGAAGGCAAAATAGGCAATTACATTATGGTAGACTATTTCTCACCTACAGAAAAAGGACCAAGACTTCTACTGATTATTAGTTTCCTTTTTGAAAGGGAACATGTTCAGAGGAGATTGTAGTCAAATCACTGTTCCCAGGCTAAGTATTTAAGGAGAGAAACAGAATACTCTCTCAAAGAAAATATTCTGAGCAGAAAGAGCAAGAGTTTCACAAAACTAGAAACAACCACAGAAAGAAAAGCAGAGTCAACCTAAATTTGGTTTTTTTGACAAATGCTTCAGGGCCTTTTAAAAAACAGGAGACTTCAAAACATAAAATTATGGCCCATGTGTTATCAGGGGAAAAAAAAAAAAAGAGAGTCAACAACTCTCGAGAGCTGATGACACTCTCGAGCTGCAAGACCTAACCCTTAAAGGCTAGCCTTGGTCAGAAGACTTGAGAGGCTTATAAAAATCCCCATCTCTGCTTACCCTCCTACTCTCACCTCCTCAGCCCCCATATGCATAATTATCTAGTTACTGGGTTTAGTTATCTTATGAGCAAAGATATTTTGGAAATTGCCCAGCATAATATAAGAAACCACAGAGAATGCAGTTCAACTGAGTGAAAGAGAGACCGTGGCTACTTTAATAAGAGAAGAGGGATTTATTTTATTCTTTACTCTCAATTACTACTGAACATAAAATACGATATATTTATTTAATATTTTATATTCAGTTCAGTCACTCAGTCATGTCCAACTCTTTGCAACCCCATGAATCGTAGCACGCCAGGCCTCCCTGTCCATCACCAACTCCCGGAGTTCACTCAGACTCATGTCTATTGAGTCAGTGATGCCATCCAGCCATCTCATCCTCTGTCGTCCCCTTCTCCTCCTGCCNCACGGTTCATGTATTGCTGAAGCCTGACTTGGAGAATTTTGAGCATTACTTTGCTAGCATGTGAGATGATTGCAATTGTGCGGCAGTTTGAGCATTCTCTGGCATTGCCTTTCTTAGGCAGCTATGGACGGAGGTTAGTGACATTGTACAGGAGACAGGGATCAACACCATCCCCATGGAAAAAAAGTGCGAAAAAGAAAAATGGCTGTCTGAGGAGGCCTTAAAAATAGCTTGAAAAGAAGAGACACGAAAAACAGAGGAGAAAAGGAAAGATATAAACATTTGAATGTAGAGTTCCAAAGAATTGCAAGGAGAGATAAGAAAACTTTCCTTAGCAATCAGTGCTAATAGAGGAAAACAACAGAATGGGAAAGACTAGAGATCTCTTCAAGAAAATTAGAGATACCAAGGGAACATTTCATGCAAAGATGGGCTCGATAAAGGACAGAAATGGTATGGACCTAACAAAAGCAGAAGATATTAAGAAGAGGTGGCAAGAATACACAGGATATTGTACAAAAAAGAGCTTCATGACCCAGATAATCACAATGGTGTGATCCCTCATCTAGAGCCAGACATCCTGGAATGTGAAGTCAAATGAGCCTTAGAAAGCATCACTACAAACAAAGCTAGTAGAGGTGATGGAATTCCAGGTAAGCTATTCCAAATCCTGAAAGATGATGCTGTGAAAGTGCTGCACTCAATATGCCAGCAAATTTGGAAAACTCAGCAGTGGCCACAGGACTGGAAAAGTTCGGTTTTCATTCCAATTGCTAAGAAAGGCAATGTCAAAGAATGCTCAAGCTACCGAACAATATTTGATATTACTAGGTTATAAAACCTGAATAGCCTATGAGAGAAAACCTGTTCTCATTTACTCACATCTGATGAATCTCTTTATTCAAGTCTTGTTTGAAATTTCCAGGTATACCTGGTTCTTTCAATAGCCTTTCAGATTTCAATATTGTACTCCTATTTCTGAGTTACAGAGATGATTGAGAATTTTGTCTCATTCATCCTACAACAAATACTGTTAATTTGTACTATATACTGCAGATATAGAAATGCCCAAATCAACTATCTTTCCCTCATGGGAGAAACAAGTGAACAGATATTTTTATAATATGGTACTGAGATGCTTGGGGCTGGTGCACTGAGATGACCCAGAGGGATGGTACAGGGAGGGAGAAGGGAGGGGGCTTCAGGATGGGGAACACGTGTATACCTGTGGTAGATTCATGTTGATGTATGGCAAAACCAATACAATATTGTAAAGTAATTAACCTCCAATTAAAATAAATAAATTTACATTAAAAAAAAAAGAGTGGACAAGTTGCTTTAGAAGCATACAGGAAACGTTAAGATAGACTGGGGGGTGGGGATGGAGAATTACTGTGTTGAGGAAATCAGCAAAACTAAAATATTTTTAACGAACACAGAAAACTAGAAAATGATCTGAAGTCACACTCTTGTCTTGGCCAAAGCTGAGTCCTCGAGACTACACAAGGAAATCCTTGCAGAGTTCTGCAGAGGGGGCCCTTCAAATTTCAGCATACTCATCAGCACTACATGTGTGTAAGAGAACTATTCCCGGCCGAGAAAATAACCACCTTAAACAACTAAAGGAAACAATGCTTAGCATTCATATAGAACCAGAAATAGTGCCTGTTGTTGCCAACAAAATTGGAAAGGCTTTGGGACACTGAGTAGAGAATTCAGGGAGTCTTGCTTCAGCAGAGAATAATTAGCCACATATTGAGCACTACTTTACATTTGCCTAAGAAATGATTTTTATCATTTTATCTAAGCTAAAAGTATAAATCTGATTCCAAGCAACTAAACTGCATTTCAGAACCAAACTCAAGAATATTTATAAAAATATAAGCTTTCACAAACAAGGAAAAATAAATGACACCTAATCAAAGATTTTTAGGCACGCAGAGAAGCGAGAAAACACATCCAAAAATGAGGAAGTCAACCAATCAAAGCCAATACAGAGCTGACACAGATGCTAGAATTGGCAGAAAAGTATATTAAGACAGTTATAACTGCATACCATATATTCAAAAAAGTAGAAAAGAGACAGTGGACAAATGTGTGGCTGGAGTCTCTGAAGAAAGAGGAGGGGATATTTGAAAATACAGTGAGTGATAATATTTCAAATTTTACACAGATTCTCTCCCCTCTCCCCTAAAAAAACTTCAAGCACAAGTGATGTGGAGACAACAAGGCTCAGCATAATGAAATTTTTCAAAGCCAAATTTAAAAAAGTATCCAGAGAGAAAAGACATATTTCTGCACAGAAGAACGAATATGAGGAGGGCAGAATTCTCATTAGAAACAAGCAATTGAGGATATAGTGGAGCAACATTTTCAAGTTTCTGAAAGAAAATTTAAAACTTTTAAAAATCAAATTCCCGACCCAGTGAACATATCCTTTAAAAAGAGTGAAATAGAGATGATATCAAACACTAAAATCTGAAAGAATTCAACAGCAGAAAACCACATGATAAGAAATGTTAAAGAATATCATTGGACAAAAGGAAAATATTAACAGGTAGATGGATATATATATATATATTCAAAAAATGATGGATATGTATATATCTACAAAAAACAATGACACCAGAAATAGTAACCATAATGATGACTAAGACATCTGGACAGTTTTACAAGGTCAGTGGGTGGAGCCTTTTCTAAAGGAGAGGACAGAAAAAAGAAGCATGTTGATTGAGTACATTCCTCATCTTATGTTGAATAATTTATAATGTTTCACGGAAATATTTTTATTTTCTGTGAATTCAAGATCATATGTAACTACTGAAGAAAATAATAAATTTAGGATTAAAGCACTGATTTGTTGACAAACTTTTCCTTGATAAATTTTATTTGAAACTTGCCCTTGGGCTTCTCTGGGAGCTCAGCTGGTAAAGAATCCACCTGCAATGCAGGAGACCCTGGTTCTATCCCTGGGTTAGGAAGTTCCCCTGGAGAAAGGATAGGCTACCCACCCGAGTATTCTTGGGCTTCCCTGGTGGCTCAGATGGTAAAGAATCTGTCTGCAACGAGACCTGAGTTTGATCCCTGGGCTGGGCAGATCCCCTGGAGAAACGAATGGCTACCCACTCCAGCATTTTTGCCTGAAGAATTCCATGGACAAAGGAGCCGGGATGGCTACAGTCCATGGGGTCGCAAAGAGCTGGACACGGCTGAGCAACTTTCCTTTCTTTCACTTTTGCCCTTGGTTATTAGAACCTACCGAACCTATCGCTCAGTCATGTCCAGCTCTTTGCAACCCCATGGACTGTGTAACCTACCAGGCTCCTCTGTCCATGGGATTTTCCAGTCAAGCGTACTGGAGGAGGTTGCCATTTCCTTCTCCAGGGGATCTTCCCAACCCAGGGATTGAACCCAGGTCTCCTGCATTGCAGGCAGACGCTTTACCATCTGAGCCACCAAGTAGGCCCTATGATATCCTACTGCCTTCCAGTATAGAGGATATCATATTTGCACTACCAAAACAAAACAGTTTCCTTTTAAACCTTCAGATAGCTGTCTGTGATGAAAAATAAAAATTTGTGTTCCTCAAAATTTCTCTGTAAAACAGAATATATCTTATACATATGTAACTGTCATAGAACAGCAATGATATCAGGTATGTTTCTTTGTATTACAATTTGCTTATTTGCCCAGTGGAGATGATGCAGGTCCCTAACAAGTTCACTGCTGCTGTCGCTGCTGCTAAATCACTTCAGTCATAGCCAACTCTTCGTGAGCCCATGGACTGCAGCCTACCAGGCTCCTCCATCCATGGGATTTTCCAGGCAAGAGTACTGGAGTGGGTTGCCATTGCCTTCTCCGAACAAGTTCACCAGGCTGTTGCAAACATCAAGGAGATCATTTATGTGCCTGTTTTTAGAGATAAGTAAAACATTATGGAAAATGTCCTTATGCTGATAGCAGCTACTAGGGATTAAGTTAGATCCCTTTGGGTAAAGAATATAGAACTTCCTCTATTATAGCTAGGTGACAAGTTCTGCTTGTTCTTTGGTTCACAGCTGGATAACCCTAGAGAAGAAAAAAAAATTCTAAGACTGGTAGGCATATTAAAAAAAAAAGAGAGAGAGAGACATTACCAACAAAAGTCCATTGAGTCAAAGCTATGGTTTTTCCAATTGTCATGTATGGATGTGAGAGTTGGACTATAAAGAAAGTTGAGCGCTGAAGAATTGATGCTTTTGAACTGTGGTGTTAGAGAAGAATCTTGTGAGTGCCTTGGACTGCAAGGAGATCCAACCAGTCCATCCTAAAGGAAATCAGTCCTGAATATTCATTGGAAGGACTAATGTTGAAGTTCAAACTCCAATACTTTGGCCACCTCATGCGAAGAGCTGACTCATTTGAAAAAACCCTGATGTTGGGAAAGACTGAAGGTGGGAGGACAAGGGGACAGCAGAGGATGAGATGGTTGGATGGCATCACCAACACAATGGACATGAGTTTGAGTAAACTCCGGGAGTTGTTGGATAGGGAGGCCTGGCATGCTACAATCCATGGGGTCGCAAAGAGTCTAACATGACTGAGCGATTGAACTGAACTGACGGCTGGTAGGAAGCTGAATTTTCTTGCCAATAGAATCCACTGAACTGTTCAGTAGATACAGTTGGTACATATTACATTTCAACTTGGCCTTTAAT
This sequence comes from Neotragus moschatus, assembly GCA_006410615.1. Classification (NCBI taxonomy): domain Eukaryota; kingdom Metazoa; phylum Chordata; class Mammalia; order Artiodactyla; family Bovidae; genus Neotragus; species Neotragus moschatus. Next base: position 1,067,300 of record SJYA01000665.1, read on the forward strand.
TTCCACCTATTGCCCAAGAGTTTAAAGAGACATGGCCACACCTGCCAAAGTAAGAGATAAAATGGTTTTGTCTGTGGATAAATACAAAATCACATCTCTGCTAAACAGACTGTTTAGGTTTAACATCACTACTGAATTTTTCCTTTCAGAAGCTGTCACTGAATAGACATGTCTTATGATTGGGAAAAAGATGCCTGGATAGCATCACTGACTCACTGGACAGAAGTTTGAGCAAACTCCAGGGGACAGTGAAAGGCAGGGGAGCCTGGCATGCTGCAGACCATAGGGTCGCAAAGAGTTGGACATGACTTGGCAACTAAACAACAGCAATTTTTTCTTGAAAAAACACCCCCAAATATGCTTCACTTTTTATCACTGCCCAATTAGCTAAAATTTGAATGTTCCTCCCACATTTTAAGTAGAAAAGGATAGCATTATTGCTTTGCCAGGTAAAGGGGGACATAGCTGGCTCTTGCCTGAAAAACTAAGTGGCTCAAGCTTAAAGAATGGATGAGGGAGTTTATAACAGTGGTTCAAGGGTGGGATCTCTGACAAGACTAGGGTATGTGCACAGCTTGCACTCCCTTAATCTCATCTCAGGTGGTCTCCTAATCTTGATGAGCTTTTCTGTCCCAGACACATTTTAAATAAAGCACTGTAAACATAATCATTTTGTCTAAATTTTTAGTCTCTTACATAAAAATCTCAGCATAGGGTTATTAATATTATTCAAAATAGAACTCAATTAGGGAAGAGAGTAAAAGACCAGATGTCTAATATTTTCTCGAGGAAAACATGGACATCCAATTCATATCCTTGATTTGTAAAAGGAATTTAAGAAAAATGGTGGAGAGATATTCTTCATGGTCCTGAATGGCAGCTACCTAACTTGGTCTTTGGCCCGGTTAAAAGCAGTGCAGTAAAAGACTAATGCAGAGATCACGGTAAAGAAAGAAAAGTATCAAAAGTTCTTAGGTATCTTCTTCAACTTTCACAGTGCATTTTATTCTCTCTCAGCAATAAACAAAATAAGGCTTATGGAGGTAAAATTGTTTAAATACCTTTATGAAATATGTTCTATTTAATTTTTTTTCTCAGGTTCATTTTAACAGCACAAATTAAGCAGTCTTTACTTCCCTACCTGCCAACAAGAGTTCTTGGCACATGCAATGCAAAAGTGGAATTCAGCTATGAATAAATAAAGAGGCAAATTGATCAGGGCAGTGAGTTTCCATGTGTTTTGAATAGCAATACTCCCAATATCATTGCTTCTGAGTCAGAACATGCCTGCAAACAGCATCCCACTCCAGTGAACACTCTCCGTTCACCTTCACTGAAGCAGAACACATATGTGAGATGAATTTACTCAAGCATATTTACGTTTTCCTCTCTGATATAGAATAATTCCTCCTATCTCTAGACTCTCATCCATAGATCCCAGAGCACTTTGCAGACATTAATGCTTTTCCTCACAGCAGAACAAAACCCCAATGCAAAAGGTCAAAATGATTAACCTCATATTAGATATGAAGAATCAAACACATAGAAGGTTAAATGACTTGATCCACATCAAGGAAGAGGCCAAGAAAAGAACTATGACTTGAAAACAGGATGTCTAATCTTCATTAGAGTAAAGAAAAATGAGGAGAGTTTAAAGTCTAGACACTGAAATTAAAAGTCTTGAAATGTTTAATTAATAGCCTTGAAACGTTTTGTACCAAAATGATTTGGAAGACATTTATAGATCGTTAAACAATAATTGAGAACAGGAGTGGATATAATTTGAACAGCAATATGATCATGATATAAGAATTAAATTATGTAAAAAGTAGTATGTGTCAAAAAAATTCTCCAAGTTGAAATGGGACTTTCCTTATTTCCTGTTTTTTTTTGCATGCCATCATTTTTACTGCAGTCTAGAAGCTGTAGAAATACAGATAGTGAAATAAAATAAAATATTATTTTTGTCTCCCATTTATTTTTAAAACATTTTTATTGACATATGGTTGATTTGCAATGTTATGTTAATTTCTGTTGTACAGCAAAGTGATTCAGTTGCACATATATGTATAATTCTTTTTCATGTCCTTTTCCATTATGGTTTATCACAGGATAGTGAACATCGATCCCTGTGCTATATATAGGGATATATATATAGATCCCTTTGTTGTTTTAAAAAGCCCTTATTTAAAAAAAATTTTTTGGCCACCACATGCAGCATGGAGAATCTTAGTTCCCCAAGCAGGGATTGAACCTGTGCTCTCTACAGTGGAAGTGTGGAGTCCTAAGCACTGGAGCACCTGGGAATTCACTGTGCTCAGTTGCTCATTCGTGTCCAACTTTTTGAGGCCCTAAGGACTGTAGCCCACCAGTCTCCCCTGTCCATGGGATTTCCCAGGCAAGAATATGAAATGGGTTGCCATTTCCTCCTCCAGGGGATCTTCCAGGCCAAGGGGTGGAACCTGTATCTCCTGCATCTCCTGCATTGGCAGGCAGATTCTTCACCATTAGGCCACCTAGGAAGCCCTGGATAATTCACTATCCTCCCATTTTTGAAGCTACAGTTCAGTCTACTGACCAGAAGGAGGTCCCTGGAATGAATGCATTTAAGCATAATCTCTCAATGTGACTCCTTGCTCCAAGGACCAGTCATGCCACAAGCAAGCTAAAAATAGCTGAGAAGAAATGAACCTGGGGCAGATACTCTGTCTTAAACTTCTTCACATTCCAGCACTAAGTTAAATACTTAACAACCGGATCTGGAAGTTTCTTCTTACACATGCTGGAACATGAATTTCTGGTCTCTAGATTTAATTGCTGGTACTCAGTCAACTGTGCTTCGACAGTTAGGACCTGGAGATGCTCATATTTGGATTCTTTGACTGGCTGAACCTGATGTTCCAAACAGACAGAGCCAAGCCTGAAGACACCGCTGTCCAAATACTAGGATGGGATGTTACTAGATTCTAGGACAACCTGAAAATGTGGTTCATGCAGAAAATAATATTCTTTCTAACTCAAAGTAGCCTGGGATACTTCCACAGCTTACAGAGGAGCATATAACTAGGTAATTAAAGTATATGCCCCAAGCAAGGCAACCAACCATCCCCTTCCAAAGCCCATGATTTCCTGTCTTCAAATAGCAAATGGACAGCTGCAATGTTCTCATTATTTCTGAGAAGTTACCCAGATCCTTCCATCCTCTAGATAGTATGGTCAGGATCCAAGTCAGCAGTGATACAGGCACAGACTTTCATTTGATTTAAATGCAAGGTTTATTTTCTGCACCATGGCATAACAAAAGCTAAGGTTTGTAATGCCTCTGTAAGCCACATTAAGTCAGGTAGGAATATAGCCAATACTATATAAATATCCCTAGTGATTGCTGTTGTGAAATAATTGACATAAATACAAAGGAAGTACTTTGGTGAGTGGGCGCTGGAATTGCTTTTCATACTGGTTTTGTAGGAGAAGTTAAAGGGCTTTCAATCTCTGCTCTTCCTGACGTTCATAGTGTGATAAGAAAACACCTGCCATATTGAATACTATTAATTCCCATGAACTATCTATACATAGTATATTCAGATTTGGAGAAATCTACAATTTCTGAAATGAGCAAATGAAAATTCATTAATTAAAGATTAAGTCTTGAGTAAACATGGATTAGACTAATAGTTAAGACCTCAGAAAAAATCATTTTGCATTCTATAGCAGCCTAGACCATGGAAAATAAACTCAATATGAGAAAAAAAAAAAGAAAATTCTAGGCTAGGAACATCCACGCATTTTTCTTCATGCAACACAGTTTCAAAATTGTCTCCATAGAAAAATATTGGAAAATGCCAGAATGTTTCATACATTATAGTCTATTTTGGAAATTACATATAATTTCTCTTAAGAATTTTATTCATGCCAAAAAGTGCTCAAATATTTTATAAAGCTCTCTCTTTTATAAATACTTCCAAATATCAAAATACAGAGTTAGAATGGGTATCAGGAGATTTTGGTTATCAGGAGAGTTAGGATGGGTACTGAGAGAAAAGTCATTGTGGAGATTTTTCTGTGAGGCTAATTTTTATTTCTAACACTCCCAGTTACATATGTAGAAGACCAAGGAACTAAAAGAAACTACTTTTAATTATAAAAAGAATTCCTTTTGGGGACATTTTAGGAAATAAATGTTTCTGCACTAGGTTCTAGGAGTCTCAGAAGAAAATCTTAAGAAATCCCATGGACAACCTCTGCCCTCCTGGAAGACTGCTCGGTTTCCATCATGACACAGTCTTTATTTAGCAAGTTATTATCTGCTCTGTAGCTTTCTTTCCCAGCTGTGTGACGCCTCCACGGTCAACTCCTCCTAGTTCAGTTCATAAAGAAAACTTGACCTAGTGCACTCTGACCCAGCACTCCAGCTGTTTCTTTAAGAGCAATTTCATGTATTTCAGCATCTTATACAACCTAGCATTATATTGATTTTTAAAAGCTCTTTCAGTTTCCACTTCATCCTCCCACTCTTTCATACCCTAGTTTAGGGTCAGCAATGCCTGCTGAGAATATTGCAGGCAAAAGTATTTAACCTGAACAAACCTGCAAACTAAGATTGTCTTAGCACAGAGAAAGAGTTTCTGAGATTTTCTTCAATTCCCTGTCTAAATGCTTTTCTGAAATAGAACTGTCTTTAAGAAGAAACTATTAAAATAAAGATAGAAACAGACATGAGAAATCAATGAAATTAGACTCTGGTATAAAATTGAATTTTGTATTATGTGACTCATACAAATAGAGTTGATGCTTTAAAGCTCATGATAACAGATACCAATTAAAAATGAGTTGAGCTATATGTATCAGAAACGTGGCTAGAGTGACATAATCAAATTAAGTTTATTTCACTCTTAACCAAAAATCTATATTCAAGGAAACCATGGTACTTATGCCTTCTTAAAGAAGTCCACAGCCCAATCTTCTTTCAGCTATCAGTTTTTAGCAACTTTATCCTCTTGGTTGCAATATACTTGAGAAATATCAGTTATCAGAATTGTTCTCCAAGTAAGAAGAAAGAAATTCAGTTCAGTTCAGTTGCTCAGTCGTGTCAAACTCTTTGCGACTCAATGAACGGCAGCAAGCCAGGCCTCCTTGTCCATCACCAACTCCCGGAGTTCACTCAAACTCATGTCCATCGAGTCGGTGATGCCATCCAGCCATCTCATCCTCTGTCATCCCCTTCTCCTCCTGCCCCCCATCCCTCCCAGCATCAGAGTCTTTTCCAATGAGTCAACTCTTCGCATGAGGTGGCCAAAGTACTAGAGTTTCAGCTTCAGCATTATTCCTTCCAAAGAACACCTAGGACTGATCTACTTTAGAATGGACTGGTTGGATCTCCTTGCAGTCCAAGAGACTCTCAAGAGTCTTCTCCAACACCACAGCTCAAAAGCATCAATTCTTCAGCACTCAGCTTTCTTCACAGTCCAACTCTCACATCCATACATGACTACTGGAAAAACCACAGCCTTGACTAGATGGACCTTAGTTGGCAAAGTTGTCTCAGCTTTTGAATACGCTCTCTAGGTTGGTCATAACTTTCCTTCCAAGGAGTAAGCATCTTTTAATTTCATGGCTGCAGTCAGCATCTGCAGTGATTGTGGAGCCCTCAAAAATAAAGTCTGACACTGTTTCCACTGTTTCCCCATCTATTTCTTATGAAGAGATGGGACCGGATGCCATGATCTTTGTTTTCTGAATATTGAGCTTTAAGCCCACTTTTTCACTCTCCTCTTTCACTTTCATCAAGAGGCTTTTGAGTTCCTCTTCACTTTCTGTCCTAAGGGTGATGTCATCTGCATATCTGAGGTTATTGATATTTCTCCCGGCAATCTTGATTCCAGCTTGTGCTTCTTCCAGTCCAGCGTTTCTCATGATGTACTCTGCATAAAAGTTAAATAAGCAGGGTGACAATATATAGCCTTGACATACTCCTTTTCCTATTTGAAACCAGTCGTTGTTCCATGTCCAGTTCTAACTGTTGCTTCCTGCCCTGCATATAGGTTTCTCAAAAGGCAGGTCAGGTGGCCTGGTATTCCCATCTCTTTCAGAATTTTCCACTGTTTATTGTGATCCATGTAGTCAAAGGCTTTGGAAGAGCCAAGGATAAAAGCTGACTCTAATATTTTTATCTTAAAGACAGTAGTGTTTTGGAAACTGGACCAAGTAGACTTCATTGCAATATCATTTGCTAGAGGATGTCACATGCTATTGACATTTAAGCAAGAGGTATGAGAAATTCAAGATTTTAGTGAGGTGTGTGGCCATACTTTATACAAATCTGGATTTTGTCAAAAGGAAAGACAGTGGAATGGTCAGTAAGTAGCTAACTAGCAGCTTCTGCCTAAATGAAGTTGCCAAATGTTGTCAAAAGAGATGAGTACAGTTAGTGTTCAAGTAAAGCTTCCTTCTAATATAAAATTATCTTCTACAAGATCTAAGGCACTGGACAGCAATGCAGGATAGTGAGAAATTTCCAAATCCTTTTACTCCACAACATTATAAAGGCCTTAATTTAAAATTACTAATTCTTTCAAGAAGGTTTGGAATTGATTTTCTAGTTAGATATCCAGTGTTAGAGTTAGGTCCCTGGGTCAAATTTGGCCTTCAGTCCATCTTTGTCGATGAAGTATTACTGGAATATAGCCACACCCACTTGATTACATTTCACCTCTGGTTACTGTCAGGCTATAATGGCGGAAGTAAAGTCCCTGAGACAGACCATGTACACACAAATTCAAAATAGGTACTATGTGACCTTTTCTAGAAAGTTTGCCCACTGCAGGGAGAGAAACCACCCTGTTCTTGTCAGTTCAGGTTAAGGGCAATATTCATTCCATATTTACACACCACATGAGATATTTTCCCAGTGAGAAATATGTAACACAGTCAAAGAAAGCAGTCAAGAAGCAGATAGTAGTGGTGGGAGAAAGACATATGGTATTTGGAGGAATGTCCAGTTTCATTTAACTGACAGTAATAATTATGAAATTCAAGAACCTCCAGTGCTTCCGGGGTAACTTCTAGAATAGGCATACCTCAGAGATACCACAGCTCCAATTTCAGATGACTACAATAAAGTGAATATCAAAATAAAGCAAGTCACAATAATGCTTTTGGTTTCCTAATTCACATAAAAGTTCTGTTTATACTCTACTGAATTCTATTAAGTGTGCAATAATGTTATGTCTTTAAAAATACATATACCTTAGTTAAAAATACTTTGTTGCAAAACAGGTTAAACATTATCTGATAGCTCAGGGGATCCTACAAACCTTCAATTTCTAAAAAGTATAAAATCTGTAAAGCATAATAAAATGAGATATGTTTGTATTTCTATGAAGATGTTGACTTACCTTTAACATTCCCAACTTTCCTACAGCAAGTATAACTGAATAAAGTCTGACTTTGTTAACAGACCAGGCCCTGAATATTCTTGCTGAATAGAATCCCCTGGAGTAACTTAATGCACAACTAATTTCAGAACTCAACAGATAGAATCATCTCTTATTTCAAGTGTTTCTCCAGCATGGTTCACACAAAACAACATTAGGTAGATATGAGATTCATGGCCTTTTTTGTACTCTGCCTATCTTTGCCTGGAAGTACTGCAGAGAAAATAAATATAGTTAAGTGTTTGGACATCAAAGTATTTTTTTTTTTTTTTGCATAACACTTAAAAAAAAAGTCAGAGGTCTTTGTGCTTTGCGAATGAAAATGATAAGTAGTCTTTTAAAATACTGTTATTCTGTTTTTGTTTCTCAAAAGTATAGCTCCACTTATTAGATGGATTGTGAGAAACTATATCATATGTCTTGTTGCTATTTTTAAGGGTCTGGGAAACCACAGTTGTAACTGAGTATATACTTGATTAAAAGTGGATTTTAAGCAAGGTTGGGCAAATATCTTCTCTTTTAATATTAACTCTTGATTTATCTCCTAAAATAAACTGGATTTTATTTATTTTTAGAGCAGAACTTATTTTCAAAAATTTTACTTCCTAGATAATAGAAACTTAGTTTCATATTAGCTATTTTCTCAATAATTGGTACTTTTTTGACAAGCAAATAATTTGATTGGCAACGTACTCCTTGCAAAGTTGAAATTACTTGAATAAAATTTTATCAACATCCATAGCCATTGCTAATCAAAAATAGCACTTCATATGTTCTTTCTTTTTCTCTTCAGTTTAGTTCAGTTGCTCAGTCATGTCCAACTCTTTGCAACCCCATGAATCAGAGCACGCGAGACCTCCCTGTGCATCACCAACTCCTGGAGTTCACTCTTTTTCTCTTAGTGATTTCAAAATCTTCTTGGAAGAGTATTCCAAGTGGATGAATTACCACCGAGGTCAACTTATACTTTACTTTGAAATAGCAAGATACTTTACAAATCTTAAACTGTTAAAACATTGAAAGAAGTTTTTTCAAAATTAGTTTCCTCAAATTTTTCAGTAAATTTTGATATGTAAGTAGAATAAGCCTTTGACTGTGTGGATCACAATACACTGGAAAATTCTGAAAGAGATGGGAATACCAGACCACTTGACCTGCCTCTTGAGAAATCTGTATGCAGGCCAGGAAGCAACAGTTAGAACTGGACATGGAACAACAGACTGGTTCCAAATAGGAAAAGGAGTATGTCAAGGCTGTATATTGTCACCCTGCTTGTTTAATTTCTATGCAGAGTACATCATGAGAAACGCTGGACTGGAAGAAACACAAGCTGGAATCAAGATTGCTGGGAGAAATATCAATAACCTCAGATATGCAGATGACATCACCCTTATGGCAGAAAGTGAAGAGGAACTCAAAAGCCTCCTGATGAAAGTGAGAGGAGAGTGAAAAAGTGGGCTTAAAGCTCAACATTCAGAAAACGAAGATCATGGCATCCGGTCCCATCACTTCATGGGAAATAGACGGGGAAACAGTGGAAACAGTGTTAGACTTTATTTTGGGGGGCTCCAAAATCACTGCAGATGGTGATTGCAGCCATGAAATTAAAAGACGCTTACTCCTTGGAAGAAAAGTTATGAGCAATCTAGATAACATATTCAAAAGCAGAGACATTACTTTGCCGACTAAGGTCCGTCTAGTCAAGGCTATGGTTTTTCCAGTAGTCATGTGTGGATGTGAGAGTTGGACTGTGAAGAAAGCTGAGCGCCGAAGAATTGATGCTTTTGAACTGTGGTGTTGGAGAAGACTCTTGAGAGTCCCTTGGACTGCAAGGAGATCCAATCAGTCCATTCTGAAGGAGATCAGCCCTGGGATTTCTTTGGAAGGAATGATGCTAAAGCTGAAACTCCAGTACTTTGCCCACCTCATGCAAAGAGTTGACTCATTGGAAAAGACTTTGATGCTGAGAGGGATTGGGGGCAGAAGGAGAAGGGGATGACAGAGGATGAGATGGCTGGATGGCATCACTGACTCGATGGACGGGACTCTGAGTGAACTCCAGGAGTTGGTGATGGACAGGGAGGCCTGGTGTGCTGCGATTCATGGGGTCGCAAAGAGTTGGACACGATTGAGCGACTGAACTGAACTGACCTGAAGTAGAATATAAACATTAGTGTGCCTTTAGGCAAATGTATAACATTTGTATACAATTTGTCCAGGGTTTAAATGACTTGAAATTTTGAGGAATGCTATTTACTGTTTTAAAAATATTAAAACGAAGTGTTATATTCATACTGTTTTCTAAAACTGCATTATTCATTGTGTGTTTTGTATTAATATCTCCAAATATGTTTATTACTAAAACTTTTAGGTTGAAATGTAGAAGCACTAAGAAAGGTGACTTAGATTCATTTTTACTTTTAAAAATAAAATAATCGTATTCATAAAGAAATATATCCATCAGAGAGACTCCATTTTGTCACTTTTCAAATTCTTGTTTTTTTAACTTTTTTTTTAATTGGAGGATAATTGCTTTATAATATTGCATTGGCCTCTGCCATATATCAACAAGAATCAGCCACCAGTATACCTATGGCCCCTCCCTCCTGAGCCCTGCTCCCATCTCTCACCCTATTCCACACCTCTGTATTGTCACAGACCACTGGTGTGAGCTCCTTGTGTCACATAGGAAATTCCCACTTGCTATCTATTTTACATATGGTAATATAAGTGTTTCCATGCTATTCTCTCAATTTATCCCACCCTCTCCTTCCCTTGACATGGAATCTGAAAAGATGATACTGATGAACCTATTTGCAGGGCAGCAATGTAGATGCAGACTTGTCAATGTAGAGAACAGACTTGTCACTATGTTTTATAATTACTGTTGCTGGTTAGTCACTAAGTCGTGTCTGACTCTTTTTGCAACCCCATGAACTGTAACCCATCAGGCTCCTCTGTCCATGGCATTTCCCCAGTAGTCCTGGATGTATGAGGAAACGGCACATCCATTCACTCTTGGTGTGAGTCAAAAGGAGTGCCATCCCTTCAGAAGGGAAATTGGCAACAGCACATTCTGAAGGAGATTGGCCCTGGGATTTCTTTGGAAGGAATGATGCTAAAGCTGAAGCTCCAGTGCTTTGGCCACCTCATATGAAGAGCTGACTCTTTGGGAAAGACTCTGATGCTGGGAGGGATTGGGGGCAGGAGAAGGGGACGACAGAGGATGAGATGGTTGGATGGCATCACTGACTCAATGGGCGTGAGTCTGAGTGAACTCCAGGAGTTGGTGATGGACAGGGAGGCCTGGTGTGCTGCGATTCACAGAGTCGCAGAGTCAAACATGACTGAGTGACTGAACTGAACTGAACTGAATTATATTTCTATATGTACTATCCCATTGGCTCTGCAATTCTTTATCTAGAAATTCATCCATAGATAAAACTGTACGAATGAACAAAAGCTGTTCCTTGTAATAATATTGCCAGGATTATTAATAAGTTTCAGAAAAAGTCTAATTTTTGAATCTTTGTTCTTAACAACTACTCAAATTGCCTACGATAGCTTCTTTCTGGGAATAATATGGAAGTTATAATCATGTCATAAGATGTCTTGCTTTAATCCCTTCGTATATTAGTATCTTTACCATCAGTTCTGAAATTAGCTGACTTAAAAAATAGAAAGTCTATCACATTATTTTTGCTGTTTTTGTTGTCTTAAGAAACATTTGAAACTAATGAATTATCAAATTCAATACCTCAAAATTTTATCTTCTCAGTGTAAGAGTCACATAATATTACAGCATTTAATACTCTTATAAAATAAAAAAAAAACACCAGTTGAGATGAGAATGTTTTAAACAAAATAAATAAATACAATTTACAGNCTTTATAATATTGCATTGGCCTCTGCCATATATCAACAAGAATCAGCCACCAGTATACCTATGGCCCCTCCCTCCTGAGCCCTGCTCCCATCTCTCACCCTATTCCACACCTCTGTATTGTCACAGACCACTGGTGTGAGCTCCTTGTGTCACATAGGAAATTCCCACTTGCTATCTATTTTACATATGGTAATATAAGTGTTTCCATGCTATTCTCTCAATTTATCCCACCCTCTCCTTCCCTTGACATGGAATCTGAAAAGATGATACTGATGAACCTATTTGCAGGGCAGCAATGTAGATGCAGACTTGTCAATGTAGAGAACAGACTTGTCACTATGTTTTATAATTACTGTTGCTGGTTAGTCACTAAGTCGTGTCTGACTCTTTTTGCAACCCCATGAACTGTAACCCATCAGGCTCCTCTGTCCATGGCATTTCCCCAGTAGTCCTGGATGTATGAGGAAACGGCACATCCATTCACTCTTGGTGTGAGTCAAAAGGAGTGCCATCCCTTCAGAAGGGAAATTGGCAACAGCACATTCTGAAGGAGATTGGCCCTGGGATTTCTTTGGAAGGAATGATGCTAAAGCTGAAGCTCCAGTGCTTTGGCCACCTCATATGAAGAGCTGACTCTTTGGGAAAGACTCTGATGCTGGGAGGGATTGGGGGCAGGAGAAGGGGACGACAGAGGATGAGATGGTTGGATGGCATCACTGACTCAATGGGCGTGAGTCTGAGTGAACTCCAGGAGTTGGTGATGGACAGGGAGGCCTGGTGTGCTGCGATTCACAGAGTCGCAGAGTCAAACATGACTGAGTGACTGAACTGAACTGAACTGAATTATATTTCTATATGTACTATCCCATTGGCTCTGCAATTCTTTATCTAGAAATTCATCCATAGATAAAACTGTACGAATGAACAAAAGCTGTTCCTTGTAATAATATTGCCAGGATTATTAATAAGTTTCAGAAAAAGTCTAATTTTTGAATCTTTGTTCTTAACAACTACTCAAATTGCCTACGATAGCTTCTTTCTGGGAATAATATGGAAGTTATAATCATGTCATAAGATGTCTTGCTTTAATCCCTTCGTATATTAGTATCTTTACCATCAGTTCTGAAATTAGCTGACTTAAAAAATAGAAAGTCTATCACATTATTTTTGCTGTTTTTGTTGTCTTAAGAAACATTTGAAACTAATGAATTATCAAATTCAATACCTCAAAATTTTATCTTCTCAGTGTAAGAGTCACATAATATTACAGCATTTAATACTCTTATAAAATAAAAAAAAAACACCAGTTGAGATGAGAATGTTTTAAACAAAATAAATAAATACAATTTACAGTTGTGAGTCAAAGTACAGTGATAATAAGATCTCAGGTCTTGACAGAATCAGAAGAGAGACAGGAAAAGTGAAATTTTTGACCTTGGCAAAGATTATCTTTTTTTTTTTTCTAATTCATTCCTTATTAAGTATTTGACCTGCTTTCACATTCAAACCAAAAAATATCATGAAGACACAACTATAATTTGATTATGCAATGAATTGAACTTTGGAGATAAATTATGCCTCACAAAATGAAATCTGTTTAGATAATTCAGCTATCAACAGCTGTTTAATGGTGTTCTCTATTTATCCATTGCTTCATTTAGTCTATTTTTAATCAAATTTCCTAAACCTTATTAACTATGGTGATTCAAAGCTTGGACAAAAGTTATTAAATATATTAGAAATGATAAGTTCAGAAGGCCACATATACCATTTTTCCTAAACAAAATCATCCAGCCATTGTATGTGTATGTGTGTGTGTGCTCAGTCATGTCTGACTCTTTGTGACCATTGGCTGCTTTACAAATTTATTAGAATAAATATGATCATAAAAAAGCATACATCAATATTCAAGGATAACAAGTATGAAACCACAAGTGAATCAATTTCATATGAAGTTCAAATGTAAGTGGGCTAAAAAGTATATGTTTAAAAAAAATAATACCAGAAAAAGGAAAATGCGAATATATGAAATAATCTGGTGGAGCTTGAAACCTTATTAGCAAAGCCCTTTTTTTCTTGGGGATATATAATGTTTATGTTTATGATACTTATTTTCATGAAATATTGAAACTCAGTTACTAGGTCTTTGGGGCTGACACTCTCCTCATCCCTAGAGCTAAATGTTGGAAGCTGGCGGTTGTGCAGAAATACAACTACTATAATCTGCTAAGAAACAAGTCTGTCTGAAGGCAAATGCTTTAAGAGACTGAACTTCAGTTCTTCTTTAGATATTTCAGTTAGCAAACATTCTCTTATGTACACAGAAACAAACATGGGCCCCTTGTGTTTTCATTTTTACCATAAATATGCTTGTGATATTAAAGAAAAGACTGCACCAGTCTAGCTGAACAAGCAAGGAAGAATGTATTCAATAAAGGAGGGGGACTGTTGCAATGGGAGAGACACTGAAGGTAACTCCAGTGAAACAAAAAGCAGGATTTTCAAAGGCTAGGATGTGCTAATGAAATAGTACTAAAGGATACTCCAGGGAGGCCCATCAGTGGAAGCAGGCCATCTGTGTTTATCAATTGTCCTTTCTTGAAGTTAGGCTTCCATCCTCCCCCAAAGACTGGGTGATAGGGACTCTTTCTCATCGCATGATTGTATTTCAAAGGACTGACTCTGAGGTCTGAAGAAAGACATTTCTGGAATATAGAACATTTGCATCTTAAACTGACAGAGAAAACATTTACAGTTGCATGTTTTCCAAAATAAATGCTCTAAGGAAAGAAAGGTCGGGGTCTATAGCAAGGAAGAAACCTGTCTAAACTTCAGTAAAAACTGAGGGGAGCATTATGGCCATTTTGCTTGCACAAAATAGAAAGAATTAAAAATATTCATTCAGCTAACTTATTAGCAAAGATCCTTGTTAACATTTTGATGTTTTTGCCCTTTCAAGTTTCAATCAGCATTTATTTATAAATAAATGATGAAGTTTTATAGTCCTTTCCAACCAATTTATGAGTCATAAAACAAGTAAAATATGATGAAAATCTGTCTATAATGACTACAACAAAACAAGAACAGCATCTGCCCACATAAATTATGAGATTTGCACATGTCAGGCATTACACTAAGCCCTTTACTTAAATAATATGATTTAATTTCCCATGAAGCCCTGTAGCTACTATTTGTACCCACAACTTACTTTTTTCTGATAAGAAAATTGAGGCTGAGAGATGCTGAGTAACTTGCCCAGAAGTATACAACTAAAAATCAGTTTTACAGAATTTACTTGAAGTCCATGCTGCTTGACTCCATCAGGCTGGTAACCTCTACACTCTATTTTCTCTTATAGATTCTTTAAGTACTTTGTTACCCAGCATCACTTTCCCTTAGCATCATGCCATTGCCATCCTCACAGGGGCAAGATTTTAAAATTACATTTCATGTTATACTTTCCATTTCACTTAAATTGTAGTTTTAAAAACATGCATTTGTGAAAGCTTTGAAATGTTCAGTGGGGATTTAACATCTGAAACTTGGAATGTCTCTGGGCCAACAACCTAAGAACATCTTCTTTCTCCTTGGTTAACAAGTGAAACCTTTGGAATACAATTCTACTCCATAAAAATTATTATTTACTAAGGTTCCCATTCAGGAAATAGCTTTGCTTTTTCCAAATGCATGTGAATTACTAATATGAAGAGCCAATTATGCTCCTTATTATACTTCAGTCAAATTTAGTAATTCCCAGAACAGGTTTATCCAAATCCTGGGGCTTAGAGAAAATCTCAAGGATTTTTATAAAATGCTACCAAAGTTCTCAAAGAAAATCAATTTAAATTCTCTTGTTAAATATGTCTGATTCAGTACTCTGAGCAGTGCAGTATTAAATTCAAGTTTATAAATGGTAAAAACAATTGACTTGTCTGGTAGCTCAGACAGTTAAGAATACACCTGCAATAGAGGAGACCCAGGTTTGATACCTTGGTCGGGAAGGTCCCTTGAGGAAGGGAATGGCTACCCACTCCAGTATTCTTGCCTGGAGAATTCCACAGACAGAGGAGCCTGGTGGGCTACAGTCTATGGGACTGTAGAATCCGACATGACTGAGCAACTAGCACTTTCACTTTCAAAACAATTAAGGGTTATCCAGATTGTTAATATTGTTCTGTGTGAGGCAATGAGCGAGAGGTTGTGCATTAGAGAAGTTGAAAAAGATGCTCCTATGGCGACTAGCACACAAAAGGAAAGAAGATACGGATGTAGTCTCCAACAAGGATGACTTTCTTGTTAGCAACAGAAACTTGCTCAAAGTAGAGATGATTTCATGGAAGGACATACGATACTGCAATTTAAAGACCTGGTAGGAAGTGTGGTTAGGCTTCAGAAAGTACTGACACTAGAAAAAAGAAAGTTTTGAATTTAGATGATTTCATCTGTCAATAGATTAGATGATTTCCATCTCTCCTTCTTTGGGCACTCAAATGCCATTCTAGTATATCTTTCCATCATGCTTCTGCCTGTTTTGGAATGTATTAGACTCCAACATGTCCACTCCAGGCTCTGGCTTTACTGGGCTCAAAGTGACAGATTCTCTAACTTTAATTTCTATGTCAAGAAGGGGAAGAATATACCACACAAAATAAGGGCCAGGGGTCTAGCCAAGTCCCAGTTAGCTGTAACAGAGGAGTGAGAACTGTGGCTTACTCTCATTCAGTAGAAGCTGCGAGTACAAGCAATTTGGAAAAAGGAAACGAGTCTTCTAAAAACTGGCTGTAGATCAGAGGAAAAAATGTTCAGCACATGAAATTATTCAGTGGTATATACACAAACTTAATGTTCATCAGAATAAGATAAATATGCAAGAGATGAGGATAAAATTGTTATGATAGTGAAAATGTAGGAGATTATTTTTGGTCACATGTATATGAGTGTGTGTGTGTGTGTGTGTGTGTGGATGTGTATAAAGAATTGTAATATATAACATTCCATTTAAGTTGGTAGTTCAAACCAATATCATGAGATTTTTGTAATATAACATTTAAGGCTTCTCTGGTGGCTCAGTGATAAAGAATCCACCTGCAATGTAGGAGATGTAGGAGATGCTGGTTCGATCCCTGGGTCACGAAGATCCTTTGGAGAAGGGCATGGCAATCCACTCCAGTATTGTTGCCTGGAGAATCCCACGGACAGAGGAGCCTGGTGGGTTACATTCCACGGTATTGCAAAGAGTTGGACACAACTGAGCAACTAACACTGTCATAGCATTTAAAGGGAGTCTTAATAAAGCTATCAATACCAATCATTAAATGCTTATTTTTATGTCACCCTCATGAAACCTATTATTACATTATGTCACTTAATTTTTAAAGCAAGATTGTAAGATAGATACTGTTATTTCCCCCATCTTAGAGAAAGGGAAATTGGCCCTTAGGAGGAGGTAAGAATGTGACTCATCAAGTTCGATCTGCCTGCAACACAGGAGATGTAGGAGATGCGGGTTCAGCACCTGAGTCAGGAAGATTTCTATTTTTATTTAGGAAAAATGGCAACCCATGCCAGTGTTCTTCCCTGAAAAACCCCACAGACAGAAGAGCCTGGTGGGCTAGTCCATGGTGGTTGTAGAGAGTCAGACACAACTGAGCACAAGTATTACTTGGAGGCCACATATCTAAGTTAGAGGGGCGGATTCTAACCCATGTTTCTTCACGAATTCTCTTACTCACTATGCGTTATCATCATTCCAATCCCTGATGATGGTAGAATTTTATTAGAGAGATAGGATCCTCATATGTCTTACTGAAGACTACAGAACAAAGCGAGAGGATAGCAAAATTCTGGAGTACTGGAAACACCGAGCAGTTATTTTTTGCTGAAACATGGGATGTATAAGTGATACCAAGCCTGAAAGATAAATTTTGTCCTAAACATTGTGGGTCATGAAAACCATGTTTAGCAGGAGAGAACACTAACTGAATTTGTTACTGAGGGAAGTTAATGTGATGATAGTGAGTTAGGTTTACAGTTTGGGTTGGAAGGTAGAATAACATATTCTACCAAGGAGAGCAATGCATTGTCCTGACAAGATCATCTATTGCAGCCCACTTTATTAGATAATATAAATAACGAGCATCTTGTAGTCATACATGAATGCACTTGGATTGCCAAGAGATCAGCTAAAGTCTAACAAGGTGGAAAGTTGTCAAAATAAGTGAGCGTGTAAGCTTTAGGCATCTATTACAGTTTCTTGTCTATCAGCTGTTATTTCAGGAAATAAAAAAGGAAAAACACTAGTCTTTAAATTCTCTACCTAAATGTAAGACAATTTTCTTCAACTCTCTATCCATTAGCATGTCTATTTGACTCTACTTCTAAATTATAGCTTATATTAATAGGTTTTTTGATCCAATACTTCCATTCTAACCCAAGCTATCATCATATCCTTTCCAAACATCATAGAAACTTTCTAGCTGGGCTCTCACCTGCCAATTTCATTTTCTCTCACATTTACCCTCTATTCATAAAGCAAACAGAGAAATCATTTAAAATATCTTTAGACTAAGCCTCTTTTCTGATTAAAACTTATCAGTGATTTAGAAATGATCATCGACTGAAATCCAAATCTTTGAATAGTCTGTGACTCTATACATGATTTAAACACTTTATCCCTCTCCAGCTTTATATTTTATCATTTTCTCTATCCTGGTTATTCCATTCTATTGGTCTTCAGCTCAGCTGGCTTCTTTCTATTGCTTTAGTGCTCCATAATCTTTTTGAACTCAGGAATCATGCCCTTTCTGGAATATCTTCCAGTTTTTCCTTAGATACTAATATATTCTCATCTTCAGAATACAAGACCCCACAGTCAGAGATGTATACATGACCAATTAAAAATAATCATCACCTCCTTCCCCTAGTCACCAGTACATCAAGGAAGAATAATTAACTGGTAAAGGGCAAAAACACTGTGGCGTTTTCCAGATCAAAGAAAAAACATGCACAAAGTTCCATACACAGAAGTGCACCTATAAGGCTATAGAATACAGCTGCAAGCAGATTGGGGTAAAAAGTAGGCAAAGGTAAGAGAGGAGACAGGAGAGTTGGGATCTGAAGAGTTTTTTAGGTCAACATAAGAAGGTTAAGCATTATTTTGAATTATAGAGAGGTACTTGGGAAGGAAGGTAATGAAATGCTCTAAGCAGAGAAGTGGGATATAGATATAATAGCATTTTAGAAAGATGAGTTTGGATGCTGGGGGATGGGGTGGGGAATGGGGCACAAGATGGGAGCCAAAAAAACTAACTAAGCAGGAGATGATGGGTCCTGACCTAAGATGAGAAGCAGTGTGATNCTGATGCTGGGAGGGATGGGGAGCAGGAGGAGAAGGGGAGCACAGAGGATGAGATGTTTGGATGGCATTACCGACTCAATGGACATGAGCTTGGGTAAACTCTGTTAGTTGGTGATGGACAGGGAGGCCCGGCGTGCTGCAGTCCACTGGGTCACAAAGAGTCAGACATGACTGAGTGACTGAACTGAACTAAAGACAATGTTCCTACTCTTCAATAATTCACACTCTATTTATAGGGACATGAGGTCTCCAACTTACTCTTAAATGGTTAGAGGAAAAAATACAATTGCATTTCTAGAGAAAGAAAACAAACAAACAAAATAATAGAAAAACAAACAATTGGTGAATTGGATATATCATAGTTCTTTGTCCTATTCTTATAAATATATATAATTCTTATATATACATACATAAACATATATATATGTTTAAAATATAAATATAAAATTATCTTAAAATATAAAGTACCCACACACAACACCAAAGAAAAGTGACAACTGTGAAATTGAAATTCCAATGTTCTAAGGGATATATAATATACACCAGAGTTAATTTGGACACAACTCCTTTCAGACACTATTTCACAATTTCTATATCACAGACAGAACAGAATCTCAGACAAGCTTCTCTGAACTGTGCTTAACTTATGGTTATTTTTCTGGAAGTAGGATATACTGAAATGAACAATTTATTTGGAAAATAGCTTTCAAAGGTGATGATTATAACTTAGTAGTTTAAGAGTAAGTGATTCTTTTCTATTTAAATAACAAGACCAGTTGCTTCCAGGGATGACCAGCCATCCCTAAAGAGAAAGCTTTTCATCAATACAAAGAAATGCATCTATTTCTAGTTTTATTACTTCAGGTTAGCATGTGTGTAATTGATTGAACTTAATATAAGGTCATTAAAAAGGAAATACAGAGAAAGGGAATTAAAACATAGTCCTAGCATGAAATAGTGACTGTGTCCACCACAGCACTTTTTACCTATACCAGTTAAGATGGTATTGAAAGATTTAGATTTCATGAGAATGTTAACACCTTAAGAATTATGTTAACTGTATACCACTTGAATCAGTCCAATTACATGCTCACAGTTATTTAGCTAATATAGAGCAACAAAAACTACAAGTAGTCATACTTGACTCAAATGATTTTCCAAGAAAATGAGTACATAACAAATCAATATTAAAAAACTTTCTTTGGAAACTCAGGTTCCCTCATTTAAGGCAGGACATAGGAGAGATGGGCCAGCAGCTCATTAAGGAGAAAGTTGCATGGCTCTAAAATGTTGAAAAGAGGTTTATGCACCTAAATAGTCCGTAGCTAAAGACACCATAAGTGAATATATCTTAAAATACACCTTCTTCTTTAGCCCTTGATTATCACCCATCATAAAACTTCATAATACTGAAAATTAGATGAAAATAAAAAGGTCAGGGAAAAATAATGTAAATCTAGATAAATGAGGATGATAATAATAGATTCAGAGTTTTACCTTATCTTGAATAGTCCAATTTTAAACATTTAATAATTTCATCAAGGGAGTCTGCCATACTCTAAAAGAGTCAATTTTTTATTATCAGTTCAGTTCTGTTGCTCAGTCTTGTCCAACTCTTTGCAACCCCATAGACTGCAGCACACCAGGCCTCCCTATTCAGTGCCAACTCCTGAAGTTTGCTCAAACTCATATCCATTGAGCTGGTGATGCCATCCAACCATCTGATCCTCTGTCCTTCCCCTCTCCTCCCACCTTCAGTCTTTCCCAGCACCAGGGTCTTTTCAAATGAGTCAGTTCTTCACATCAGGTAGCCAAAGTCTTGGAGTGTCAGCTTCAGCATCAATCCTTCCAGTGAATATTCAGGACTGATCTCCTTTACAATGGACTGGTTGTTTCTCCTTGCAGTCCAAGGGACTCTCAAGAGTCTTCTCCAACACCACAGTTCAAAAGCATCAATTCTTTAGTGCTCAGCTTTCTTTATAGACCAATTCTCATATCCATACATGACTACTAGAAAAACAATAGCCTTGACTAGATGGACCTTTGTTGGCAAAGTAATGTCTCTGCTTTTTAAAATGCTGTCTAGGTTGGTCACAGCTTTTCTTCCAAGGAACAAGCATCTTCTAATTTCATGGCTGCAGTCACCATCTGCAGTGGTTTTGGAGCTCCCCAAAATGAAGTCTATTACTGTTTCCCCATCTATTTGACATGAAGTGATGGGACCAGATGCCATGAGCTTAGTTTCCTGAATGTTGAGCCTTAAGCCAACTTTTTCACTCTCCTCTTTCACTATCATCAAGAAGCTCTTTAGTTCTTCACCTCCTGCCATAAGGGCGGTGTCATCTGCATATCTGAGATTATTGATATTTCTCCCAGCAATATTGATTCCAGCTTGTGCTTCATACAGCCAACATTTCTCATGATGTACACAGAATTTAAGTTAAATAAGTAGGGTGATAATATACAGCCTGACATACTCCTTTTCCTATTTGGAACCAGTCTATTGTCCCATGTCCAGGTCTAACCATGTCCAGTTGCTTCCTGACCTGCATACAGATTTCTTGAGTCAGGTCAGGTGGTCTGGTATTCCCATCTCTTTCAGAATTTTCCAGAGTTTGTTGTGGTCCACACAATCAAAAACTTTGGCATAGTCAATAAAGCAGAAGTAGATATTTTTCTGGAAATTCCTTGCTTTTTTTGGTGATGCAACAGATGTTGGCAATTTGATCTCTGATTCCTCTGCCTTTTGTTAATCCAGCTTGAACCATGGAATTTAATATTTCATGTACTGTTGAAGCCTGGCTTGGACAATTTTGAACATTACTAGCATGTGAGATGAGTGCAATTGTGCGGTAGTTTGAGCATTCATTGGCATTGCCTTTCTTTGGGATTATAATGAAAGCTGACCTTTTCTAGTCCTATGGCTACTACTGGGCTTTCCAAATCTGCTGGCACATTGAGTGCAGCACTTTCACACCATCGTCTTTTAGGATTTGAAACACCTCAACCGGAATTCCATCACCTCCATTAACTCTGCTCATAGTGATGCTTCCTAAGGCCCACTTGCCTTCACATTCCCGAATATCTGGCTCTAGGATTGTGATTACACCATCTAGATTACTTGGGTCATGAAGATCTTTTTTGTACAGTTCCTCTGGGTATTCTTGCCACTTCTTATTGACTCCTGTTTCTTTTAGATCCATACCATTTCTATCCTTTATTGTGCCCATCTTTACATGAAATGTTCCCTTGGTATCTCTAATTTTCTTTTTTTTTTAGACTGGTCAAGTGAAGCAGTGGGAGTGGAGAAGGAACAAAGAAATCTGTAACTGGCTGGTATCTCTAATTTTCTTGAAGAGATCTCTAGACTTTCCCATTCTATTGTTTTCCTCTATTTCTTTGCACTGATCACTGAGGAAGTCTTTCTTTTCTTGCCTTGCTCTTCTTTGGAACCCTGCATTCAAATGGGTATATCTTTCCTTTTCTCCTTTGCCTTTCATTTCTCTTTTATTCACAGCTATTTGTAAGGCCTCCTCAGAAAACCATTTTACATTATTGCATTTCCTTTTCTTGGGGATGGCCTTGATTCCTGTCTCCTGTACAATGTCACGAACCTCTGTACATAGTTCTTCAGGCACTCTCTATCAGATCTAATCCCTTGAATCTATTTGTCACTTTCACTATATAATCATAAGAGGTTTGATTTAGATTATACTTGAATGGTCTGGTGATTTTCCCTACTTTCTTCAATTTAAATCTGAATTTGGCAATAAGGAGATCATGATCTGAGCCACAGTCAGCTCCCAGTCTTGTTTTTGGTAACTGGATAGAGCTTCTCCATCTTTGGCTGCAAAGAATATAATCAATCTGATTTCAACATTGACCATCTGGTGATGTCCATGTGTAGAGTCTTCTCTTGTGTTGTTGGGAGAGGGTGTTTGCTATGACCAGTGCATTCTTTTGGCAAAATACTGTTAGCCTTTGCCCTGCTTCATTCTGTACTCCAAGGCCAAATTTGCCTGTTACTCCAGGTATTTCTTGACTCCCTACTTTTGCATTCCAGTCCCCTATAATGAAAAGTACATCTTTTTTTGGTGTTTCTAGAAGTTCTTGTAGGTCTTCATAGAACCATTCAGTTTCAGCTTCTTCAGCATTACTGGTTAGGCATAGGCTTGGTTTACTAGACATCATTATAATCAAATAATATATTTGAACTTGAGATGATTCAAATTTGCATATTTAACATAATCNTACATCTTTTTTTGGTGTTTCTAGAAGTTCTTGTAGGTCTTCATAGAACCATTCAGTTTCAGCTTCTTCAGCATTACTGGTTAGGCATAGGCTTGGTTTACTAGACATCATTATAATCAAATAATATATTTGAACTTGAGATGATTCAAATTTGCATATTTAACATAATCTGTATTTTCCATCCTGACCCAAATCCAATGAAATGAGACAACACAATTTTATGATACAAAATTAAACAGTGGAAAACAATCAAACAAAAGTGAGACTGATTATTTTGACCATTTCAGAAAGACAATAAATTAAGGGAAAATATTCAGTAGGAAATTGGAACACAAAACATTTGCAGAAAAATACAGTCTTCAAGGTGAGAAAGTTTTCAGATAACATGCAAAGTCAGGGTCAATAAGAGAGCTTCACAAAAATCCAAAAAGTGAAACACTGAAGAATTGCATTTTGAGTAACTATGCTACCCAGCATCTTGTATTCAACAGTGGACAACAGTGGTATTTACTCCTACTTTAGTATATTGTCACCCTGCTTATTTAACTTATATGCAGAGTACATCATGAGGAATGCTGGGACTGGAAGAAACACAAACTGGAATCAAGATTCCTGGGAGAAATATCAATAACCTCAGATATGCAGATGACACCACCCTTACGGCAGAAAGTGAAGAGGAACTAAAGAGCCTCTTGATGAAAGTGAAAGAGGAGAGTGAACAAGTTGGCTTAAAGCTCAACATTCAGAAAACGAAGATCATAGCATCCAGTGAAGAAGGCTGAGCGCTGAAGAATTGATGCTTTTGAACTGTGGTGTCAGAGAAGACTCTTGAGAGTCCCTTGGACTGCAAGGAGATCCAACCAGTCCATTCTAAAGGAGATCGGCCCTGGGATTTCTTTGGAAGGAATGATGCTGAAGCTGAAACTCCAGTACTTTGGCCACCTCATGCGAAGAGTTGACTCATTGGAAAAGACTCTGATGCTGGGAGGGATTGGGGGCAGGAGGAGAAGGGGACGACAGAGGATGAGATGGCTGGATGTCATCACTGACTTGATGGATGCAACTCTGAATGAACTCTGGGAGTTGGTGATGGACAGGGAGGCCTGGCGTGCTGCGATTCATGGGGTTGCAAAGAGTCGGACACGACTGAGCGACTGAACTGAACTGAACTAGGATGGGATACAGACATTGAGAGCAGAGAGCTATAAAAACGAGCCCAGATAGTTGCTGGCTTTTAGGAGAAGCAAGAAGCCCTCACCTTCAAAATAAAACCTATCAGAAATCTCACATAATGACACAACCTGATCTTCTACATTACTATCAGAGATAGAATAAGATCCATTGAACTACCATTCAAAGACCAGGCAGCAGGAATTTACAAACACACAAATTACTCACTGCCAAGAATCATCATAATTGAGAACTAGTGCCATGAAAATCTTTGCACTGAACTTGAAAAACTGCAATTATCATTATCAATATTCATTACTAGCCAACAATGGAGCAATATTATTAATGGTCTGAGGGAAAATGATCTTGAATCTTGAATTTTATACTTTATTAAATCAGCATTCATATTTGAGTGCAAAATACAAATATTTTCAAAGATATTGGAATTAAAATCTAAAATAGACTGGCTTCTGCTTAAAATGAAGAAATTTGACAATGTCATTATTCCCAACAACCAAGAGAAAAGGGATAGAAAATTTCAGTGAAATAAGTTCCCTTTAATTTCATGCTCCAATTCGTTTTGTTAGCTGTATTGGTTATTATGTTAGTTTCCTATGGCTGCTGTAATAAACTTCCACAAATTTGGTGGCTTGAAAACAAGTGAAATGTACTATCTCCCTTTCTGGCAGCCAGAAGTCTGTAATCAGTTTCACTGGGCTGAAATCAATGTGCTGACAGGCCCAAGCATTCTCCACTGGGCCTTGGGGAGAATGTGTTCCTTTTTACTTCCAGCTTCTGGTAGCCACCAATGTTCCTGGATTGCGGCTGCATCACTCCAGTCTCTTCCTCCGTGATGACAGTGATGACACAGGAGAGGAAGCTTTTCTCTGTGAGGTCAAATTTCTCTCTACCTCTCCTTATAAGGATCCGTATGATTGCATTTTCAGTGCCAANTTTACTTCCAGCTTCTGGTAGCCACCAATGTTCCTGGATTGCGGCTGCATCACTCCAGTCTCTTCCTCCGTGATGACAGTGATGACACAGGAGAGGAAGCTTTTCTCTGTGAGGTCAAATTTCTCTCTACCTCTCCTTATAAGGATCCGTATGATTGCATTTTCAGTGCCAAAGAATTGATGCTTTTGAACTGTGGTGCTGGAGAAGATTCTTGAGAGTCCCATGGACTGCAAGGAGATCCAATCATTCAATCCCAAAGGAAATCAGTGCTGAATAATTGGAAGGACTGATGCTGAAGCTGAAACTCCAATACTCTGGCCACCTGATGTGAAGAACGAAGTCATTGGAAAAGACCCTGATGTTGGGAAAAATTGATGGTGGGAGGAGAAGGGGAGGGCAGAGGATGAGATGGTTGGATGGCATTCCCGACTCAATGGAAATGAGTTTGAGTAGGCTCTGGGTGTTTGTGATGGACAGGGAAGCTTGGCATGCTGCAGTCCATGGAGTCACAAAGAATTGGACATGACTTAGCAACTGAATTGAAGTGATGATTGCATTTGCCCTCTACGTGGTGCTGTGGTAAAGAATCTGCCTACCAATGCAGGAGATATGAGATGCAAGTTCAATCCTTGGGTTGGGAAGATCCTCTGGGGCAGGAAATGGCAACCTGCTCTAGCATTCTTTTCTAGAAAATTCCATGGACAGAGGAGCCTGTGGGTTAAAGTCCATGGGGTTGCAAAGAGTTGTACATGACTGAGCATGCACAGAAACACACACATACACACACTCACACAGAAGATAAAGTCCTCATGTCAAGACACTTAATTTAATCACAACTGCGATGGTCCTTTAAGCATAAAAGATTATCAAACATAGACTGCAGGGATTAGAATCTGATAGTTTGGGGGACAATTATTCAGCTGACTACACTTGTCATTTGATTTCTTCATTGTTTTGGCATTTTACTCTGAGGCTCACTCTGAGTGGAAAGTCTATTTTTATTTCTATTGGTTCCTTTATTTTTTTCTACTCTTTCTTTTATCATTTTTTAAGTCACCTATCTCAGGGTTCTTATGTTAATCAGGTTTCCTTGTTATAACTGGACTTTCTGCCCCTTTACATTATGTCTAATATCCCTGGGACTCTATGGTTCCTACTCTCCCTGATTGGCAACTTGTTAAAAGCAGTACACAGTTGGTGGTTTGCCACTGTTGAAGTTATATGTTGTATCTCCTTTCTTTCCAGTATGGTGAAGTCTAACTTAAGGCCACATTTCAGCAGAGTTTTAGACTCTGTCTGATCACTTTACATTTATTTCTCTTTACTTTGCAATTTTGGGCATATGTTCTTTTGCTTTAGGATCCAGAATCTACCAGGACTCTGTTATGCTTTGTGTTTCTGATCCATTTGTAATCTATTGAGATATTTATTTCATTTGGAACCCAGTTATATCATTTGTTGTTGTTGTCCATGTTCATACTGTACTTGGCTCTGCCATGTGTTTGAAGCAGAGAACTGTGTCATAACCTAGACTTGTCACATCATCTGGACCAGAAATTCTAGCTCTTTTTATAAACTTGTGCTCTTCACCAGTATTAACTTGGAAAAAAAAAAAAAAACTAATGTAATGAATTATCACAACTTATCCTGCTTGAAATACATTCATGCTAGTGCAAGATCTATTTCCTTAGATGATCCATTGGAATTTAGCATTAGTTATAGGCTCTTAAAACGAAGATCATGGCATCCAGTCCCATCACTTCATGAGAAATAGACGGGGAAACAGTGGAAACAGTGTCAGACTATTTTTGGGGGGCTCCAAAAACACTGAAGATGGTGACTGCAGCCATGAAATTAAAAGACGCTTACTCCTTGGAAGAAAAGTTATGACCAACCTAGATAGCATATTCAAAAGCAGAGACATTACTTTGCCGACTAAGGTCCGTCTAGTCAAGGCTATGGTTTTTCCAGTAGTCATGTATGGACGTGAGAGTTGGACTGTGAAGAAGGCTGAGTGCCGAAGAACTGATGCTTTTGAACTGTGGTGTTGGAGAAGACTCTTGAGAGTCCCTTGGACTGCAAGGAGAGCCAACCAGTCCATTCTGAAGGAGATCAGCCCGGGGATTTCTTTGGAAGGAATGATGCTGAAGCTGAAGCTCCAGTACTTTGGCCACCTCATGTGAAGAGTTGACTCATTGGCAAGGACTCTGATGCTGGTAGGGATTAGGGGCAGGAGGAGAAGGGGACGACAGAGGATGAGATGGCTGGATGACATCACTGACTGGATGGGCGTGACTCTGAGTGAACTCCGGGAGATGGTGATGGACAGGGAGGCCTGGAGTGCTACAGTTCACGGGGGGTGCTGTGACTGAACTGAACTGAACTGAACTGATAGGCTCTTAAAATGTTATCTTAATATTTGAAAATGTTATCTTAATATTTGAGAGAATACTGGTGGAAGCCAGTCCTCCAGAAGTTTCTAAAACTCCCGCATAAGATAATTAATGTAGAGGTCTTGTTTTTTTCTCCCCTGAGAGCCAAATAAAGATTACTTACTAATTAATGTTTGCAGTCCAACTTAGAAAAAAAATTTAATACCATGCCACCCTATCATCTATAGCTATTATAATAGTATGCAGACCTTAAAGAAGTATCCTTTAAAGAAAAAATATTCTATAATACAAACCCATGAGCACCAGGATATATGAGTAGATTCACCATAAACAATTATGCTGCTAAAATCTCAGCATCAGTCATGAAGTTAAAAGTGCAGATGGTCACGATATTTTTGAAGTTTCATATAAAGCCTAATGATTGAATTCAGATTAGCTATTATATCACAGATATTAAAATATAAGCATCTTTAAAAATTCTTTTACATGTTGTTGATGGTGGATCTTTAGCATAAAATATGAATTATAGCACACAAACAACTAGTATTAAACTGAAAAATTCAACTAAATTTGACCGTCAAGCAAATTATATTAAATTATTTGACTGTACATTTCTATTGCCCATGCAAGGAAATTCAGGATATACACACAACTCTCAAACAAAAATATACACTAAAACACACACAATAATTTTTAGGAAAAGGGAAAAAACTTATTACACAGCTTCTATGATTTAGAGAATTCTATCTCTATTGCTCAACAGATTGCTGTGCTAAAAAGACCCTGAGGAGCATTGCAACACCCATAGTTTCATATTAAGTAAAAAATATAAAAGAAAGTTTTAAAATGGTCAATTCTCCAAATATGTTAATGCAAGCTAAGTTCAAAATTTATCTAAATATGGTCAAGTGTCTAGTTAAAGAGGTCTTATGATTATAATAAAAATCATTTCAAAGAGCCTCACGCTGAGGCTGAATTAAATTTTTAGTACTGAATTAAATTTTTATGATTTTAGTTTGACCATCAAAATATATTTAAAATTCTACCCTTAAACACGCATAAAATAGCTTTTTAAATATATCTTTAGTTTATCTCAGAATTTTCAATCTATGTACTCTCCAAAAAAACATTTTTTTTTGTAAATTTAAAATTAAGTATTTATTTTTGTAAATCTTCCCCATAAAAACACAATAGAGCTTTTGGAAATAACATGCAGTCGATATATACTAGAGATGCAAATATCTAATAACACTTTTTGAGCCTGGTTACCTATGTAACTATGCTAAGGGCAATTTATACAAAGCCAGTAGGTCTTTAGAAAGTCTAATAGGTATATGTAAACTTTCTAGATGCTGGGAAAACAGTATCACAATAGGAAATAATCTTTGTCCTTGTGGCACTCACTTTCTTGTAGGAGGAAGACAAAAAAAAAATAAATTCATAAGAAAAATATACAGAATAACAGATGATGAAAACTCTAAAAAATAAAGTAGGAAATGAGTGATGTGAAATAACAAATGGATGGGTTGCAAATGTAATAGACAATCAGAAAAGGCCCTTTTGTAAAAGGTGGAATTAAATCAAAGATCTGAAATAAATTGATGAATTCGCTTGTGGGGAACAAACATTCCAGCCAGATAAAACCATAAGGGCTGGAGTACTGAGGACAGAGTAGCTAGTGTTTTGAGAGCAATGAAATAGAATAAATGAGTAAGAGGGGGTGATTCCTTGTCAGCTTTGGCTTCTACTTTGAGGCAGATGCAAGAGGTGAAGGTTTTGATACAATGATAAGAATGATTTGACTATTTTTCTGAGAATACGATAAGTGGGGAATGGGCAAGAGCAAAAGCAGGTGAAACGCTATTACAGTTAGGCCAAGGTTAATAGCCAATAAGGTGGTAAGTAGTTGTTACCTTTTATAGTGACAACATGTTTTCCTGATTTTATATTCAATAAGAGAGAAAAAAAGAAGTCAAAGTTTTCAGCTTGAGTGACTAAAAGGCTGGAATTTCCACATATAGGGACACAGTGCTTAGGGTTGTTATAAAAATTGAGAAACAGTCTTTTAATCAGTTAAAACATTTTCTAGAATCAAAAGAAAGAGCTGTTTTCGTTTTTAAACCTGAAGCTACACAAGCATTTGAAAATCAATTTAATAATATTTGTTTTTCTCTGCTTCATAAACGCTATCAGAAGACATGAAGGCAGTATAAATGCAATGTTTGTCCAAAAGCCAAGGAGTAGATAAACAGAATTGGAGTTGGCCTTTCCAATGTTCTGTCTGAGAGAGTTAATTAAATGCTTGTTTAGTTTTCTTGATCTGATGGTGGGTGGTGTATATATTGTTTCTTAAAAAAAAAAAAAGAACATTTCACCTATAAATCTGAGAGAGAGAAACAGGATGAAATAATTCTTTTCTTCTATAACTCTCAGAGAGTTGATGTGCTACAAATAAAGTTCAAATGATCATTTTACGAAGTGACAGGAAAATAAAGGGATAGCCACAAAATGAAAGCAACTTCTGTTGCTCCTTTCCTGTTGCCCATTTCTGCTCCCCTCTAACCTTAAAACACCGAATTATATGAATGAGATCAGTAGGGAATTTAACCTGACTCCTGACTTATGCTCTCCTGAATGCACATCATGACTTGCCTAACCTCTTGATTCTTTCCTTGGGTTAAAAGAATAAAGAATTAAGTAAAGAATGAAGCTGGATTTAGAAAACGCAGAGAAACCAGAGATCAAATGGCCAATATACACTGGATCATCAAAAAAGCAAGAGAGTTCCAGAGAAACATCTACTTCTGCTTTATTGACTACGCCAAAGCATTTGTATGGATCATAACAAACTGTGGAAGATTCTTAAAGAGATGGGAATACCAGATCACCTGACCTTCCTCCTGAGAAATCTATGTGCAGGTCAAGAAGCAACAGTTAGAACTGGAAGTGGAATGACAGACTACTCCCAAATTGGGAAAGGAGTACATCAAAACTGCATATTGTCACCCAGGTTGTTTAACTTATATACAGAGTACATCATGCCAAATGCCAGGCTAGATGAAGCACAAGCTGGATTCAAGATTGCTGGGAGAAATAGCAGTAACCTCAGATATGCAGATGACACCACACTTATGGCAGAAAGTGAAGAAGAACTAAAGATGAAAGTGAAAGAGGAGAGTGGAAAAGTTGGCTTAAAACTTAACATTCAGAATACTAAGATCATGGCATCCAGCCCCATCATTTCATGGCAAATAGATAGGGAAACAATGGAAACAATGACAGACTTTATTTTGGGGGGCTCCAAAATCACTGCAGATGATGACTGCAGCCATGAAATTAAAAGACACTTGATCCTTGGAGGAAAATCTATGACCAACCTAGACAGCATATTGAAAAGCAGAGACATTACTTTGCCAACAAAAGTCCGTCTAGTCAAGGCTATGTTTTCTTGAATAGTTGTGTATGGACGTGAGAGTTGGACTGTAAAGAAAGCTGAGTGCTAAGGAATTGATACCTTTGAACTGTGATGTTGGAGAAGACTCTTGAGAGTCCCTTGGATTGCAAGGAGACCCAATCAATCCATTCTAAAGGAAATCAGTCCTGAATATTCATTGGAAGGACTGATGCTGAAGCTGAAACTCCAATACTTTGGCTACCTGATGCAAAGTGACTCATTAGAAAAGACCCTGATGCTGAGAAAGATTGAAGGCAGGAGGAGAAGAGGATGACAGAGGATAAAGTGGGTGGGTAGCATCACTGACTCAATAGACATGAGTTTGAATAAGCTCTGGGAGTTGGTGATGGACAGGGAGGCCTGGTGTGCTGCAGTCCATGGGGTTGCAAACAGTCAGACACAGCTGAGCGACTGACCTGAGTTCTCTGGTGCCAACAGCCCTCTTAGCAATTCTGCATGCCATAGATGATGCAGCAAGATAACATCTAAAGAGAGTCAGGCATTCTGCATGTAACGGAGAATGATCCAGAATACAAACTCCTGCCTCAGTGATTTACAGCGATTCTTACACACTCTGTTCTCTTTAAAAACTGTCACAGCTGAGCAAAATCTTTGCAGTTAGTCTCCTTGGGACATGAGTGCATTTACTGCTAAGATTACTGGTTTTTCTGATTAAACAATTTTTCCTTTCTATGGACTCTTGCCTCTCAATTATTGACTTCTGAACAGTCAGCAACTAAACCTGAGTTCAGTAACAAAATCTCAATAGTCATTTTATGGAATATATTAAAGGATAATATTCTGAGAAGGCATCTTTATTTTGAACCCTGTCTTTGACTTTCATTAATTTTATCTAAAATTATTAAGAACATTTATCCAATTAATTAAGCTGTAAATATGTGCACAGTTTTTTTTTTTTTTTTTGGCTCCTGTTTTACTTGTTTAAGGGACAAGTTTACCACATTAGGTATCAGATCATTACCTGATTAAAATATGTATTGTAGTTAATAAATTATATCCAATTTTGAAAAATAAACCTTATACTTTTTTATCCCAACTTAGAAAATATGAAAATGAAGATAAGTAAGTACTATATAATTCATTTATTCATACACCAATACATATTTTTTGAGCATCTACTATGTGCTAAGAACCTTTCAATGTTGTTTGAGTATGAGTTCAGTGGGGAAGGGTTTCCTGGCAGAAGGAACAGTATGAGCAAAGAAATGAAGGTATTCAGGAAAATAACATGTTGGGAAAATGGCAAATATTTTAAGGTGGATGAAATATGGAAAGAGCAATTGTGAAACTGAGAAAGTGAGATATTAAAAGAAAATTTTAATATTAAGGAGTTTGAACCTTACCCTATAAGCCAAAGAGACACAAAGATTATTGAAATGTTTTAATAATCCTTAGTTTCCTTAACAACAGCCATCTGGTTTAGGTACATTATGCCTGCTACCTAGAATGAGGGAAGATTGGAAACTGTTGACACAATAGGAGGCTATTTAAATAGTTTAAGAAAGTTCTACTAATGAGATTGCTTCAATGTTTAGGAAATAGGAAATAGTCTCAGATAAGATCTGCTGATATTTTTCATGTGCAGATGAAAAGTAAGAAGCCAATATTGATTCTTATATTCTTAGGTGCTTTAATTAAGAATTCAGTAGTCATTCAATCATGTAGAAAAAGAAGCAGGAAAGAGAGGGGTTATTACAAAATGTCTGATTTTTTTTTTTTAATAGATTGTTTTTTGTTTGTACTCACCAATATGCAGTTAGAAAAACTGGCTTCCACTTTTGGATAATGTCCTGGGAAACAGATAATGAATTTGTGCTTATTGTCATTTAGGGATAATCCATTCAGTTTAGCCGCTCAGTCACGTCCGACTCTTTGCAACCCCATGAATCGCAGCACCCCAGTCCTCCCCATCCATCACCAACTCCCAGAGTCAACTCAAACTCATGTCCATCGAGTTGGTGATGCCATCCAGCCATCTCATCCTCTGTCGCCCCCTTCTCCTCCGGCCCCCAATCCCTCCCAGTATTAGGGTCTTTTCCAATGAGTCAACTCTTCACATGAGGTGGCCAAAGTATTGGAGTTTCAGCTTTAGCATCAGTCCTTCCAATGAATACCCAGGACTGATCTCTTTTAGGACGGACTGGTTGGACCTCCTTGCAGTCCAAGGGACTCTCAAGAGTCTTCTCCAGCACCACAGTTCAAAAGCATCAATTCTTCGGTGCTCAGCTTTCTTCACAGTCCAACTCTCACATCCATACATGATCAATGGAAAAACCATAACCTTGACTAGATGGACCTTTGTTGGCAAGGTAATGTCTCTGCTTTTTAATATGAAAATGATATCAAATATGAAAGGACATTGATGTTGGAATAAAAACAAAACTCAGGGGAAGATTTATTTAATGAATAGATAGAGGAAGAAAAGAAAGAAATTCAAAAGGAGATACAAGTTAGAAAGTATCCTGTAGGATAGAGATGTATTATAAAGGCTAAGACTCAGTCTCAAACAAAGATGATGTGATCAGGTACTATGTAAAAAAGAAAAACAGGCAGTAATTTTAGGAAGGATGATGTCCTTAATAAAATATAGGAAAAAAACTTTCAGTAGATTTTGGGTCAAAGTGTCCATCTCAGCAAGATGAATAGAAAGAGTAAAGTGAAATGTGCCACCACTTATATAACAAGAGAGAGTCTTTTGCAGAAAAAGGAAGAATGAATTCATAATGAAGGAGCATTGAGAAACAAACATATTTAAAGGATTTCTGTTAGTTGCATATTCCTTCCTCTCTTCTCCCAATAAGAAAAATCCTTCTATTAGAAAACAACCTTTCCCCCACCATTCATTCTTTTTGATTCTGGCAGTAGTTCTAACCAAAGAATGTGTGTTAATCACTCAATCGTGTCTGACTCTTTGCGACCCCAAGGACGGTCACTCTCCAGGCTCCTCTGTCCATGGAATTCTCCAGGCAAGAATACTAGAAGAGGTTGCCATTCCTTTCTCCAATCTTCCCACCCCAGGGATTGAAACTGGATCTCCTGCATTGCGGGCAGATGATTTACCATCTGAGCCACCAGGGAAGCCTCAGTCTAAAGAATACATCAGACATCTGGAAATTCTCTCTTTTCTTAAGCTACTGGCTTGGAGAAACAAAGTATGTAGGTACCTACAAGTGACCCATGTGGAACTAGACCATATTTGGTGGAAGCAAGTTTAACCAAAATTCAGAGAGAGGTAGAATGAGTAGATGAAAGAAAGATATTATCATTTGAATCCCTGAATGTAGTCATGTCTAAAATTAGGTTTTTCTTTGGCTTCTCAAATTTTTAAACCAATAAATTTCATAGATAATCACACTATTTTGATTTGTCATTGCAACCACCAGAATCCTGACAGTATCAGCCAATGTCAAATTTACAGAACAGAAATATTACTAATGGATATAATTAAGTTCACAGAGGAGAAGGGGGATCTAATTTCCAGCAGTGGGAAGTATATCTTTGAAAAGAAATAGGAGTATTCCATAGTTTAGAGGTACCAATAAGAGGAAACAAAGTATCTATATCAAAAAAATCAAGGCAGGGAATGCAAGGATATAAAATAGGGCTTAAATCAAGATCTGAAGAAGGATAAAATAACCAGTTGGCCAACTTCCCAGGTGGTGCAGTTGTAAAGAATGTGCCTGCCAATGCCTGAAATGCAGAAGACATGGATTTGATCCCTAGGTTGAGAGAATCCCCTGGAGGAGGAAATGGTAAGACACTCCAGGATTCTTTCCTGGAAAATTCCATGGACAGAGAAGCTTGGTACACTACAGTCCGTGGGGTCAAAAAGAGTTGGATACAACTGAGTGACTGACCATGCACAAATGCAGATCACTCCAACTAATCAACTTCTTAATTATGGGGAAAAAAAAAACTTTCAAGTAATTTTTCCAATTTATCTAGGTAGTACATATCTATTCCAGTTGATTTACAAGATACCGATACAACTCATTATATGCAACTTTAGTAAAGTTCTCTGCATTGCTCATAAGTTTTTGGAACCATTTTTCCACCTTTTTATTTCTGGAAAAGGAGAAATAAATCTTTTTATAATACCTGATGGAAACTATACTTATCACAAACACAATAATTCTGGAATCAAATAAGGAAACATGAAGAAAAATGTTGTGTGGCTAAAGTGGCAAAAGAAGTACAAAGTCTGATTCCTCAGAGTGACAATTTAGCTCACCTTGAAGTTAAAAGCAAGATCAGTATTAGGATAACATCTGTAGGAAGGTGATTTATGCAAGAAGAGCTTTGGGATTATTTGGACAGCACTTCTCCTTTTGGCTGCATATATTGAATTGTAGTACATATTAAATAAAAGAATGTTCTAGGTTAAATCTACATTTTTGTAACTAGATAGAATCAGTGGTATGTAGCCCTCCTGTAATTCTTGTTGGGGTATAATTATTTATGGTCAATGCTGCTCAAAAATGTGAGAGTCCATCTTGTCTACTGTATGCATTAACATGTGGCAATGCGGTCACTCGAAATTCTGAAATGTAAATATTGCCTTTGTCGTGAAGAACATTTCTTTTGTCCTAAATGATTATGTAAAGAGGAAAGAAGTCAACCTGGGTGCTAGACTGGTAACATCGGAAATAGCAACAGTAGGGCTGTGAGGGCAGCTATTCTGGTGGGTTGTTAAAGACAAATAGACAAGTGGTTCAGAAGAGGAATAGAAATGACCCTGTTTCTGAGGTCAGTAAAAGCTCCAAATGGCATCTTCAAGAACAGATTTGTAAACCTCAAATCCTCTGACAAGTAGTGGGAGGGAAAAATCTAAGTACAGGTAATAGTAGAATTCTTGCATCAATTACTTGTGTTCATTGCTACAAAGAATCCTTAAAATTCTTACTTCTTCCACTAGCCAAGATGTCTGTCGCAAAGTGGAATGACCAGAAGTCGTGCCCTGAAAGGACTGCAATATGGGAACTTAGTCTGAGCCCTTAATGCAAATTAATGTAGCTGTATCCACTCCAGGGGCTGGTTTTCATCTCTGCCTGGAACTATTGCCAGGGATCAAGGGACAAACAGATGGCAGGTCATACTGCATACAGAAAATGCCTTATTCCTGTTGCTCTTGGTTCTTAATTAATGTGGAAAAATCATCTGCATTTTCACAAAATACTTCTATTTTCTTAGAATATTATTAATGTATCATTTCATTCTTTCAAATTATTCTATAAAATTGTTTTTAAAAATTTAAAGTTCAAGTGGAATAAAACAGTAAATTTCAGCAATACAAGAAAGGACAGGAGTCTATCTTTTCATATTATTTTAAATACCAACTCTTTAACTTAGCATGGGTGGCCTTAACCAGTTAGGGCCCAACCTGACTTTCTCCTGTCACGTATATTTGAACAGGAGCTTTGGCTCCACACAAATTAAGTTCTGAATTTCTCCTTAGTGTCTCCTTTCCCTGCCTCCAATCCTTTCTGGTTTTGTTCCCACTGCCTAACACATCCTTTTGGGGCTCATTCATTTATTGGCTGTAATAACTTATCTTAAATCACAAACATACAAATACACACTTGTCCTATGACTGTTACAATCTATAATCCTGGAAAATAAATTCAGGGCCAGATGCTGCCTTGCCATTTTGTCTGTCTGTCATCAATCGTAGCAGTCTTTCTTCTGATTCTGGAGATGACCTCTCTCTCCTTCTCAACCCTCACTTTAGGCAGCCGCTACAAGTCAATAGGATATGGTGCTTGAGATAAAAATGATTTATCATTCTAGATCCAATTTGAACATCCCCTACACCATAAAAAGTAATTGTTTAAATCAGATACAATGGTAAGATATAGGAGGATAGTATATGATTTTTATCATATACCAAAATAAAGAAATACATAGCACCACTCAAAAAAGCCACTGCATAAACCAGAAACTAGAGAATCCCTGAGAAATAGAAAGCAAAAAGGGAAAATGCCACAGAGCAAACCATAGTGGTAAAATATAGAAACAACATCATGATAGTCTACTGAGAGGGTGTGAAGCTCATGAACAGGAGGGGCCTGAGAAAGAACCTGCTGAGTTATTAGCTATTGTATCATAGAAGCAGCCAGCTAGATTACCCTTGGCAACAGCGGAGAAAAGTTTTCCAGGTAGAAATGGCAAGTGAAGGAGATTAGAGAAAGGGAGGCACAGTTGAATCACAAATGGCTAACAATACTTTTGAGTACCCAGTCTCAGAAAAGCAGCTGCCAAGGTATGCCACTCTCCCAGTCACTTAAAAAGAGGACAGTCACAAGTCAGCCTGCATGCATCTCTCTAAACAAAAAAGAGGAGACAGTCATTATAGGACACTTCAGCTACAGAGATAAATGCACAGATGAGTCACAAATATTAAACAATTCTGAAAGAAAGACAGGAAATCTAATCAATGGATAACTTACCTGTGTCCAGAGACTTAAGAGTAATTCAAACAGTTTTTAAAATATGTATTAATAGTAACAGAGAGCTGGAGGATGATATCATCCTCATAGCAGTCTTAATCATCCTGCTTAACTGTTAGAGCAGGAAAATAACAAGCTTGGACAGGAGGCCTAATTGAATAAATGATAGTAGAGAAACTCTCTTAACTGAAGGACACAGAACTTCTCTGAGAGCAAAACTGATTAAAAAGTTTAAAAACCCAAAATGACAAATGCCATATCTCTACTCTATTTTTATCTTCTTTTGTAGGGTCCAGGAGAATCAACAAAGCTGACAATGGAAGAATGTGTGTTTCTGTAATTCACAAGGTGTTTTTATTCCCTTAAAAGATTTACTAAAAACCTCTTTCTTCTTTCAAATTAAGATTAATTAGGGAAAGATTCTTAAATCTTAGAATTGTATTTTCCAAAAATACTATTTCTAGATAATCAACATTAAAACATAAATACACCCAGAGAGAGTGATTCACATGGAAAGAAGATTCAAATGGCTCGGCTATGAGATACTATCTCATTATGTGTTGTCTTAGTTGCTTAGTCCTGTCTGACTCTTTGCAATCCATAAACTGTAACCTGCCAGGCTCCTCTGTCCATGGGAATTCTCCAGGCAAGAATACCAGAGTGGGTTGCCATGCCCTCCTCCAGAGGATCTTCCTGATCCAGGGATCGAATCAAGGTCTCCTGCATCGCTAGTGGACTCTTCACTGTCTGAGCCACCAGAGAAGCCCTAGCTCATTATATCTATAAATTTTCTTACTATTTACACCTGTATTTTATTCTCCAATTATAAAAGTGTTGTCTTGACTATTTATTTGGGCTTCCAAGGTGGCACTAGTGGTAAAGAACCCAACTGCCAATATAGGAGATGTAAGAGACGCAGGTTTGATACCTGGGCCCTACCTGGAGAAGTTCCCCTAGAGGAGGATGTGGGAACCCACTCCAGTATTCTTGCATGGAGAATCCCATGGACAGAGAAGCCTGGGAATCTATAGTTCATAGGGTCGCAAAGATTCATCCTATATGATTTTTTTCTAAATTATTTTGTTACAATACAACTATACAATCAAAATCAATAAGCATACCGTGACATTACTCATACAGCTCTGACATGGCTAAATATCAATTACTTATTAGACTGGGAGAACAGGACACTGAGCAGCTCAGGGGAATAAAAATGTCTTTTGATGAGGGATCATTCAAGGTTGGCACATTTGGGTGGGGTGATTATGATATAGCAAGGTCTATATATTGCACCTGAAAGACAGGTAGAGTTTCTCATTGAACAACAACAACAAAAAATAGTGATTGCAGCTAAAGAGTAGTAATATGCTTCATAAGTAAAGGACATTATTGTTAGCTTAATTCCGTATGACTATTTACATAACAAAAGTATGGACATTATATGATGAAATTAGGGTTCAGAGATCAGGTTTATAATACACAAAACCAACATGAACTGAAATTCTTCTTTCAGCATTCTTTCCGCCACACCATGATATATGTCATTTTGTTTAGGACCAACCATTCAGAACTTTATATATATCATATGCTGATTTCAAAGCAAATTTTAGAAGGATTCATAGAAGGATGTTTGATAATTTCTTTTAGGAATTAATTTCAGGATATAATGTTGTTGTGTAATTGAGGGAAATATCTTCTGGTACAGGAGAGAATCCAGCCTCTTAGTTCTGGTAATTAAGTACAATTTTAATTAAACTCAGCACAACTGATGAGAAGAAAATATTCTAAAATTTGTTCTTTAATAAGCCATTTTGTAGAGTACTAACACATTAGGAAAAGTAGCAACTTGTCTAACTCAAATGTCTAGCCCACAATGGCATTTTATATTTCACACCTGGCGTGTTGCGATTCATGGGGTCGCAAAGAGTCGGACACGACTGAGCGACTGAACTGAACTGAACTATGCATATACTATACTAAAACATAGTAATTCTAACATTTGTCATAAATTAAAAGCAGATGGCTCAGTGGTGAAGAATCCGCCTGCCATGTGGGAGTCACGGGTTCGATCCCTGGGTTGGGAAGATCCCCTGGAGAAGGGAGAGGCTACCTATTCCAGTATTCTGACCTGGAGAATTCCATGGAATGTATATGGGGTCGCAAAGAGTTAACCGTGAACTTCTTGATATTCAAACTGGTTTTAGAAAAGGCAGAGGAACCAGAGATCAAATTGCCAACATCCGCTGGACCATGGAAAAAGCAAGAGAGTTCCAGAAAAACATCTATTTTTGCTTTGTTGACTATGCCAAAGCCTTTGACTGTGTGGATCACAATAAACTGTGGAAAATTCTGAAAAANTGGCATCACTGACTGGATGGACGTGAGTCTGAGTGAACTCCGGGAGTTGGTGATGGACAGGGAGGCCTAGCGTGCTACGATTCATGGGATCACAAAGAGTCGGACACGACTGAGCAACAGAACTGAACTAAACTGAGCTGAGTGACTTTCACTTTCAAAAGTAAACTAAAGACATGCAGCTTAGAGAATAAGTTTAAAAGGACCTATGCAATCACTACCAAACTTAAGAAGGTATCATCAGCTGCCAGCACTATAAATGTCCCTGTTGTACCAACACTGCATCTCTAACCTCTCCCCCACTCCCAGTCCCGGAGGTAGCCATGCTTCTGAAGAGTATAAATCATTCACCTAACTTGCTTTATAATTTTACCACCAAGGCATGTAAGCCTAGACAATATGTTATTGCTTCATATGGTTTGCAGATTTATGTGAATCAAAGTATATTGTGTGCCTTCTCCTATGAATTGACTTTGTTTGATCAATATTATGTATTTGAAGTTTACCCATCTGGATGTACTAGTGATAGAATGTTTATTTGCTATACTTTATAGCATTTCAATGTATAACTCTTCCTCAGTACTTTTTGTCAGTCATTTTTGATAGTTTGAGGTGTTTACAATTTCTTGCTGTAACAAGTAAATTTTGTTAAGAATACACCTTTTATAGTAGCAAAGTATCTCTTGAAGCAAATGTGAATTAGTCTATATGCATGGGAAAAGATTTGTTTGTTCACAAAGTATATTCATGCTTAACTATTTTTAGTTAAAATCACTAAAGTGGTTTCTATCATCTATACTCATCTCAACATAAATATTGAAAAATTAACTTTTGCAATCTGTTGACTATGTTTTGGAAATGGGTGAGGTTTTAATGTCAAGTTTTCTGATGACTACTAAAGTTTAAGTATTTGTAAAATAAGTTTATGGACCATTTATATTTCTTTTTGTACAAAATGCCTATCAAAGTTTTTCATCCATTTTTTATTAACCACCTATTATTACTGCTTGTATTCTGAATATTGATTTTCTGCCAGTTGTAAATACCAGAAATATCTTTCAAATTATTACTTGTATTTTGCTTATCTATAAAGTGTCTTTTGATAAACTCAAGTTTTAAACTGTCTTATACTGCTAAAATTATCAATTTCTTCCTTTATACTTTAAACTTCCCATGATTTGATTTCAAAATTCCCTCCATTACAATTATAAAATATTTTCATATAATTGTGCATACATATAAATATTTAATACATCTAATATTTATTTGTATAGAATATGAGACAGAAATCTAAATTTATTTTATTATTAAAATAGATGATCAAGTTTCCCAATATTATTTATTTAATAGCCTCTTTTTTTGCCCATGGATTTGCAATGTCCACTCTGATATAAAACAAATTTGCATTCATGAAAATGATGGTTTCTGGACTTGTTATTTTATTCCATTTGTTTACTTGCCTCTCTCTTCACCAACATTTTTCTGTCTTAGTAACTGCAGTATTTAATGAAACCTTACTTTTCATCTTAAATGGTTCCCTGGGTGTTTCCAATCATTCATTCTTTTATATAGAATCACTTTACCACATTCCACAGAAAATACTGTTGAGTTGTTGTTGTTGTTATTGTTGTTTTTTGAGTATCATAAGTTGACAGAGTATTGACATATATAATACCAAAATTTTATATTTAATGTCATGTTGCTTCCTTTATTCAGGTGTTTTTCTAATATCTTTCAATAAAATCATATGTATTTTTATTCCCAACAAACTTGCTTATTTCTTGGCAGTTCAGTTAATATTGTTGTTCAGTAGCTTAGTTGTGTCTGACTCTTTGTGACCCCATGAACTGCAGCATGCCAGGCTTCCCTGTCTTTCACTATCTCCCAGAGTTTGCTCAAATTCATGTCCATTGAGTCCGTGATGCCATCCAACCATCTTATCCTCTGTGGCCTGCTTCTCTTCTCACCTTCAATTTTTTGCAGCATCAGAATCTTTTCCAGGGAGTCAGTTTTTCCCATCAAATGGACAGATATTAGAACTTCAGTACGAGTCCTGCCAGTGAATATTCAGGGTTGATTTCAAGAGCCTCCTCTAGCACTGCAATTTGATAACATCAGTTCTTTGGCACTCAACCTTCTTTATTGCCCAATTCTCATATCCATACATGACTAATAGAAAAACCATAGCTTTGACTATATGGACCTTTGTCAGCAATGTGATGTCTTTACTTTTTAATATACTGTCTAGATTTTTCTTCCAAGGGGCAAGTGTCTTTTAATTTCATGGCTGTAGTCATCATCTGCAGTGATATTGGAGATTGAGAAAATAAAATCTGTCACAATTTCCACTTTAGATATTTTACATTTTTTATATAATTGCAATGACTATATTTTTATATGGATTTCCCCCAGGTGGCTTGATAGTAAAAAATCTGCCTACCAATGTAGGAGATGCAGGAGACATGAGTTTGATCCTTGGGTCAGGAAGATCCCCTGGAGGAGGACATGGCAACTCACTCCAGTATTCTTAACTCGGAAATCCCTTGGACAGTGGAGCCTGGCAAGCTCCCAAAGAGTAGGACACAACTGAACATGCACACGTGTGTATCTTTTAATGTAATTATATTCTCCAGTTGATGGGAATACCAGACTACCTTACCTGTCTCCTGAGAAAAACGTCTGCTGCCGCTGCTAAGTCACTTCAGTTGTTTCCGACTCTATGTGACCCATATTTCTGCTTTATTGATAATACCAAAATCTTTGACTGTGTGGATAACAACAAACTGTGGAAAACTCTTAAAGAGATAGAAATACCAGACCAACTTATGTGCCTCCTGAGAAATCTGTATGCAGCTCAAGAAGCATCAGTTAGAACTGGACATGGAACAATGTACTGGTTCCAAATTAGGAAAGGAGTACATCAAGGCTGTATATTGTCACCCTGCTTATGCCAGACTGGATGAAGTACAAGCTGGAATTAAGTTTGCTGGGAGAAATATCAATAACCTTAGATATGCAGATGACACCACCCTTATGGCAGAAAGTGAAGAAGACCTAAAGAGCCTCTTGTTGAAAGTGAAAGACGAGAGTAAAAAAGCTGACATAAAGCTCAACATTCAAAAAACAAAGATCATGGCATCTGGTCTCATCACTTCATGGCAAATAGATGGGGAAGCAATGAAAACAGTGAGAAACTTTCTTTTTTTGGGCTTAAAAATCACTGCAGATGGTGACTACATCCATGAAATTAAAAGACGCTTACTCCTTGGAAGAAAAGTTATGGCAAACCAAGGCAGTGTATAAAAAAGCAGAGACAGTACTTTGCCGACAAAGGTCCATCTAGCCAAAACTATGGTTTTTGAGTAGTCATGTGTGGATGTGAGGGTTGGATCACAAAGAAGTCTGAATGCAGAAGAATTGAAGCTTTCAATTCTTGAAAGAATTGAAGAGAAGTCTTGCAGAAGACTCTTGAGAATCCCTTGGACTGCAAGGGAATCAAGCCAGACAATCCTAAAGGAAATCAAGCCTAAATATTCATTGGAAGGACTGATGCTGAAGCTGAAGCTCCAATAATTTGGCCAGTTGTTGTGAAGAGCCAAATCACTGAAAAAGACCCTGATGCTGGGAAAGACTGAAGGCAGGAGAAGGGGATGACAGAGGATGAGATAGTTGGATGGCATCACCTACTCAATGGACATGAATTTGAACAAGCTCCAAGAGATGGTAAATGACAGGGAAGCCTGGCATGCTGCAGTCCTTGGGGGTT
The DNA here is from genome assembly GCA_006410615.1 of Neotragus moschatus. Taxonomy (NCBI): domain Eukaryota; kingdom Metazoa; phylum Chordata; class Mammalia; order Artiodactyla; family Bovidae; genus Neotragus; species Neotragus moschatus. The sequence continues at coordinate 1,110,786 of SJYA01000665.1, forward strand.
ACAAAGAGTCAGACATGACTGAGCAACTGAACAACAACAATTGTTTACTGTTGTAGACCATGTAGTTTCCCCTTGAATATTGATGTTTAAACAATAACCTGACTAAATTCTATTTTCAGTTTGTTCAATTATATATTAGATATAATGAAAGCATTGTATCTTCCTTTCTAATTCATCTCTCTATATTTTGTTTTATCTGTCTGCATTAACTTGGGTTAATACAATTTTCAATAGAAACTGCGATACTAGGATAATTTATTTGTTTCTTATTCCTATTTGAACTGGGAGCTTTCAACATGTACCATTAACATGACAGTACATATTATACATATATATCTAATAAGAGTCATTTACCATTCTAACAAGGTTTCCTTCTATTTTTAGTGGCCTAAGAATTTTTATCCTGAAGTAATATTGAATGTTAAAATTTCCCCTTACATCTATTATAGGAATAATGAGATGAATTATTTAATTCATATTCTAGTAGTAAATGGAATTTACATTCTTGGGAAAAATCTAGTGTAGATCATATATTTTTATTTCATAAGTGGATTTAGATGCAAATAATATATTTTTGTTTCTGCTTATGAGTAATTTTGGCCTGTAATTTCTTTTTAAACTTTTTATATTCTTTACTCTTTGTTGTCAATCTCTCTTTTTTTATATGGTCTAGAAGAAATGGTATAAATTAAAATTATCTGAATAAAAAAGCTTGCTTTTTTAACTACCTAGACTAGCATTATCATGGTGAGAATATTAAAAAGAAATTGTTTATTTCTTTTTTTATGCTAAACTATGTTTTTCTTTTTTTAAATTTAAATTTATTTATTTTAATTAGAGGCTAATTACTTTACAATATTGTATTGGTTTTGCCATACATCAACATTAATCCACCACGGGTATACACATGTTCCCCTGAACCCTCCTCCCTCCTCCCTCCCCATACCATCCCTCTGGGTCAACCCAGTGCACCAGCCCCAAGCATCCTGTGTCCTGCATCAGACCTGGACTGGTGATTCGTTTCTTATATGATATTATACATGCTTCAATGCCATTCTCCCAAATCATTCCACCCTCTCCCTCTGCCACAGAGTCCAAAAGACTGCTCTATACATCTGGGTCTCTTTTGCTGTCTTGCATACAGGGTTATCATTACCATCTTTCTAAATTCCAAATATATGCATTAGTATACGATATTGGTGTTTTTCTTTCTGGCTTACTTCACTCTGTATAATAGGCTCCAGTTTCATCGACCTCATTAGAACTGATTCAAATGTATTCTTTTCAATGGCTGAGTAATACTTCATTGTGTATATGCAAAGAATCGGACACAACTGAGCGACTTCACTTTCACTTTTCACTTTCATTTTCACCACAGCTTTCTTATCCATTCATCTGCTGATGGACTTGTTTATTTCTTGATGGTAATAAAATCACTCTGATTTACTATTTCTTCTGGAGTCAGTTTGAATGGATTCTTATAAGAATTTGTTCATTGCTTCTAAGTTTTCGTATGTATAAAGTTTTCATAATATTGTTTTATTAGCTATATAATACTAATAGAATCTCCAGACATAACTATTTTATGTTTCAAATTAGTGTGTTTGGGGTGACTTTTTTATTAGCCATCAGGGAGTTATATTGTTTACTCAAATATTTCTCTCTGGGCTCTGTTGATCCTCTCCTCAAGATCCCCCGAGACCTAACTAAGAAGCAGAAAGGCACAGAATAGGCCTGCTTTTCAGGTCTGGGATAGAACAGCATTTGGGTAAAATTTCAGTGCTGTAGGTAATGTTTCTACCCAAACTTACTCAGATCTTAAGCAGTTCACCAAATGATGAAGAACATTATTGCAACAACTCTTTCTCTAGTAGCATCCCCACTTAACATATCCACAGTTTCCATCTGGATGTTTTTGTTTCCACTCTTCTAGAAGAATTAAACATCAGTACACAAACAATAAAACCCTTTCTGCCAGGCAGGACTGCTGTTCATTCTGTTCTAAATACAGAAGTCTGATAATGTGCTTCTGTAATTTTTTATATAATGAAATATGAAGAATCATTTGACAGTGATTTGGCTGTTGCTAACAACTATGAAATTAACTGTCCCAAGGGTTTTTTTCCAATTTAAAGAGGGTTAAATTGCTTATTTGCATGTTGATTAGTATTCACTTTAAAATGTGGCAAATTTAATTCCTCTGTATCCAACATTTAATGACAAACTTAGCTTATCTAGCCATTAAATGTAAAGGAATCGCTGTTCTGTTTGCTAGATATTTCTTAGATAGTAATGATTAAAATAAACTTCTTATTCCAAACATACTGTTTCCAAATATTAAAACTGCCCATTTATTTGTTTTCTTTGCCATAAAAGAAAATGTTCCTAGTGTGGCCAGTACAGCATTTCTTAATAAAACCCAGCTGTCTTCACAAATATATATATTTAAAATTAAAAACAAATTGTGCAAGCTGACATTTAAAACTGAAATTTGTTGCCTTAAGGCAAAAGCAATCACTGCCCTGTGTTCAGTGGCATTTGATTATTTAAAGTTTTTCTCCTACAGCACTGCTCTGATACATAGTTACTTAATAAGCAAGTAAAGCATATCATTTAACCCTTTGTCAAACTGATAAATTCTATGTTCCAGCATTTAGAAGATCAGTAAATAAAAATTTAAGTGATAAATAATTGTTTTTCAGTTTGCTGAGTCATGTCTCTTTGCAACCCCATGGACTGCAGCATGCCAGGCTTCCCTGTCCTTAACTATCTCCCAGAGTTTGCTCAATTTCATGTCCATTGAGTTGGTAATATAAATATAGGAAATGAAATAATTAAATGTTATTTTCATGTCATGTAGGCTTTGGAAATAGTACATATTTTGACATCTAGTTATCTCTGCTTTCACTTATGTAGAAATTAAATAAAATTCTAATGTTTTAAGTTGTTTTTACTTTTTTAATGGCGTAAGAGATGACTTAATGCCTTCTTTGTATCTAAAACCAAAAATATTCAGAGATTATCTGCCAGCAAGTTTAATGTTGGTTACAACTTGGAAATGAAGGGATATGGTTAACTGCATGATTCCATAAAATAAGGTCAATAAATAAGAAGGCCAGTATTAATTGTGCTCATTTGAGGCAGTAGGATAGAAATATTCCATAACTGTATAGATTTCATTAAAACCATTTCAAAATCTAGCAATAAGTTGTTTCTTTTTAACACTATTGATAAGTATAATTTATTATCTAACTTTTTAGTGTCTGGACGTGTTAAATACTGTTCTAGGTGCTGGATTTGCAATAATAAATAATCCAGTCCAACCAATTTAGAACATTGGTAATGGGATAAACAGGAAGTTTGTAATTCAGTAGATAATATGCCATGAAAGGAATAAATATTGGAAGCTATGGCAGTTTATAAACAAAGGTAACTCAAAAGATTTGACAAAGTAGGACAAGGTTTGTAGAAGACCTGTAAACTGAGTTTTACACTATGTGTAGGAAATAGTCTGGTGAAGAGAAGTTGGTGTAAAGTATAAAAGATCATAGTATATTGTTCTTCTATAGGGATAAAAAAGAAAACTAAAAAGATAGGCTCTTCCATAGCCTTTCATTGGATCTTCTTTCTCTTTAGTGTTTGTAGTGATTCAGACAGAACTGCAAGAAAAAGACTGTTCTCACCACATGACATTGTATTACTGTCGGTGGAATCAAAGACATTGATGACAGTGTGCAAGCTTCTCATAAGCAACCATGAGTTTTGTCACACTGGTGACCACTGGGATAGTCCTATCCACCCAGTGTGAAATAACTCATCCTAGTGAGACACAGAAGAACCAGAGGTATATCTAGGAGAGAATATTTAGCAGCAAGAGATTATGAAACTTATTTTAACTAGATGCAATGATTTTAGAGCATGTACTATTAAGATGGCTCTGTATAATACTTCTCCCCAAATTTACTCCTTTACAGATGAGGGAACCATGACTGCAAGAAAATGCTGAAGGAGATGCCAAGACAAGGATTAGAGGGCAAGCAGTGTATTTAGGAGAGCCAGGAAAACTGGTAGGGAATAAGTATAGTGGTAGAGAGAGAAGAAAACCAATAAATAAAGGGTATTCCATCTAGTCAAGACTATGGTTTTCAGGTGTAATGTATGGATGTGAGAGTTTGACTATAAAGAAAGCTGAATGCCGAAGAACTGATGCTTTTGAACAGTGGTGTTGGAGAAGACTCTTGAGAGTTCCTTGGACGGCAAGGAGGTCAAACCAGCCTAAGGAAATCAGTCCTGAATATTCATTGGAAGGACTGATGCTGAAACTGAAGCTCCAATACTTTGGCCACTTGATGTGAAGAACTGACTCATTTGAAAAGACCCTGATGCTCGGAAAGATTGAGGGCAGGAGGAAAAGGGAAGGACAGAGGATGAGATGGTTGGATGGCACCACTGACTCAACGGACATGAGTTTGGATAAACGCCAGGAGTTACTAATGGACAGGGAGGCCTGGCGTGCTGCAGTTCATGGGGTGGCAAAGAGTAGGACACAACTGAGCAACTGAACTGACTGACTGACGCTATTTAACTGTTGATCTAGTGAGCAGCTGAAGCTTCATTACAGAGAAAGTACAGGTTTCCCCTGTATCTGGAACTAGACCATTCCTATGAAAACTCTTGTACATTAAAATGGTTTAAAGCATGATCTTAGGACACACCTTGCTAATGGAAAAAGTGAAAGTGTTAGTCATTCAGTCGAATCTGACTCTTTGTGATGCCATGGACTGTATGTAGCTCGCCAGATATCTTTGTCCATCTTTTCAACATTAAGAAAACAAACATCATGGCATATGGTCCCATCACTTCATGACAAATAGATGGGGAAACAGTGGAAACAGTATCAGACTTTATTTTTGGGGGCTCCAAAACCACTGCAGATGGTGACTGCAGCCATGAAATTAAAAGACGCTTACTCCTTGAAAGAAAAGTTATGACCAACCTAGACAGCATATTCAAAAGCAGAGACATTGCTTTGCCGACTAAGGTCCGTCTAGTCAAGGCTATGGTTTTCCCAGTGGTCCAGATCACCAGGCATCTTTGTCCATGGAATTCTTCAGGATAGAATACTGGAATGAGTATTTATTCCCTTCTCCAGGGAATGTTCCTGACCCAGGGTAGTTTATAGGCAGATTCTTTACCACCTGAGCCATCAGAGAAGCCCAATGGATGTAAGACTAAGATAAAGGATAGACGCCCACAGGCAGANCCCAGTGGTCCAGATCACCAGGCATCTTTGTCCATGGAATTCTTCAGGATAGAATACTGGAATGAGTATTTATTCCCTTCTCCAGGGAATGTTCCTGACCCAGGGTAGTTTATAGGCAGATTCTTTACCACCTGAGCCATCAGAGAAGCCCAATGGATGTAAGACTAAGATAAAGGATAGACGCCCACAGGCAGAGTTCAAAGGTGTACAGGCTTAATGCTGAGTGCAGTTCCCAAGGAAAACGCCTGGTGCCGCCATTCTGATGCTTGGGGTGCACAGGGTCTCTAAGTGTTCACAGTGAAGCAAACAATGTTAAACACTGGCTTCAGCAATACTTGAACCGTGAACTTCCAGATGTTCAAGCTGGTTTTAGAAAAGACAGAGGAACCAGAGATCAAATTGCCAACATCCACTGGATCATCGAAAAAGCAAGAGAGTTCTAGAAAAACATCTATTTCTGCTTTATTGNGGGGGCAGGAGGAGAAGGGGACGACAGAAGATGAAATGGCTGGATGGCATCACCGACTCGACAGACGTGAGTTTGATTGAACTCTGGGAGATGGTGATGGACAGGGAGGCCTGGTGTGTTGTGATTGATGGGGTCGCAAAGATTCAGACACGACTGAGTGACTGATCTGATCTGAAACACTATTTTCCCTTTGCATATTTTTTTAAACAAAAACAAAATACCTCTTTGGATTTCTTTCAATTAGCAGAAAACAGATATCAATATAAGTGATTCAGAAAAGGAAAGTGATGCAATATAAACTTTCAAAAGGCAGGGGACACCTGTACTGGGAAAGAGATGAAACCCATGCCTGGAAATTACTCCTGTATATAAAGAAAGGGACTGGGATATTTATACTCAAGTCATTTGTTTGGGATTCCTGGGGATTGGTCTGTGTTAACACAGTCTCTTTTCTATGTAAGGTTGGGCTTCTGTTGTTTCAGGTAGAGAAACAGAAATAATTCAGGTTGAGAGGTAGGTACTGACAGTTGAGAGAAATTCAGGGAATAGTGGAAATTCTGAATGATGAGGATGGGGCACTGTGGGCATCTGTGACAGAAACTATGCAGTTTGGAAGAGTAATTAAATCTAAATAAAGACTAAATTACAACTACAAATGAGCTAAAGTAGTTGAGTCTATCATGTCCTTAAAGCAATGTACTAAGCCCACTTTGAAATACTGAAGTCTTATCTTCTTACTAACCAGTGGATAAAGTACTTGTAGATTAAAATTTAATAGGAAAAATTTAAGTGCTGAGTAAGAAATTATGCTCTGCTCCCAAGGTTTGAGACTATGTTTTAATAATAATATTTGGAGGATAACGTTGAAGATGAATATGAATGAGAAAAAATCTAAGGTAAATTAAAAATAAACCTGATATGTACCAAAATAAAATAAAGCTGACATGTATCAAAATAAAAGTAGAGATGTACCTAATATGAAATAAGGGTATAAGCAGAAAATATAAGAACCATGTCAGTTATAAATCAAGCAAGAGATCAGTGAAGAGAAAATTCATTTCTAAATTATAAATAGCAGAGGTTATTTAGGGAGGGATAGATAGCATATTTAAAAGCAGAGTCATTACTTTGCTGACTAAGGTCGGTCTAGTCAAGGCTATGGTTTTTCCAGTGGTCATGTATGGATGTGAGAGTTGGACTGTGAAGAAGGCTGAGCACCGAAGAATTGATGCTTTTGAACCGTGGTGTTGGAGGAGACTCTTGAGAGACCCTTGGACTGCGAAGAAGACTGAGCACCGAAGAATTGATGCTTTTGAACCGTGGTGTTGGAGGAGACTCTTGAGAGTCCCTTGGACTGCAAGGAGATCCAACCCGTCCATTCTGAAGGAGATCAGCCTTGGGTGTTCTTTGGAAGAAATGATGCTAAAGCTGAAACTCCAGTACTTTGGCCACCTCATGTGAAGAGTTGACTCATTGGAAAAGACTCTGATGCTAGGAGGGATTGGGGGCAGGAGGAGAAGGGGACGACAGAGGATGAGATGGCTGGATGGCATCACTGAGTTGATGGACGTGAGTCTGAGTGAACTCCGGGAGCTGGTGATGGACAGGGAGGCCTGGCGTGCTGCGATTCATGGGGTCACAAAGAGTAGGACACGACTGAGCGACGGAACTGAACTGAATATATGGTCAACTACATTCGAGTTTTCAGTTAAAAAAGTAACCACAAGACAATGCCAGTGGCACAAAACACACTTTTTATAGAAATAGATTATAGGGGAAAGGCTTTTCACCCCATCATAGGCTTTGTGTAAACAGGCACAGGCAAAGCTCACATAATCATGAGGGGATGTATAGACATATTCTTTCTAAAAATACTTCAGAAATACCCCATAAAAACTGGAGGAAGATAAAAATTATTTTCAAACTAGAAATAAAGGCCAGGTTCTGTCAGTATTCACAAGCAAAATTATTTTAGAAAATTATTTTTAAAAACTCAGTTTCTAAAGAACTGTTTCTACTTGTAAAATGATAGCTTGAAAATGATGATATATAAGATAAAAGGGAACCCTTTTAAACATATTAGTAATTGGAAACTAGAATAGCTTATTCAACATATTTATAATAATTAATGAACTGTTCTTTCATCCTCATTTAATTAGCAATTTATAATTGTAAGGGTAGAGAAGTATTTATTTTAATTTAGAATTTAGATCTGATTTACCAATGTGAGAATGTGCTTGCCCAATATTGAATATTCATGAATAAAAAGAAATCATATATATTGAAAGTGATCTCCATAAAACTTTGAATATTTTCAATAATAGTTCTGGAACCACTGGAATAAAAAGTCAATCAGTTAAATTCCACATATATCAAGAAACTCCATATTGTTAAAAGCTTAATAAAAGTATTAGCAAAACATGTATTCATGTCACTGTGTCTCTAGGTATAAATAAACTGATCTGTGTAAAGGAGCCCCTATGGCTAGATGGGCTACCAATAATGCCAAACACAGAATAAGTCATTAAAAAAACAAAAGCTTACATAGCTCAATACTTTTCAAGAGCTTAATTTGAAATTCAACTGGTAAATACTTTACATGTTCACACACATAATAAATCAGCCAGTAACAGACACCTGATGTGCTGTAGAAGGAATAAGATTGAGAATAGGATTTAGAAAAGTTAAAGTGCTAGGTTGCTCTGAGAATGTGAGAAGGGCTGAAAAACTATGATTTGAGAAAAAGCTGAAGAACTAGGAGGACTTAGGATGTAAAAGAGTCATACTTCTGACCTCTGGAGCACCAGGTCATCTCTCCACTCAGGACCCCTTCAAAGAGAGGGAAGGGTTCAGATAATGATGCTGTGGCTTCAGTTTCACTTCATGATCTGCATTTAATTTTACCTTCTGGCCTCTACTGATCCATGTACATATTCCATTCACTTTGGGAATCTTCAAATCCACCAGACTCTGTCCTATATAGACCAGCCCCTTACCATGCTTAGGACTTCAGCCAGCTTCTTATACCTGCCATTCTGAATATCTGAGCCTCCAAGGCTTTCAGATTGAGCGCCTTCATTTAGACACAATTGATCTGAATGATAGGCTCTGTTTTCCAATACATAAAAATCCTTATTGTACAGAAGTGATTAGATTTATAGTGTAGCCCCAGAAGAGAGAACTATAGATAGTACAGGTGGACTTTAAAAGAAGGTAAACTTGAGGTTCAAAGGAAAAGATATTTTCTAACAGCTAATGCTGTTTAAAATAGATGATTACCCTATACTAGTCTAGAAGCTCAGTTCTGCCACCTTAGACCAGGCCTCAACAACCAGCAGGATATCATCACTAACGATTTTGCTTCCACTGGGCCTAATTTCTAACCTTAGATCAACATCATTAGTTTTTTTCTGTATTTTTGCTCTGGCTTCCTGGCAATCTCTACAGAAAGGCAGGGCATCGTGCTCTCTAGGCCAGTGATCTATATCAGCAAACTATATCCCAACTCTATTTGCCTTTTGGCAACATTTTTATTCCATTCATAGAGATCCTACATTTCAGTGGTTTTTGAATTTTTTTTATTACACTCCACAGAAAAACAATCTATTTTATATCATGATCCCAGATACCCATACATATATATTCAATAACAATAAAATTGCTTGAGTTACCCTTACAAAATGTATTCTGATATTTTTTGTTTTATTTAATTCTATTTTTGAATATACAATTTTATCTTGAACATTTCATTTGCAGCCCACCGAAATGATTTTATGATCTGAAAATGAGTTATGACCCAGAAATTGATCATAACCTTATGTGTGGAAAACTTCTAGTTTTATGATTTAGGCATGCATGCTCGGTAAAAGGCAGTGAAAGTCAAGATGCTAAGATTTAAGTTTCTTCATCTTTCTCTTCTACATGTCAAATATGCATTGCTATAAACAGTCTTCTACAAATGCCTTGGTTCTCAGTGTTCTGCTCCTCTCCTTCTCTCCAAATATGCTTTGTTCATGCTTTGATCCAATCCCATTTTGATTACTGAAAAGTTTTTGTTTGATTATCACCACTACCCTCATTCTCAACCATCCCTGCATTTTAAACTTCACCTTCCCCAACTTGGATCTCTAGCTTCATAGACAGATATACTCAGGTCAGTTTGCTCATAATTTGGGGCGGGGGGAAGAGCCTCGTTTTGAGTCAGCCTTATTAATATCATTTGCCAATTAATTTATATTCTTTGTGACTCCTGATAAGTGATTTAAAGAATTTATTTTTTATCACAGTTTTATGTTTATTTATTATTTCTCTGCCAGGACTTGTAAGTGCTTTGAGAGTAGCAATTGCCTATCATTACTCTTTGGTGCATACTTTTTTCTGAATCTCATAGCTTAGTGCTGGAAGCAGTCAGCATGCATTGAATAACTGGAATAGTTGGACAACTTCATGACAGGCAGTGCCTGTGGTCCAGCTTCTCTGGAGCATCCCCAGCTTTGAGCCTAAAATTTGGCAGATTTGAGTTGGGCCTGGGATCCACTAACTACCGCATCCCAGCTTTTCTGGACTGCTCTCATCTCTGTAGTTCCTGCCTCAAGTTAAGATAAGATACTATGCAGCTAGATTTGTTTTGAAAGTTAAGATGAGGAAAATAAAGTCTGTTTTTATTTCAGAGTTGATGGAGTACTTTAACACACATCATCTTAATTCATTGTCATGATCACATCAACTTTCTCAGATGGATGGGCCAAGTCTTCAAGCCCAGCTTCACATCTGAGAAAACTGAAGGGATTCATTAAGCTTAAAAGACTTGGCTGAAATAATGAAGTTAAAAAGTGAACGAGCCAGGAAGCCACCCTCTCTTCTGACTGTGAAAGCAAGACCGTTTCACTGTGTCAGGCTCTTCCATACTCCTGAGTCAGCTGTAAGCATGTTTTCTACTAGCCAACTAGGATTTTAAGAATATATTTTGAAAATTACTAGTTCTACACAAATATTGAGTTATAAATTTTATTGTTTTTCCGGTTTACATAATACCTTATGTTTTTAGAACCCTTCTAAGCTTTTTCACAATTATTCTTTCCCTGTGGGATAGAGGAGACAGGCATTATTACCATAGTTTTCAGATGAAAAACTGTAACTAAGAGAAACTATGTGACTTTCCCAAATTCTCATGGCTCATTAGTGGTAGAGTCATAATTTTAGACTCTAGCCAGGCAGTTTGCCCACTTTCCCCCCACCTTTATATCCTTCACCAATGTTAAAATCCTTCCTGATGTTTAGCATATAAAGTCTGAAAAACAGATTTGAATTTTAAAATTCAAATCCAATTTTAATTAATTGGAAAATAATATCCTAACCCTAAAAATAAGATTGCAGGATTCTAAACTTACTCATCAGAACACTTCAATGGAAATCCAAAAATTATATTGTGAGATATGATTTACTAACATAAGCCATGCTTATTTCCTTGTATAATAGCACCAACTCTGAAATTTAAAATTATACATGCTTATATATATATATATACATATATAATTCACTTAAAATTAATGAATTAATTCTATATAATAAATATATAAAATAAGAATAAATTCAAATCTCATAGCAGTCTAGGATCTTAAAAGCCTTATAGCTTGTGAAAAATGAATACAATAAAATAAAAATTTCTAATAATACTAAGTGAACAGTTGAATGCCGCATGTACTTCAGATAAATTGGAATATTCCACTTTTAATCATTTTGAGAGGGAATCAATTATCCCTGTGTGAATGGACCTTTGCTATACATTATTGGGCTTGCCAGGGGGCTCAGTGGCAAAGAAATCATATGCAGACACAGGAGACACAGGTTTGATTCTTGGGTTGGTAATATACCTTGCAGTAGGAAATGGCAGCCCACTCCAGTATTCTCATCTGAAAAATTCCATGGACAGAGGAGTCTGGTGGGTTACATACAGTCCATGGGGTCACAGAGTCAGACCTGACTGAGCACACATGCACAGTGAACTCCATACTGACTTCTCCCTTCTTTCAATCTCCATGGAAAATTTTGTATCTGATATAATACTTGACTTAGCATATTAGAATATGTGGATATCTGTCTTACTCTCCTCATCTGACTCTTCTAGGCACCTCACAGTTTCTGTTCACCAGTTTCAATAATAGAATCTGGATAGTTGTTTATCACACATATATCTACTTCCTGAAGACGGGCAACATGTCTTCCTCAGATTTTCCTCATCAATCAATTTGGGCAGGTATTGGCAAATAGCAGGGGCTAAACAAATGTTTGTTGAATTGAATTTGAAGGTTGATTATAAGAGTAGGAAGAATTTACCCATTACAGTCATTAGCAAAGGCAGTTAGCCTCACATATACTACAATTTTATTTGTATTTAAGGAGCTACATAAACTTGTCAATGAACTTTAAGAATACATATGCGGTTCTCAAATAATTACTCAGAATGAAAGTGACTTTCAAAGGTAGCTTTGATTCAAAATATTTTAAAATTTCAGGTTTTAAACAAATATTCATTGAGTACCTATTATGAAACATTTGTTCTGAGTACACATTATGGAAAGTGATAAGAAGACCATTTTATATGGCCAATATTATATATAGTCAATAAAATTAATGTTTTGTAATTACTTCAGAAAACATTTTAAAAGAAAGCAAATTTATTTCAGTTTTGCCAATTGTTCAGTTCTTCAAAATAATAATGTTGGCCCAAATTAAGATGGTCATCAAGCTTTTCCTGTATAAGAAGAATAACTTTGTCATCCACAATCATTTAAAAAAAAGAAAAATATTGTTTTGAAGAATAGGTGACCATGACTCTTAGCATTATGATCAATTAAATTACTATTTTTCAGTCATATGTCTGGATTCAGAATACTTTCTTGAAAAGGGCAACTTTTACACTTCAAATTTTATGCACATTAGCTTATTCAAAATTGAATCTCAAATTGATTTCAGTTTCTTTAGTGATGCATTGAACATATGGACTTCCATAAAGTCTGAAGATCACTCAGACTTTATTATAGATCAAGGCCATATTTATCACCATTACTTTGTGGGGAAAAAAGTCTCATTTTGTTTATTTCCCTTTAGCTTTTGAATTTATGAAGAGAATTTGGATATGATATAAGAAATGAATGCTCAATACACTACTATCTGCTAATGTTCATGAAGCTTTTATACCTCAAAAGTCTTTAAGATTCAGATTCTTTGATATTCCTCTGGAATAAGAATTTGATTATATTTTTAATTTTTAGGTTTGTCGTTTGAAGATATTGTATGAGATTGAAAACTGAAACTCTAAATAGAAAAGAGCAAGATAGAAATTCTACTATACACACAATTTTAAGAGTGTCTTTATACTGCTGCTGCTGCTGCTAAGTCACTTCAGTGGTGTCCGACTCTGTGCGACCCCGTAGACGGCAGCCCACCAGGCTCCCCCATCCCTGGGATTCTCCAGGCAAGAATACTGGAGTGGGCTGCCATTTCCTTCTCCAATGCGTGAAAGTGAAAGCTCAGTCATGTCTGACTCTTTGCGACCCCATGGACTGCAGCCTACCGGGCTCCTCTGTTCATAGGACTTTCCAGGCAAGAGTACAGGAGTGGGTTGCCATTGTCTTTATACAAGTAGCATTTATTTGGATCAAGAACTGCATTGAGCAATTTATAATTTTTTTTTTTTTGGAAATTCTATGAAGTAGGTATCATTTACAGCTCAAAGAGGCTGAGTAGATTATTATATCTTGGGTTAGAACCTAGTCTGATTGCAAGAGTTCTTTTCAGTTTGGTTCAGTTCATTTCAGTCACTCAGTTGTGTCTGACTCTTTGCAACCCCATAGACTGCAGTGTGCCAGATCTCCCTGTCCATCACCAACTCCTGGAACTTGCTCATGTCCATCAAGTCAGTTATGCTATCCAACCATCTCATCTGCTGCTGTCCCCTTCTCNCCCTGTGTGAATGGACCTTTGCTATACATTATTGGGCTTGCCAGGGGGCTCAGTGGCAAAGAAATCATATGCAGACACAGGAGACACAGGTTTGATTCTTGGGTTGGTAATATACCTTGCAGTAGGAAATGGCAGCCCACTCCAGTATTCTCATCTGAAAAATTCCATGGACAGAGGAAGCTGGTGGGTTACATACAGTCCATGGGGTCACAGAGTCAGACCTGACTGAGCACACATGCACAGTGAACTCCATACTGACTTCTCCCTTCTTTCAATCTCCATGGAAAATTTTGTATCTGATATAATACTTGACTTAGCATATTAGAATATGTGGATATCTGTCTTACTCTCCTCATCTGACTCTTCTAGGCACCTCACAGTTTCTGTTCACCAGTTTCAATAATAGAATCTGGATAGTTGTTTATCACACATATATCTACTTCCTGAAGACGGGCAACATGTCTTCCTCAGATTTTCCTCATCAATCAATTTGGGCAGGTATTGGCAAATAGCAGGGGCTAAACAAATGTTTGTTGAATTGAATTTGAAGGTTGATTATAAGAGTAGGAAGAATTTACCCATTACAGTCATTAGCAAAGGCAGTTAGCCTCACATATACTACAATTTTATTTGTATTTAAGGAGCTACATAAACTTGTCAATGAACTTTAAGAATACATATGCGGTTCTCAAATAATTACTCAGAATGAAAGTGACTTTCAAAGGTAGCTTTGATTCAAAATATTTTAAAATTTCAGGTTTTAAACAAATATTCATTGAGTACCTATTATGAAACATTTGTTCTGAGTACACATTATGGAAAGTGATAAGAAGACCATTTTATATGGCCAATATTATATATAGTCAATAAAATTAATGTTTTGTAATTACTTCAGAAAACATTTTAAAAGAAAGCAAATTTATTTCAGTTTTGCCAATTGTTCAGTTCTTCAAAATAATAATGTTGGCCCAAATTAAGATGGTCATCAAGCTTTTCCTGTATAAGAAGAATAACTTTGTCATCCACAATCATTTAAAAAAAAGAAAAATATTGTTTTGAAGAATAGGTGACCATGACTCTTAGCATTATGATCAATTAAATTACTATTTTTCAGTCATATGTCTGGATTCAGAATACTTTCTTGAAAAGGGCAACTTTTACACTTCAAATTTTATGCACATTAGCTTATTCAAAATTGAATCTCAAATTGATTTCAGTTTCTTTAGTGATGCATTGAACATATGGACTTCCATAAAGTCTGAAGATCACTCAGACTTTATTATAGATCAAGGCCATATTTATCACCATTACTTTGTGGGGAAAAAAGTCTCATTTTGTTTATTTCCCTTTAGCTTTTGAATTTATGAAGAGAATTTGGATATGATATAAGAAATGAATGCTCAATACACTACTATCTGCTAATGTTCATGAAGCTTTTATACCTCAAAAGTCTTTAAGATTCAGATTCTTTGATATTCCTCTGGAATAAGAATTTGATTATATTTTTAATTTTTAGGTTTGTCGTTTGAAGATATTGTATGAGATTGAAAACTGAAACTCTAAATAGAAAAGAGCAAGATAGAAATTCTACTATACACACAATTTTAAGAGTGTCTTTATACTGCTGCTGCTGCTGCTAAGTCACTTCAGTGGTGTCCGACTCTGTGCGACCCCGTAGACGGCAGCCCACCAGGCTCCCCCATCCCTGGGATTCTCCAGGCAAGAATACTGGAGTGGGCTGCCATTTCCTTCTCCAATGCGTGAAAGTGAAAGCTCAGTCATGTCTGACTCTTTGCGACCCCATGGACTGCAGCCTACCGGGCTCCTCTGTTCATAGGACTTTCCAGGCAAGAGTACAGGAGTGGGTTGCCATTGTCTTTATACAAGTAGCATTTATTTGGATCAAGAACTGCATTGAGCAATTTATAATTTTTTTTTTTTTGGAAATTCTATGAAGTAGGTATCATTTACAGCTCAAAGAGGCTGAGTAGATTATTATATCTTGGGTTAGAACCTAGTCTGATTGCAAGAGTTCTTTTCAGTTTGGTTCAGTTCATTTCAGTCACTCAGTTGTGTCTGACTCTTTGCAACCCCATAGACTGCAGTGTGCCAGATCTCCCTGTCCATCACCAACTCCTGGAACTTGCTCATGTCCATCAAGTCAGTTATGCTATCCAACCATCTCATCTGCTGCTGTCCCCTTCTCCTCCTGCCTTCAATCTTTCCTAGCATCATGGTCTTTTCTAATGAGGCAGTTCTTCACATCAGGTGGCCAAAGTATTGGAGTTGCAGCATCAGTCCTTCCAATGAATATTCAGGACTGATCTCCTGTAGGATTGACTGGTTTGATCTCCTTGCAGTCCAAGGGAGTCTCCAGAGTCTTCTCCAACACCACAGTTCAAAAGCATCAGTTCTTCAGTGCTCAGCTTTCTTTATGATTCAACTCTCACATCCATGCATGACTACTGGAAAAACCATAGCTTTGACTAGACAGGCCTTTGTCAGCAAAGTAATGTCTCTGCTTTTTAATATGCTGTCTATGTGGTCAGAGCTTTTCTTCCAAGGAACAAGCATTTTTTAAATTTCATGGCTGAAGTCACCATCTGCAGTGATTTTGAAGCCCAAGAAAATAAAGTCTGTCACTGGTTCCCTTGTTTCTCCATCTATCTGCCATGAGCTGTTGGGACTGGATGCTATGATCCTAGGTTTTTCAATATTGAATTTTAAACCAACTTTTTCACTCTCCTCTTTCATCAGAGCACATACAGAATGGAAACTACAATCACTGAAAACTAACTGAACTGATCACAGGGATGCAGCCTTGTCTAACTCAATGAAACTATGAGCCATACCATATAGGGCCACCCAAGATGGAGAGTTCTAACAAAGCATGGTCCCCTGAAGAAGCGAATGGCATACCACTTCAGTGTTCTTGCCTTGAGAATCCCATGAACAGTATGAAAAGCTATTTTACTCAAAGTCAATTCAATGTAATTCTTCCCATTTAGTTGATTATTACAAAACAAAAGAGATTTTACCACAATGAAAAAATTTTTTAAAAAAAGAAAGAAAAGGGGGAAAATCTACTACAGAATCATAATTTCAATCAAAAGGAATAAATGCAAGTTTATATTCTTTAACTATTAATCAGATTGTATTTAATAACTCCACTTTGAGAACAAGCTCATTGTATTAACTAGGTATGCATTTCATAGTTCATCTTGGGGTATGTCAGAAAGCTATATCATTGAGCTAAAAATTTTAATGGCTATTGACTGAGATGACTTTATTACATTGAAAATATAATTAACTTTTTTACGAGTTGTTCAGACTTCATTTCTAAAAGTTTTCTGTCTAAAATTGAGTCAAACTCACTTATAAAATATAGAGAATTTTACTCTCTGCCCCATAATAGATATAAAACTACTTCTTAAGAAAAATCTTGGCTATCTTTTTCAGTGTTCCTCCAACCTAGTCCTCAAACAGAAGCCCATTTCCACACTGAGATGAACTTAAGTTTGTTTCTCTCACAGAATCAAAGCATAGGGGTATGTCTTTAGTCTGCAAATGAAATGACTATATTCATACTTAACAAAAGTGCCTCAAATTTAAGACTATTGAAAGAAAACTTCACTATGCACTTATTGTTCTGCTCAGAATTATTTCTGAGCAACTCATACAATCACATATATTTATGTGTGCTGTGCTTAGTCACTCTAAGTCATGCCCGACTCTTTGCGACTCCACAGATTGTCACCCTCCAGGTACCTCTGTCCCTGGGAATTCTCTGGACAAGAATACTGGAGTGAGTTGCCATGCCCTCCTTCAGGGGATCTTCCCAACCCAGGAATCAAACTGAGGCCTCCTGCGTTGCAGGCTGATTCTTTACCAGGTGAACAAGCAGGGAAGCCCAGATATATTTATACCCTGGCATAATTTCTTTGGTTCTCCTACTGAATCAACTTTATGAAAGCCATTGCTACTGTTGCTCTAAAGATTCAGAATTGGTGAAAAATATTTTAAGAAAAAAAAAGTTATCAATTTTGTATGCATATAGTTGTTCATAATACTCCTTTATTATCCTTTCAATGTCCATGAGATCAGTAGAGATGTTTTCTGTTTTATTTTTAATATATTTTAATATTTCTCTTTTATTCAATTAGCCTGGGTGGAAGTGCATCAATTTGATTGATCTTTTTTTTCAAGAACAAGCTTTAGGTTTTATTAAATTTATTGCTTTCCTGTTTTTAATTTCATTGGTTTGCTCTAATTTTCATTTACTTTGAAATTAATTTGTTCTTTTCTGTAGTTTCCTAAGGTAAAAGCTTAAATTGTTGATTTTAGATCTTTCTTCTAAAATAACATTCAATTCTATAATTTTTTCTAGGCTCTATTTTGATTGCAGCCCACAAATTTTGATAAATTACCTTTTATTTGAACATGTCAAAATATTTAAAATTTTTTCATTGAGACTTTCTTCTTTGATTTAATTTATTTAGAAATAGCTTTAGCCTCCAATTATTTTGGAGGGAGTTTCCAGTATCTTTCCATTATTGATTTCTAGCTTAATTTCATTTTTATCTGAGAGCATATTTTGTGTGATTTCTATTTTTAAAATTTAAGTTGTGTTTTATGACTAGAATATCTTGGTGAATGTTCCATGTGAGCTTGTGAGGAGTATATATTTTCATGCTGTTGGATGAAGTAGTGTATAGATGACAGTTGGACCTGTCAGTATTCAGTTCAGCCATGTGTTTATGGATTTTTCTCCCTGTTTGATAGATCAATTACTAATAGAAACACTAAAAGTGTTAGCAGTGGGTTATCAGTTTCTCTTTGTAGTTTTGTTAGATTCTGTCTCATGTATTTTGATGCTTTGTTGTTAGGCACATACACATGAAGTATTATTATGTTTTTGATGTTTTGGGGCTTCCCTTGTGGCCCAGCTGGTAAAAAAATCTGCCTGCAATGCCAGGCGACCCTGGTTCAATTCTTGAGTCAGAAAGATCCACTGGAGAAGGAATAGGTTATTTTCTCCAGTATTCTTGGGGTTCCCTGGTGTCTCAGATGGTAGAGAATCAAAGAATTTGCCTGCAATGTGGGACACTTGGGTTCAGCCCTTGGATTGGGAAGATCCCCTGGAGAAGGGAAAGACTACCCACTCCAGTATTCTGGCCTGGAGAATTTCATGGACTGTATAGTCCATGAGGTCACAGAATCAGACACGACTGAGTGACTTTCACTTTCACTTTCACTTGATGTTTTGACCTCTTTATTGTTATGTAATGCCTGTCTTTGGAGAAGGCAATGGCAATCCACTCCAGTACTCTTGCCTGGAAAATCCCATTCACGGAGGAGCCTGGTAGGCTGTGGTCCATGGGGTCAGGAAGAGTTGGACACTTAATGAGTGGCTTCACTTTCACTTTTCACTTTCATGCATTGGAGAAGGAAATGGCAACCCACTCCAGTGTTCTTGCCTGGAGAATCCCAGGAATGGGGGAGCCTGGTGAGCTGCCATCTATGGGGTCGCACGGAGTCGGACGTGATTGAAGCGACTTAGCAGCAGCAGCAGCAATGCCTGTCTTTATGTCTGATAATTTTCCTTTCTTTAATGGCAGCTTTGTCTAAAATTAATATAGTTCTCCAACTTTCTTTTGATTAATGTTATCAAGGCATATACTTCTCCATCACTTTTAATTTGTGTCTTTCTATTTAAAGTGGGTTTCTTGCAAACAAAATATATTTGGATCTCTTTTTTTTTTTTTAAACGAACATTGACAGTCTCTGTCTTTTAATTGATAAATTCAGAACACTAACATTTAAAGTGATTATTGATATAGTTGGATTAATATTTATCATACTTGTGACTCTTTTCTATTTACTGCTCTTATTGTTTTTATTTTTTTGTTTTTAACTCTGTCTTTTCTAGTTTTAATTGTGATTCTATTTTTTTTTCCTTTCTTAACATATCAATTATACTTCTTTAACTTCCTTTAGCAGTTTCCCTTGAGTCTATTAAAAAAAAATTTACAAGAAATTCAAGTCTTTCAGATAACACGCTAGCTACTTCCTGGGTAGTGCAATTATCTTATAGCACAGTATTTCCAACTCCTCCTTCCTGTCACTTATTTCCAGCTCTTTCCTGCTGTCATTCATGGCTCTTATCCATAAGCTATAATTACTGAATACATGGTTGATACTATTATTATTTTGAATAGCTATTTGTTAAAATAAGAATAAGAAAATATGATTTATTTTACCTTCATTATCTCTTTTTTTTTTCATTATCTCTTCTTGAATGCTATGCCTTTCATTATATAAATGGAATTTCTGACATATATTTTCCTTCTTTCTGACACATTTAACACCTCTTATAACGTAAGTCTACTGGCAACAAATTCCCTCAATTTTTCTTTGCCTGAGAAAGTATTTACTTAGCTACCACTTTTGAAGGACAGTTTTATTGTACACAGGATTCTAAATTGGTATTTTTTTTTCTTTCAATTTTAATATTTCACTCTGTTCTTCCTGATTGCATGGTTTCTAAGGAGAGGTGTAGTGTAATTCTTATCTTTGCTTCTCTATAGCTAAGGTGTTTTCCACTGACCAGTGGCTTCTTTCAAGGTTCTGTCTTTGTTCTTAAATTTTTGCAGTTTGAATAGGATATGCTTGGATGTGTGTTGTTGTTTAGTCCTAAGTAATGTCCAATTCTTTTGTGACCCCATGAACTACATACTACAAGGCTCTTCTGCCCATGGGATTTCCCAGGCAAGAATACTGGAGTAGGTTGTCAATTCCTTGCCCAGAGGATCTTCCCAACCCAGGGATTGAACCCCACTTCCTCCATAGGGTGGAATCTTTACTACTGAGACAGAAATATATATGTATCTGTTGAGTATTTTGGTATTTCTGAGCTACCTGAATCTTTAGTCTATTGTCTGTAATTAATTTTGGGAAATTCACAGTCATGATTATTTCAAACATCTTGTTTTTTTTCCTTCTGTAATTATTCCTTTTGTAATTGTCCAGTGAGTCTTGGATACTCTGTCTTCTACTTTTTATTTTTTTCTTTTTTCCCATTCAGTTTTGGGAGCTTCTATTAGCATTTTTTTTCCAAGCTCACTGATTATTTCCTTAGCCATATCTGCTTTCATTACTCATCTGTCTTTATGTATCCACTGTTCCCATTAGAATCATTAGTAAAACAATCATAGTTGTTTTAAATTCCTAATCTTAGAACTCCAACAACTACGCATATTTGAGTCTTGTGTTGATTTTGGATCTGTTTCTTCGAATTGTGCTTTTTGTTTTTTAGTATGTCTTGCAATTATTTTCTTGAAAGCCAGACATACTGTATTGGGTAAATGGAATGGAAACAAACAGATCTTTAGAGTAAGGTTTTGCAGTTATTTGGCAAGTGGTTTGGTTGTCTTTACTGTTTGGTACAACTGTAGCTGTAAGGAGCTAAATTTCATCTGGTATACATGTTTTTATTTCCTCTGTCACACTTCAGGTTTTCTTGGAGACTTCGTAAGTAAGGTTAGAAATATATTCTCTCCGATGTATTCTATTATTTTGTAGGAGCCCTACTGATGTGATGGTAAGAGCTTGGTGGGAAAAGACAAGGAGTTCTGTAGTCCTCTGATTTTGTCTCAGTCTCTAGTGATCCTCTGGGCTATAACCTTCATAAAAGCTTCTCAGGGCCGGCTATCCCCTTCCACACCACCACTGGTTGAGAGAGGAAGGTTAGAGACAAAGATGGGTATTTCTATTTCCATTGTTGGTTGCTGCAGCTGCTGCCGTCACGTCAGTCATGTCTGACTCTGTGTGACCCCATAGACAGCAGCCCACCAGGCTCCCGTCCCTGGGATTCTCCAGGCGAGAATACTGGAGTGGGTTGCCATTTCCTTCTCCAATGCAGGAAAGTGAAAAGTGAAAGTGGAGTCGCTCAGTTGTGTCCGACTCTTCACGACCCCATGGACTGCAGCCCACCAGGCTCCTCCTTCCATGGGATTTCCCAGGCAAGAATACTGGAGTGGGCTGCCAGTGCCTTCTCCTCCAACGTTGGTTAGGCTCTGGTAAAACAGCTTTTCTTGAGGCTAAATCCTGTTAAGAACACTAGAATTCTCTGACATATATTTTTTTTAATTTTTATTTTTTAGTTTGTTTTGCTTTACAATACTGCACTCATTTTGCCATACATTGACATATTTTTAAATGGCTACCTTTCCTCTGCCTCTGCAAAAAGCACAAGGGAATCCCCTCACCCCATCTTCACCATAAAATAGCGCTTCCAAAGGTAAAATTCATAAACTCATGATGGTCTACCTAAGGTTGCACCCTCCCTACCAGAGTTTTCATTCAAACTCATCTATTTTGAGCTTCTGACATTTCCTCAACTATAGTTTATTTTTTCCTACCCTGCTACCGATTCCTTGGGTTTCCCTGGTGGCTCAGACAGTAAAATAAATCCCCCTGCAATGCAGGAGACTCCGGTTTGATCCTTGGATCAGAAAGATCCCCCCTGGAGAAGGGAATGGCTACTCAGTCCAGTATTCCTTCTGAATCCCTATACTTCAGTAAGTTGTGATTCCTGTATTCACTCATCTATCTCTCCAGTTTTGAGTGGAGCAATTTTCCCTGGTATCTTAGTTCTGTGACGGATCAAAGAAAAGTTGCTGATTTTCAGGTTGTTCAATTTTTTGCCTGGTTATGTGGATAGGAGTGACAAGTTCCAGGTTCCATATATAATGAACTAGAAATTAGAGGTGCTTATTTATTTTTATATTTATAGAATACACAGTTATGTATACACAGCACAAATGATTTTTGAACAAATGCCTAAAATAGTGAATTACTGAAAGATTGCCATGTATGCCCGGTAGACTTACATGACTATAGGAGAAAAACAATGAATTAAAAGTTGTTTACATATAAAATATTGATCCCCTTTCTATCCTCTGGCTTTATCATTAACATATGTTTGCAGTGAGCTCAGCGCTGACCTACACCTCTGGAATATTTTAGCTGTTTTATTATACTGGGTATTATTTTATTACCTAAATTACCAGCAGTTAATTTATATTGTTATATGGAGAATCTCATCTGGAATAAGATACTCAAAATATAATATTATTCAACAGGTAAAAAGAATAATATTGTCACTTGTAAATTTTGAACAATGAGATAATAGATGCTATCATTAAACACTGCAGAATTAATTTCATGCAATACTCACTTAGTATGGAGCTGTCATAATAGGATGGAATATTGTGTTAGGAAGCTATAATGGAAGTTGAAAAAACTAAAAAATAAGCGAGGAAAATGGAACCTATGGATCTACCAACACAAAAAGCACATGCATGTTTTAGAACCAAGACTCTGCCAATTTTTCATGCTGTCTGAAATCTGACCTACATCAAAGTAAAGTTGCTAAATTATGTTCATGAAGTAAAAGGCCAGTAGATGTTATGGCTCTAGGGACTGAAGAGCAGTAGCAAATTACTATTTTTTTTCTCACTGCCTAATCCAGGCCCAAGATTAAATTAAATGAGAGAAAGTTGTATTTAACCACAAAGTTATACAATAATAAATTCAGAGATAAAAGATACATTCGAGGTTTTTTTCAGTTTACTTTCCATTTGATGAAAGAATTTCTCATACATTATTCTTAAAAAATCACAGTGGTAAAGAATCTTCTTATCAATGCAATAGTCGCAGGAGACATGAGTTCAATCACCGGGCTGAGAAGATCCCTGGTGAAGAAAATGGCAACTTACTCCAGTATTCTTGCCTGGTGGGCTACAGTCCATGGGGTCACAAAGAGTCAGACGTGAAGACAGTAGGACTCTCCCTGGGAAAGCATACCTGATAAAACATGCCTCCATCAGCTTGATTGTGTACTTATGCTAGACACGGGTTAGGAGTTGTTGTGCATTTTTAAATTTCATTGTCACAGTACCTCTCTGAGGAACATAGCATTGGTTCAGTTTTACTAAGAAATAAAGAAGATAGTGGGGTACGTGGGAAGAAAGAGATTGAGAGAGAGGGAGGGAGAGAGGGAGGAAAGGAAGGAGAGTAGCAGGGACCGAGAGAAGAAGAGGGTGGAAGGGACAGAGGCAGGCAGGGAGGGGCAAGAAGATGTGCAACAAGGCAGACCAGACTGCTGAGATGAGGATAAGTTGACATTAATCTAGTAAACCCCTGGTATGAAAGTAGAAGTGGAAAAGCAGAGACTGAGACTAAAAACAAGAGAATTGGCTAAAGTACACAAGAATAAATGAGCCACAAGGCTCCTATCTTGTTCTGACAGATATCCTGTTCTGAGCAGGCCTGTTCAGAGAGAAAGTGAACCAGGTAGAAATCTAGGTTTAGGAATATCTGATTCTGTGACTGGTGATGGAAATAAAGTCTGATACTGTAAAGAGTAATATTGCGTAGGAACCTGGAATGTTAGGTACATGAATCAAGGAAAATTGGAAGTGATCAGACAGGAAACGGCAAGAGTGAACATGGACATTTTAGGAATCAGTGAACTAAAATGTACTGGAATGGGTGAATTTAACTCAAATGACGGTTATATCTACTACTGTGGGCAAGAATCCCTTAAAAGAAATGGAGTAGCCACCATAGTCAACAAGAGTCTAAAATGCAGTACTTGGATGCAGTGATATTCAAAAGTGACAGAATGATCTTTGTTCGTTCCCAAGGCAAATCATTCAATATCACAGTAATCCAAGTCTATGCCCTGACCAATAATGCTGAATAAGCTGAAATTGAATGGTTCTATGAAGACCTATTTCTTATTCCTTGGAAGGAAAGTTATGACCAACCTAGACAGATATTCAAAAGCAGAGACATTACTTTGCCGACTAAGGTCCGTCTAGTCAAGACTATGGTTTTTCTTGTGGTCATGTATGGATGTGAGATTTGGAATGTGAAGAAAGCTGAGTGCCGGAGAATTGATGCTTTTGAACTGTGGTGTTGGAGAATACTCTTGAGAGTCCCTTGGACTACAAGGAGATCCAACCAGTCAATCCTCAAGGAAATCAGTCCTGGGTGTTTATTGGAAGGACTGATCCTGGGGCTCAAACTCCAGTACTTTGGCCACATTATGCGAAGAGTTGACTCATTGGAAAAGACTCTGATGCTGGGAAGAATTGGGGGCAGGAGGAGAAGGGGACGACAGAGGATGAGATGGCTGGATGACATCACCAACTTGATGGACATGAGTCTGAGTGAACTCCGGGAGTTGGTGATGGACAGGGGGCTTGGCATGCTGCGATTCATGGGGTCACAAAGAGTCAGACACGACTGAGTGAGTGAACTGAACTGAACTGATGAAGACCTACATGACCATCTAGAACTAACACCCAAAAAAGGTGTACTTTTCATTATAGGGGACTGGAATGCAAAAGTAGGAAATCAAGAAACACCTGGAGTAACAGGCAAATTTGGCCTTGGAGTAAGCATGAAGCAGGGCAAAGAGTATTGAGTTTTACAAGACAATGCACTGGTCATAACAAACACCCTCTTCCAACAACACAAAAGAAGACTTTACACATGGATATCACCAGATGGTCAATACGACAATCAGATTGATTATATTCTTTGCAGCCAAAGATGGAGAAGCTCTCTAGTGTCAGCAAAAACAAGACCAGGAGCTGACTGTGGCTCAGATCATGAACTCCTTATTGCCAAATGCATACTGAAATTGAAGAAAGTAGGGAAAACCACTAGGCCATTCAGGTATGACCTAAATTATGAATATAGAGTGGGAGTGCCTAAAGAACTAAGGATGGAGGTTCATGACATTGTATAGGAAGAAGTAATCAAGACCACCCTCATGAAAAAAAAATGCAAAATGTCAAAATGTTGTCTGAGAAGGCGTTACAAATAGCTGTGAAAAGAAGAGAAGTGAAAGGCAATGGAGACAAGGACAGATATACCCATTTGAATGCAAAGTTCCAAAGAACGGAGAAAAGGAGAGATAAGAAAGCCTTCCTCAGCAATCAGTGCAAAGAAATAGAGGAAAACAATAGAATGGGAAAGACTAGAGATCTCTTCAAGAAAATTAGAGATACCAAGGGAATATTTCATGCAAAGATGGATAAAATAAAGGACAGAAATGGTATGGATCTAATAGACAAAGAAGATATTAAGAAGAGGGGTCAAGAAAACACAGAAGAACTACATAAAAAAGATCTACATGATGATGGTGTGATCATTAACTTGAAGCCAGACATCCTGGAGTGTAAAGTCAAGTAGGCCTTAGAAAGCTTCATTATGAACAAAGCTAGTGGAGGGATAAAATTCCAGTTGAACTATTTCAAATCCTAAAAGATGATCCTGTGAAAGTGCTGCACTCAATATGCCAGCAAATTTGGAAAAAGCAGTGGCCACAGAACTGGAAAAGGTCAAGTTTCATTCCAATCCCAAAAAATGGCAATGCCAAAGAATGCTCAAAATACTGCACAATTTTACTCATCTCACATACTGGTAAAGGAATGCTCAGAATTCTTCAAGCCAGGCTTCAGCAATACGTGAACCATGAACTTCCAGAGGTTCAAGCTGGTTTTAGAAAAGGCAGAGGAACCAGAGATCAAATTGCCAACATCTTCTGGATCATCAAAAAGGCAAGAGAGTTCCAGAAAAACATCTGTTTCTGCTTTATTAACTATGCCAAAGCCTTTGACTGTGTGGATCACAATAAACTGTGGAAAATTCTGAAAGAGTTGGGAATACCAGAGCACCTGACCTGCCTCTTGAGGAACCTATATGCAGGTCAGGAAGCAACAGTTAGAACAGGACATGGAACAACACACTGGTTCCAAATAGAAAAAGAAGTACATCAAGGCTGTGTATTGTCACCCTGTTTATTTAACGTATATGCAGAGTACATCATGAGAAAGGCTGGGCTAGGTGAAGCACAGCACAGGCTGGAATCAAGACTGCCAGGAGAAATATCAATAACCTCAGATATGCAGATGACACCACTCTTACAGCAGAAAGCGAAGAAGAACTAAAGAACCTCTTGATGAAAGTGAAATAGGAGAGTGAAAAAGTTGCCTTAAAGCTCATTCAGAAAATGAAGATCCTGGCATCTGGTCCCATCACTTCATGGCAAGTAGATGGGGAAACAGTGGAAACAGCGTCAGACTTTATTTTGGGGGGCTCCAAAATCACTGCAGATTGTGACTGTAGCCATGAATTTAAAAGGTGCTTGCTACTTGGAAGAAAAGTTATGACCAACATAGACCGCATTTTAGAAAGCAGAGACATTACTTTGCCAACAAAAGTCCGTCTAGTCAAAGTTATGGTTTTTCCAGTAGTCACATATGGATGTGAGAGTTGGACTATACAGAGAGCTGAGCACCAAAGAATTGATGCTTTTGAACTGTGGTGTTGGAGAAGATTCTTGCAAGTTCCTTGGACTGCAAGGAGATCCATCTAAAGGAAATTAGTCCTGAATATTCATTGGAAAGACTGATGCTGAAGCTGAAACTCTAATATTTTGGCCACTTGATGTGAGGAACTGACTCATTTTAGAGACCTCGGTGCTGGGAAAGTTTGAAGGCAGGAGGAAAAGGGGATGATCAGAGGATGACATGGTTGGATGGCATCACCTACTCAATGGATATGAGCTTGAGTAAACTCTGGGAGTTGGAGATGGACAAGGAGTCCTAGCATGCTGCAGTCCATGGGGTCACAGAGTCAGACACGACTGAGTGCCTGAACTGAACTGAACTGGTACCTCCTAGCAGGCACTATGAAAATGTTTGGTATAAAATGAAATGAGGAAGAGTAAAGTCTATAAGTTTCTGAAAGGAAGAATTAGGATCCCAAATGACACATAACTTTTCAGGAACAACACTAAAGGCTAAAAGTCAATTGAAATGTAAATAAAATGTAAGTGTAGAATAAACACATTTATATTTACTGATAGGCAAGGGCCATAAAATTTTACCTTATGAGTACGCGCTTAGGAAGCTTCTGCAGAATAGGTTCCCCAAAAGGAGGAAATATGATATAGAAAGTTATGAGATCAAGGAAACAAGGAGTATAATCTAGGAGAGAAATAAAAGCATTCATAGGATGGTGACAAAGAGAGGTCCTGAAAGAAGATCTGTGCAGATCTGGAGAGCAACCTGGCAACACTGGAGCAGAAAGACAGAGGACTTTGTCCAAAAGGGGAGGGGCTGGGCTAGGACTGATTGACCTATTATTTCATTTATCTGATATTTTGTAATGATACTTTTTTCCTATTTATGGTAGATAGGTAAGAGATTAATTAGAAATAAGCAGTGACTTTAAATAATGAAGCACATATAAGAATAAGGCAGTTTCTAACTCCAGGAATAAAATAAGTGTAAAAGAAAGAAAATATGATCATAAAATAATAAAGTACCTTATGAAGATCAAATAAAAAATATTTATAAGTCACAATGACATAAATTCTGAGTACTGTATTAACATAATAAAATATAAGTCCTATGGATTGATAAGATATAAACAAAAACATATGAGGCAGGTTAATGTGTGTAATATAATCATAATTATGTCTATCTTTTATATAAGAGTTTATGATTTGATAATAAGCATTTAGAAACGTATGGACCAAATTGCAATTAAGTACTATTACTCAATGTTCTGTATTTATGTATTCCTTAATTTTTAAAATGAACAAGTTTCCAAGCATTCCTTTTAAGAATTAATTTTGTATAAAATATAGCAAATGTGATTTTAAATTGTACACAGAACTTTGGTTTATGTGTATCATAATTTAGTTACTCTCTTTTCACTCTATGTTTAGATTGCTTTTGGTATTTTTCTATTTTATATATCCTTGTGTATAAGTCTTTGACATTAATGTGATTATTTTTCTAGAATATATGCCAGATGGAAATGTTAATAGGAAAAATTCACATTTTAAGTCTTTTGATAAATAATCCAAAGCTGAACATCAAAGATTGAAACAATTTATATCCCCCCAGCATTGTTTTACAGTTTCTAGTATCTTATATCATGTCAACAGTGGGTAATAAAATTCTATTTTCATATTTGCCACATTTTTTTGAAAACTCTCCAAATTTTTATTTATCTGATCACAAGTGATATAAGATCATGTGTTTACATGTTGCAAGCCATGGACAATCTTCTAGATGTACCCTTCTCCCTTTCTCTCCTCGCCACTGCTGTAAATACTTCAGTCATCTCTCTTAGGTTCCCTTCTGACTGCAGAACTGAGCTCGCTTACCTTCCGATTCTAATTTTAGGTTTTTTCTTCTAAATCACAAATCTGATACTATCATTTGCTTACTTAAAAGCCCATGGAGACTAGTAATTTCCCACAGAGTAAAGTCTAAAAGTCTTAGAGCAGAACATTACATCAGCATTAATATGGATCCAAGTATTTTCTTAAATTGTAAAAATGGATTTTCATGACAACCTTTTCTTAACAATTATAAAGAACTTGTGATGTTGCTCACTACATTGACATTACTTACCTAAGGAGTGATTAAGGGTAATATTACAAAGATGGACGTAGGTCATTCCTGACTTTGTTCCTTCTAGTGAGAACAGCTAATAACCATCCAAGAACAAGACATCACTGAGAAAATCCTAGAATAAAGAGGTGAGGCTAAAGCAACCCTTGCATCATGGAGACCATGACACTGAATTGCAAGGTGAGAGAAGCAGTTACACATGGATATTATTGTCCCTTCCCCAGGGTCCAGTGAGTACCACGTGGGAGAGTCTCCCCTCAGTCTTCAGGTTCTCCAGTGAGCAAGGGGAATCCAGGGTGGACAGCCAACCCCCACCCCCAACACTGTGTGTCACTTTGTGGGAGCCCTTTCCTTGATCTTGCCCAGACTGCAAGGGAATCTGTAGGGCTCGACCACTGGGAAACTTATAACAGAGAAGTGAGGTGGAGGGTCTTAAAACAGCCAGCACTTGGACTTGGCCGACTGAGTTCACACCTACAGTGCTCAAGTAGAAATCCCAACCAGCAACAAAGTGAAAAGATAACCGATGAAACGGGAAAAACATTTTCAAGTCATCTATCTGATAAAGAATTAATATCTAAAATATATGAAGAACTCATGTAACTTAGTAAAAAGCTCAATAACATCTACTGTGGCTATCATTTCACAATATATATAAATCAAATCATCATGCTGTAACCTAAAACTTACACATTGGTGTACAACAATTATATTTCAATAAAATTAGCAGAAAAAAAAGCTGTGATTAATCAATGATGTGTGAATATATTGATGTAGGACAGAGTAGCATGATAAATTCTAGAAACTCACTTATTCAACTACTTATTCATTAAAACATTTTTATTAAGTCTTTTCCTATGTGCTAGACCTGCTCTAATTCCAGAAGTACAGGGATACACAGCCAATAGAGACAGCAATACCTCGTTCTTCTCTTTATGAAGTTAACGGCAGGGAACAGGATAAGGGGCAAAATTTTCAAAACATAAATTTTTTTTTCTTTTTAAAAGAGTATTAAACAATAGTGTGCTGGTATATCAAGTCTATGGAAAAATCAAATGAACTATATAAAGCCCTTTTTGTATGTTTGTGGATCTCCTAACATGGATAATTTAAAGATACCAATGATTTAAGAACCAGTTCACAAGATTCTTAAATATTAGACAGCTGGCACTGGAGAGCCAGTATAAGTTGATTCCAACCCATTGACAATACCAATAGGGTATTAGAATTTGGAGAACTGGCAACTGACTACCTGAGTTACAATGTAAAAGAAAGACCCTGCATAACAGGTGACACTGAGATAAGGCACAAATGAAGAGAGGAATCAGAAATTTGAAAATCATCTGAAAGAAAATTTCTGGAGGAAAGTGATATGACAAATGCACTAAGGCAGGAAGTCACTTAGCACATCTGGAAAACAAAGCCGGAACATAGATTTTAAATTGATTTTTCAGTTGGGAGGTAACCTTAAGATTCAAAAGCCTCTATAGGGTGAAAGCAGTATTTTGGAAAAGTTGAATTATGATCCAGAAGCTGTTATAAGATCAGTCTTGATTCTTTTATACTTCTTTGCTAATAGAGTTTCCAATTACTGGTGGGTAATTCTTGGGTGAGAGGGGTGTGGGTCAGGTATAGAAACTTAAAATCTACCCAAAACCTGAGGTTATAGAATGAAAAATACAGCAGGAAATAAATATGATTCTGTTTTACCAACATTTATGGTTCTGAGAGTGTTCCTTCTAGACACTATAATTTGTATTTCTTCTTTAACCTTACAAACCATACAAATCAAATATACTTTTAAATTCTGTTGCCATATTAAGATAAGTAGTAGTTTAAATATGATGTAATGAAATGCATCATTGAGCAGTATTTGGATAAAACATAAATCAAATTATAGGAACAATGCAAGGGTAATTAAATCAAATTCATTTAGCATCTTTGAGAATCTTTTCCACTTGGAGTTAAGATGAAAAGAGATAATTTTGTTTTGCTTATTTTATCTGCAGCAAGTAAAGATGGAGGAAAATCTGAAACAGTGATTTAAGAATGAATCAGTTGGTGTTCAAATCCAAGCTTGAGAAGTGAACAACTACTCCTCAGTGAAAATAAATCCTATTGTGAAGCAAATGAAGATTAGTAGGTTAAATGTCACATATGGAGAATCTAAAAGTGGATTTGTTTTTTATTACTGAAGATATATTTATGGGTTAATTGTATGGAGATCTGGTTCATTTGTTTTTTCTAAACTGAGATGAGTCAGAATGTCTCTGGGGCAGAAGAAACTTGTATTGCTTCTGAGAATGTGTATTATTTGTTTCAGTATTATGTATTTGCAGCTAACAGTCCCGAAAAAAAAAAGATTATAATTTGATAGTCTCAGAAGGAATTAATTGTTACTGACATGGTAGTTATATTAATAGTTACAATACTTTCTTTATCCAAGTAATTGTAATTTGTATACACATTCAAATTGCTTTAGTATTAATGCCCAGTATTTCACAGAAAATTTTAAGAAGTTCAAGGCAATATCTAAAAAAATCATTATTTTCAAAAACTTGAGTTACATATAGAATATGATTGTCAAATCTAGAAATTCATTTTTTATTGTTGAAGAAATAGAAAAAAATAGCTTTGTAATTATTGATAAGCTTTTTCTAAAAGAAGCGTATCTCAATTTTTATTAAATTATAGCAAACATTATTCGGAGAATGCAATGGCAACCCACTCCAGTACTCTTGCCTAGAAAATCCCATGGACAGAGGAGGCTTGTAGGCTGCAGTCCATGAGGGCTCTAAGAGTCAGACATGACTGAGCGACTTCACTTTCACTCTTCACTTTCATTCATTGGGAAAGGAAATGGCAACCCACTCCAGTGTTCTCTCCTGGAGAATCCCAGGGATGGAGGAGCCTGGTGGGCTGCTGTCTATGGGGTTGCACAGAGTCGGACACAACTGAAGAGACTTAGTAGCAACAGCAGCGGCAGCAGAAAACATTAAATGTCCAATGGAATTAGTTCAAAGCTATGAGTCCCAGATTATTTTACTTCATTCTTAAAAGTTATGTGTTAACTTCAGTTCAGTTCAGTTCAGTCACTCAGTCATGTCCGGCTCTTTGCGACCCTGTGAGCTGCAGCACGCCAGGCCTCCTTGTCCATCACCAACTCCTAGAGCCTATCCAAACTCATGTCCATTGAATCCATGATGCCACCCAACATCTCATTCTCCATAGTCCCCTTTTACTCCTGCCCTCAATCTTTCCCAGCATCAGGGTTTCTTCAAATGAGTCAGTTCTTCGCATCAGGTGGCCAAAGTATTGGAGTTTCAGCTTCAACATCAGTCCTTCCAATGAACACCCAGGACTGATCTCCTTGAGGATTGACTGGTTGGATCTCCTTGCAGTCCAAGGGACTCTCAAGAGTCTTCTCCAACACCACAGTTCTAAAGCATCAATTCTTCAGCATTAAGCTTTTTTATAGTACAACTCTCACATCCATACATGACTACTGGAAAAACCATAGCCTTGACTAGACAGACCTTTGTTGACAAAGTAATGTCTCTGCTTTTTAAATATGCTGGCTAGGTTGGTCACAACTTTCCTTCCAAGGAGTAAGCCTCTGTTAATTTCATGGCTGCAATCACCATCTGCAGTGATTTTGGAGCCCCCCAAAACAAATTATCTCATTGTTTCCACTGTTTCCCCATCTATTTGCCATGAAGTGATGGGACCAAATGCCATGATCTTAATTTTCTGAATGTTAAGGTTTAAGCCAAAATTTTCACTCTCTTCTTTCACTTTCTTCAAGAGGCTCTTTAGTTCTTCTTCACTTTCTGCCATAAAGGTGGTGTCATCTGCAAATCAGATGTTATTGATATTTCTCCCAGCAATCTTTATTCCAGCTTGTGCTTCATCTAGCCTAGCATTTCTCATGATGCACTGTATAGATAAGTTAAATAAGCAGGGTGACAATGTACAGCTTTGACATACTCCTTTCCCGATTAGAACCAGTGTGTTGTTCCATGTCCAGTTCTATTGTTTCCTGACCTGCACACAGATTTCTCCAGAGGCAGGTCAGTTGGTCTGGTGTTCCCAAGTCTTTCAGGATTTTCCACAATTTACTGTGACCCACATAGTCAAAGGCTTTGGCATAGTCAATAAAGCAGAAATAGAAGTTTTTCTAGACTCTCTTGCTTTTTTGATGATCCAGCAGATGTTGGCAATTTGATCCCTGGTTCTTCTGCCTTTTCTAAAACCAGCTTGAATATTTGGAAATTCACGGGTCATGTATTGCTGAAGCTTGGCTTTAAGAATTTGAGCATTACTTTTATTAGCGTGTGAGATGAGTACAATTGTGCAGTAGTTTGAGCACTCTTTGGCATTGCCTTTCTTTGGGATTGGAATGAAAACTGACTGTTTCCAATCCTGTGGCCACTGCTGAGTTTTCCAAATTTGCTGGCATATTGAGTGCAGGACTTTCACAGCATCATCTTTTGGTATTTGAAATAGCTCATCTGGGATTCCATCACCTCCACTCTCTTTGTTTGTAGTGGTGCTTCCTAAGGCCCACTTGACTTCACATTCCAGAATGTCTGGCTCTTGGTGAGTGATCACACCATTGTTATTAACTGGGGTGTGTAGACCGTTTTTGTATAGTTCTTCTGTGTATTCTTGCCACCTCTTCTTAACATCTACTGCGTCTGTCAGGTCCATATCATTTCCGTCCTTTATTGAGCCCATCTTTGCATGAAATGTTCCCTTGGTATCTCTAATTTTCTTGAACAGATCTCTAGTCTTTCCTATTCTATTGTTTTCCTTTATTTCTTTGCATTGATCACTGAGGAAGGCTTTCTTATATCTCCTTGCTATTCTTTCGAACTCTGCATTCAAATGGGTATATCTGTCCTTTTCTCTTTTGCTTCTCTTCTTTTCTCAGCTATTTTTTTAAGGCCTCCTCAGACAACCACTTTGCTTTTTTGCATTTCTTTTTCCTGGGGTTAGTCTTGATCCCTGTCTCCTGTACAATGTCATGAACCTCTGTCCATGGTTCATCAGGCACTCTGTCTATCAGATCTAGTCCTTTAAATTTATTTGTCCCTTCCACTGTATAATCATAAGTGTTAACTTACTTCTCTATAATTACAATAAATCTGTGAATAATATGATCTTTGCAATAAAGTGAATTAAACACACAGAACTGCTATTTAGATACAAGGTGACATAAATGCTTTAGAAATCACTTATTAAACCGTAGGATCCTGAGTAATTATAAATGAGAGAAGGAAAGTAGAGAGGGTTACCCTGTCAACAGAAGAGGCCAGATATTTACTCTGAATCCCCATGGAAAATAAAATTAAGGCAACTGTTCCTGTTAGTTAGGCTAGAAAATACTCCCATCCAAAACCCTACTACTGTTATTATAATCAGCATCACAATCAACAAGAGCTCCTACTGAAGCAAGAACCAAATAGACATATTTAGCTTTGGAATTTGAAAAAAAAAAAAAAAAGGTTTGTGCATATTTTACTTTGTGCATACTTCCTATTTTCTGTATCTAAAATTGTTTCATTTAAAAGGCAAATTGTAAACTCAGCTTCATTTAGAGTTCAGGTAATTTTCAAAATATTTTGGACCAAAATAAATCTTTAGATGGAAGTATTTCAATATTAATCTAAGAAAGTAGTCTTATGAGGTCTGTGGTAAATTTAATTATTTCAGTGTTACCCAAAGTGGGCAGCAAGTACAAAATTCTGCACAATATTAATGATCCTTTGATCAAAAGGAATTTATAAAATGCTATAAGTCAGCTTACCATGAGATCTCAGCTTTTTTCATATCAAGATATAAGTTATCAATCTGTGTATTAAATCTACTGAAGCATATGTTGGAATACAGCCATGAGACAGGAGGGGATCCCAGACAGAGGGAAGATTATGAGCCAATATAAGCAGGTGGAAAAGCATAATGAATCTTTTAAGAAACTAGGAAGATTCTGGGTTTGGAGGAGATAAATCTGGAAATAGATGCCAGAGCCAAACTGTGGGTATCTTGAATGACAAACTAAGTAATTCAGACTTTTACAAAATGTCAGCCAGCAGTCATTGAAGATTTCCAAGGGGAGTGATTGAATAAATGTGAGAGTTTGGTAAGATCAATCTAGCTGTAAATGGATAGGTCAGTGTAGAACATGGAAAATACTAGAAGCAGGGAGTCCAGTTAGAAGGTGCTAGCAAAGAATCAGGAGTGAGATTAACATAGATGGTGAAAAGAGAATGCAAAGGGAAGATGGAGAAGGAGGTCTATTGCAAGAGAAGAATGGGAGGAATGAAGGAGAGCTTCAAAGATTTTTAAAGTCCCCAAGACACTGATGATGACTTTAGTGGTCACAATGTATCCTTTTGCAGGTTCTTTATGTGTGGGTCATGCTTTACAACTGCCCCCATGCCTTTCTACCATAAAGGTAACTTTCCATTCTTAGTTGGTTAACATGGCTAACTTCTAATCCATTTTTAGGATTTCTATTTCATTTGTCAACTTGTCATTCCTAAATAACTTTTATATGTTCTCTTAGTATCCTAGATAATAATTTCTCTAATATTGAATCTTAGCAACCACATGGACTGTAGCCTACTAAACTACTCTGCTCATGGAATTTTCCAGGTAAGACAATAGGCCTCCTGAAATTAGGGATCAAAATTTTCCACTGTCTATAATCGGCACAAAAGCAAATAATGGACACTCAATCACTGCTTGAACAAGGAGCATGCCTAGGAATGTTAGAAAGCTAAGAATCTTAAAAAAAAAAAAAAAGGCAGAAATGGGGAAATAGATGGAATATAAGGATTGAGGAAGGGTTGTTTTATCAGAATGTGAGAAAGACAATAGAAATAAAATTAAGGAATGTGGTAAAACAAGGGAACTGATGAGGCAGAATTCCAGAGTGAAAGGCAGGCTGTAGAAGGCAGATCAAGTGTGGACAATTCACCCTCCTATAGTCCAATACTTTCTACAAAGGAGGCCTTGTACTCCTCTTTTTCCTCACCTTAGCTCCTTGTGTTTCCACTCTCAAGAATGCTATCCCATTTTGAATCTCTTTTTCCATATTTACTTGTATATGTCTAAAACACAGATCAAATATCACTGTCCCATGAGACCTTCCATGGTCACTTATTTCTCCAAAACTCCAGAATAAAATTTTTCTTAAAATGCAGCCTGAAGCACTCCTACATAAAATTCACTTTGGGTGATGCTTTTGGGAAATTTGTCTTTATAGACATATTTTATCTAAGAAAAGACACATAGATAATATAATCATTTTACAGCTCCAAATGAAGTAGTAGATTTAAGCAAAATGTAGGCGGGGTAAGATCAAGGCAATCGTACCTAAACCCACTGATCAAACTGCAAGTCATAGGAAGAAAGAAAACTTGATCTCATATACTTCCTTATGGAAAGATACAACACACTCTCTACTATGTTTTTCCCAAGAAATCAGCATTTGACCAGGTTTTATCTGTAACAATCAGTTTAAAGAAAATACAGAAGACAGAAAAAATGTGAAAAGACAACGCTGAGTTGTATTCAGCAAAATCTCAAATGTGTGAAACAATCCAATTTTTCAACAAACAAATTGCAAAGAGCACAATTTAAAGGGGGAGTGGAAAATCCATAGTTTAAATAAATATTAAAAGAAACTTAAAGATGTATCAGCTAAAATTGTGATACATTTGGATTTCAACAAACCCAAATTTACAAATCATTTGAGACAAATGATCTATACCAAGACGCTGTTAACTTTTAGGTATGATGATGGTTATGTTGTTTAAGCATCATTAAACATCTTGAAATATTTTCACATGAAATGATACGATATCTGGGGTTTGCTTCAAAATAATCCAAGGTGGTGGCAGGTGTGAGAAGTAAATTGTGGTACTATGAATGAATATACTATGAATAAAACAAGACAGATCATTGCTGGAGTTGGATGGTAGTCACATACTTCATTTTTAAATATACATTTGAAAAATTATATTTTGTATCATTTTAAAATGTAAGTTCCTGAGCCCTATCTTAGAACTACTGAGTTAGAATAGCTAAAGGAGAATCTAGAAACCTGCATTATTAACAGGTTCCCAAGGGATGATTACACACACTAAGATTTGGAAATCTCAATCCTGAACAATGATTCCTGTTGTTCTTGTTCTTGTCAGAGACATCCAGTCAATTATATTTTCATGCTCTAGCTTTAAGGATATTAATAGAAACTGTAAACATCATATATTTTATATGTACTCAACACATATTAGTTATGTTATTCAAAATATTTATTGCTTTCCACTCTGAATAAATATTATAGGTCTAGATTATACAAGATTTATCCATATATTCCATGATATTAGGATTGTGCAACTTCTCAGCCCTTAGCAATAAGCCTATGGCCATACGGGATTTCTTTCTTAGTGGTGTTTGACACCTATAATTCCTAAAGTGCTAATATCCTCATACATCATGTAGCAATGATAAAATTTAACAGATGAGAATCATAACCTGCTCTTTCACAGACAAATAGAAAAAGAGAATCTTAGCATCTTGTGTAGAATATCAACACTGATTTTATTTATATATTTATATCTTCCATTACCCCTCAACTTTGCCTTTGTCTGAGACTGTCTTTGTTAGCTTGTCTGCAATGGTTCATTTATTAAGTAATCACTTTGATTTTCCTAAGAGGATATTCTTATGAAAAATATTACATTCTATTGAAAAAAATTTCCCCCAAAACTTAGTATCCCCTATACCTTGGAACTCAAAAAAATTCTATGCTACATCTCCTCCTGACACTCGTCCAATATTCTAGATCTGTAACTAAGCAGCTAGGTGGTTTTGAATCGGCACTATTTTAACTGAGTCCTGGTTTCCTCACACATATAATCCTAAAATAAATGTCAATCTACTATTGGATCCTCTATTCTTTCTAGGAAAACGTATTTCACTTAATATTTAAACAAAAACACAACTTTCAAG
This sequence comes from Neotragus moschatus, assembly GCA_006410615.1. Lineage (NCBI taxonomy): Eukaryota > Metazoa > Chordata > Mammalia > Artiodactyla > Bovidae > Neotragus > Neotragus moschatus. The sequence continues at coordinate 1,149,010 of SJYA01000665.1, forward strand.
GAAAAAAACCTGGTATAACATCTCAGCAACTTATGAGGATAAATAAGGCCAGTTGCATATGTTGTATTTTGAAAGTAGAAATCCAGGAATATGAAGGTTATTTCCCACTTCAACTTACCTGCTTATGAGCATGGTCATAAGAATTAATATGATTGTCAAACTCCTGGTGTTTGTGGTACTGCTTGTCACATAACTCACAGTAAAAGTTTGCCTTTACATCTTCCAGGGCCTTTGCTGTGGACTTTTCCTTTTCTGGAAAATCCTTTGGGGAAAAAAAAGGCAAAAATGTTGATTATATTTCTAATAGCATCACCAGATCTCATATTAATCAAGTTGGTAACTTAATTTTACTGTGACTCAAAGGAGATGGTTAGCCTCATTACATTTAAGAAATCTATGGCACAATGGAAGCAACTTTCAGCTTGGCCTAATCCTAAGTTATCAATGAATATACAATGACTTATCCTAAAGGAGCTGAGCCCTCAGCTTGAGTATGGTCATTACTCTTTGTCTTCTTGCCACCTGTTTCCAGGTGTGATACTGCGTACCCATCTAACTATAATATCACCACCATGTTCTCTACCTATCTGGTGACCCATCCCAAAACTGTAAGACCTCTCTACTATAATATTTTATTGGGCATTGATTGCATTCTTTTGTATTATTCACCTACTGCTTCATGTACTTTAGCCCACCTGAGATCTTAAGTGTTGGGACTAACTATTCTCTCTTTACATTATGCCTTTCCCACCTTGATAACTGGTGAGCCTTTTCTCAGCACCCAGTTCTTGGACCCTCTCGGAATCCTTTTCCATGGTATTTCAAGGAGGAGAAAGCCTCTATTATGCTGCTTATTACCAAACACATCTATGATCATTCCTACTATTTTTTTTCACAGAAATTTCTTTCTTTGATATTACCCCTTATATTTTTGTATTCCACACAATTCTGTCTTCAGCCAACTGATTTATCCAATCCACACACTCTCCCAGGGTAATCCCTTTTATACCATAGTTCAGTTCAGATCAGTTCAGTCAGTCAGTCATGTCCGATCTTTGCAACCCCATGAATCACAACACAGCAGGCCTTCCTGTCTATCACCAACTCCCGGAGTTCACTCAAACTCATGTTATACCATAGTTAGAGCCTTATTTATCCAAAATCTCTAACTTTGGCCTAAGCTTCTTCCACAAACATTAGCTCCTGCTAGGCATTGCTAATGAGTGTGTTACAACTTTCAAAATTACTTTTAATTAATTTTCATTGGGGTATAATTGCTTAAAAATGTTGTGTTAGTTTCTATTCTACAGCAAAATGAATCAGCTATATGTATACATATATCCCCTGTTTTTTTGTATTTCTTCCCTATTTAGGTCAACAGAGAGCACTGACTAGAGAGCTCCCTGAGCTATGTAGTAAATTCTCATTAGTTAACTGTTTACAATTGTAACTACATTCTATCTCAAACAGAATTTTGGCCACATAATTCCCCCACTTAAAATCCTCTTGAACTCTCTCATTGCCTATAGAATAATAGTAACAAATGATATGTTCCCATATTACCCTCTTTAATTTTATCATCAGACATGCCATATGATATTTTAAAAATTGTTTTCATGTCTATGGTTCCCATGAATCTTTTAAAGGCAAGAATTGTTTTATTCATTTCTGTGTAAATAGTACCAAACATATTATCTAGACCAGAATAGGTCCTTATTTAATATGCATGACATAAATTAATGGATAATGATGGCTTACATATTCATGCCTCTTACCATCCTGCAAGTTCTGCTCTATTATACCAGTGCCTAGATGAAAGAACAGCTGGCATATAAAGGATGCCAAATAAATATGCATAAAGAATGGGTGAACAAAATAAAGAATGGATTTTAGCTTTGTTTCTCCAAAATGACTAACCTTCTATGAAAAGAAACTGGGCCATAAGTCTAAATCATAGGGCAAGAAAGCAATCTGGGCAGATTCTCACAGGGTTGGATGAACTGATGAGGCAATTAATCTAGATATGGGAACATAGTGATTCAAGCACCAATATGAGTCTAATACACATGGCAAGAAGCAGGAAGGGCATTAGTACATTAATAAAGAGCAAATTAGACTAAATATCCAGAGTGTCTAGCTAAGAGAGTTGAAGTAGAAATCTGGTTAAATTCTAGGTTAATGGGGCATATCAAAGCTACTTGATAGGATATATTCAGAAACAAGAATGTGGACACCAATTTCAAGACCAAAAAACCAGTTGCTGAAGGAATTGAGATTATACAGTTAATTAATAACTGTGGGAGCAGTAGTAGTAGGCTACTATTGAGTAATAAACTTAGAATCAGGGGAAATAATTATTTTTTCATCCAGTCTTTCTCACTAGAAATTACGATCTTTCTCAGTATAGTTTTAACAATTGGATTGGAATGAGTGTCTATGTTGTTTTACCCATAGCTCTTACTTTACAATGACACAGCCTCAGAAAAGTGACCATGTGCTTGGACACTGAGCAACTCTGCCTCAGCTTCATTAGCTGGAGTCGCATAAGGGCTAAAGCAACTGAGAATTCAGGGTGCATTTGTCATTAAAAATGTATTTTCATATTATCTCAGATTATGTATTACACAAAGGATTTTATGACAATAGCTCCATGGCCAGAGTAGAGCTTTTCCAGTTAGTCTCAGCATCTATATCTAAACATCTTTTGTTTCTAAAACACCCTTTAATTATGATATTACATGGCCTTCAATGAAAAAAGTTATGAGAGTTCTACCAACATTTGAGTCTATATCATTCCCTATAAATGTTCATATTTTACAAAGCCATCTGACTAAATTATATACCCTGTTTCTTGCTTAATTTTTCTTGTCAAGATATGGTGCTGATATACCCATTTATCTTTCCTCTAAGGGACTATTGATATTCCCCCATGGCATATCCCAGTCCCCTGATTAAAAGGGGAAGGATACATAAGAGGATAAATTAGCAAACCATGCAAGGTTCATAATAGTTTGTCCTTCAAAGTCAGAAGTAAATGCATAAGCCCAACAGTAGAGACTAGGGAATAGAAATGGGAAAAAACCTGAGAGTCTCAGGCAGAGGAGACTACCAAGAGTTGGGTAGACATAACAGAATCATAGAGGAAAAAGAGGGAAAAAAAATTTTCTTAAGGATTTTTGGCAAAACTTGAAACTGAGATTAGAACGAGAGCTGACTTTCAGTAAAAGAACTACAACCTAGTCGTTCATGTCATTGCTTGGAATAAAGCAGACCAGTTCTGACGTGTAAAAGTAGACTATCTATGGAGATGAAGCTGAGTTGGTCCAGTCGTATATGTGCCAGCAGGCTGGAGAGTAAGGTCTCAGACTAGTAGAGAAGCCATCATGTAATTTAATCTTGCAATTTATTAATAGCAGAACAGGCAACCAATACTTAGTAATTAAATGATTTGCATAAAATCAGGTCATATTAAAGCAGGGGTGCAATTTTCACTGTATCATGCTGTCATCCACTCATTTTTCCACTCATCTAACCATACTTTCATCCTGCTATTATCAAGCACTTGTACAGGCAAGAATCTCTTATTAGGCAAATTTAACAGTTAATTTCTTAATAAGTCATTCTTTAGACTTTAACAGTGTAGCATAGGAGAATCACAGGCTTCTCTAGTGGCATCACCGACTCAAGAGACATGAGTTTGAGCAAACTCCAGGCGATCATGAAGGACAGGGAAGCTTGGTGTGCTACAGACCATGGGGTATCAGAGTCGGACACGACTGAGCGACTGAATAGCAAATGGTATCTCAGTGATAAAGGATCCACCTGCAATTCAGGAGATGTTCATTTGATCCTTGGTTTGGAAAGATCCCCTGGAGAAGTAAGTGGCAACCAAACCCAGTATTCTTGCCTGGGAAATCCCATGGACGGAGAAGTCTGGTGGGCTACAGTTCACGGGGTCACAAAAGATTCAGACATAACTTAGCACCTAAACAAAAACAGCAGCAAAGTGCAAGAATTACATGTGAAGAGATGAACACTGTAAATTGCAATACAGTAATAGTCATAAGTTGTTATAGAATGTACCTAGTTCACACTAGTTAAGAATAATTGAAAGAAAATATCAGAGTTTTTTCCCTCTTTTTCACACATAACGTTAGATATACTGTAAATTCTTGGCTTTCCTCGCCTTCTTTGTTGAATGACAAGATATGTTTACTGGTCAACTAACCTTGAAGGCAAATTAAGGTAAGTTTTACTATCTGAAATAATTACACAGTCTTTAAACATATTCACAGTTCAATTCAGTTCAGTCACTCAGTCATGTTCAATTCTTTGCGACCCCGTGAACTGCAGCATGCCAGGCCTCCCTGTCCATAACCAACTCCTAGAGTTTACTCAAACTCACACCCATCGAGTCGGTGATGCCATCCAGCCATCTTATCCTCTGTCATCCCCTTCTCCTCCTGCCTGCAATCCCTCCCTCCCAGCATCAGGGTCTTTTCCAATGAGTCAACTCTTCACATGAGGTGTCCAAAGTACGGAGTTTCAGCTTTAGCATCATTCCTTCCAAAGAAACCCCAGGGCTGATCTCCTTCAGAATGGTCTGGTTGGATCTCTTTGCAGTTCAAGGGACTCTCAAGAGTCTTCTCCAACACCACAGTTCAAAAGCATCAATTCTTTGGCGCTCAGCTTTCTTCACAGTCCAACTCTCACANGAGGGATGGTGTGGGGAGGGAGAGGGAAGGGGGGGTCCCAGATTGGGAACTCAGGTACACTTGTGGCTGATTCATGTCAGTGTATGGCAAAATGAGTACAGTATTGTAAAGCAAAACAAACTAAAAATAAAAATTTAAATTAAAAAAAATAAAATAAAATCTATAAAGCTCTTGAAGCTGAGAGACAGGCACTAGGAAAATACAAAGTGGTAGTCCTGTTTCTGCTGGATGTGCATATGTGCCCTGATTATTGAAAAGGAAAAGAAGGAATCAACTGCTGTTCTTAGTATCTCCTTGATGGTATTGGAGCTTTGAGGATTGAATTCATATTCTTTCCATGAAAGTTTCATATTTGACCTTTCACTGTTATGTGTAAGAGATTGCTTTAAGAATTTTAATATTCTCTATTTTTTTNTTCTGCTGGATGTGCATATGTGCCCTGATTATTGAAAAGGAAAAGAAGGAATCAACTGCTGTTCTTAGTATCTCCTTGATGGTATTGGAGCTTTGAGGATTGAATTCATATTCTTTCCATGAAAGTTTCATATTTGACCTTTCACTGTTATGTGTAAGAGATTGCTTTAAGAATTTTAATATTCTCTATTTTTTTCTGTTACACTGGCCACAAATAAAATCCTGTTTCAAAGACAGTGAATTTTCCTCCTCCTCTGACCAAGTGACTAACGCTGATTCAAAAATCTCTCTTGGTCCCCACTGCCTTCCTGCATCTCTGTAACAGTGTGCGTAATGAAAATCTTGCTTTAGACAGTTTTCTTCATGTATTTATTTTATGTTTGTGACACAGAAAAATAATCCTTGAAGACTGACTAACATAGATCTCAGCCTCTTTCTTAAAAGTTTAAATTCTTAAGTTTTTAATTTTATCAGTATTAGAAATTAAGTGGAATAATGAGTAGCTTGCAGGATTGTTGAGAGTATAAAATGAGATCAATTTCATGGAAGTACTTAGTAGAGTGTATGCTAAAAGTGGGTACTTAATGTTTTTGGACATTTTGTGTGTGTATGTGTCTTTCTTCTGTGTGTATCATTGTATTCAAGTGACATTAATGTTTTAAAAATATCATACCATTCTCCTATGAGTCTACAAAGTAACTTTCATTTTCTGATGAAAATATGAGCAAGTGACAGGAGTCCTTATCCTCTTCAACCTACCATCTCATGTGAAAGCACAGTCCCTGATAGTAAATTCAAATCCGGTTTATTTGAATAGAATTTTCAGGATGTTTTTATCTCACAATTTCTTTTTAACTTTTGGACTGTTTAGAAATTCCACAAATAGGCAAAAGAGCATTGGATGCCCTTAACATTAATATTACTAATATTGATTTCCCTAAATATGTGACTGGCTTATTTTATTAAAAAATGGTCTTGAATAGTATCTAGTTTGTTACCTGTTACTTAGAAAAAACTCAGTATTTGTTGAATAAATTAAATTAATGATAAAAAAGTTTAACTTCCTACTATGTATCAGATAGCTTGGCTTACCTTGGCAATGTTAAATTATATCATAGGGAATTAAACTGTTGAAACTATGGCAGAATAGATGAGTATGATTCTAAACATATGGAACTTTTGGAACAATCCTTTTAAAAACTATAGATCCTAAGAAGCCTACTGAAGCATTATCCTAAAGTAATAGTGGTGGCAACTGCATACAGATTCACAATCAGAACTATAGATTACTGATTTCCAATGCTCTTCGCATTTTACCATAACCAATAGTTCTCCTTATAATTTGTTAAGAATCAAGTATTGGTTTCCCAGACTGAAACTGGACATAATTAAATTTAGACCTTTCCATCAATGGCCAGGTAAATATAACATCAGCCACATCCTGGATTAAAAAAAAAAAAAAAAAGAGCTTTATCCTCTTATTAGTGATTCATTCAAGCTGCTCAAAAGACAACCATATTAAATATGTGAACTTGTCACTGGGTAGCATGCTTTGGGTACATCTTAGTATCATTTCTAATTTGGAAAGAATGACACATTTCTGACTCACTGGCAAGATGCCAGAGTGAGGATTGCCTTTATGTTCATGAAACAACAATTAAATATTTAAAACTTGCTTATATAACTGCTTATTTTGGAGAAGATTCCTAATGGCTGCATCTGAACAGAGATTATTTTTGAAAAGCACATATTTTGTTCATTAGTATTCTTTACCACCAACTTCATCTTTCTCAGTATAAATTAATATACAGTTCTTCTATTAGAAAAACACATAAGCATATAACGCGGTTCCAGTTGCACCCTAAAATAATCATAAGAGTAGCTATTGCTTTATTACCTGTGAATGTCCACCATAAAGGAAAAAGGGGGCAGGTATAGTTTCCACCTCACTTACAGATACTGCATTGCACAAGTTCATAAGGGTTATGAACTGGTTTTCAGAGTGTTTGTAGCAATCAGTGAAATAGTAAAACACAAGTAAACGAATGAGATTTAACTGGACACCATGTAGTATGAGCCCATGAAGATGCAGGGACTACCAGTCTCTTACAGAGAACATCCCAGCCCTCACCAGTAAAAATAGGCAATATTCTAAGGTGAGGTTGAAAAAGAGGGTACACTACAAGAAAAAAAAAATAAATAAATAAAATAAAGAAAAAAAAAGGTACGTGAAAATATATGTAAATTTGCCCAAGGTCAGAAACAAGGTTCAATCTATTAAATAGCAGTCCTTGGCCGGGAGTTCATGCCTATCAAAATCCATTAATGAATTCATTAATGAATATATGTAGTGAGTGAAGGAATAAATACATTTAATGTCTTCCTGACTTTTTGCCTGTTTATTTATTATGCCAAAAGGGAGAGAACCAGAAAGTCTGAAATGAGTATGGTGATGTCAAAACTCATATAACTGTACGCTTTAAAGAGTGAACCCTAATGTGACCTATAGACTTTAGCTAATAATGACACATGGATATCAGTTCATCAATTGTAACACTTTCATCTAACACACTAATGTAAAATGTTAATAATAAGGGAGCCTAAAACCTTGGTGGTTCATGGTAAAGAATCCACCTGCCAGTGTGGGAGACATGGGTGGGATCCCTGATCTGGCAAGATCCCACATGCTGCGGAGCAGCTAAGCCTGTGTGCTATTCCGGTGCTCTAGAGCCTGGGAGCCGCAACTACTGAGCCCACATGCCGCAAGTACTGCAGCCTGCATGCCCTAGAGCCCATGCTACTCAATGAGAGAAGCCACCACAATGAGAAGCCGAGGCACTGCAGCTACAGAGTAGCCCATGTTCATCACAACTAGAGAAAAGTCTGTGCAACAGTGAAGACCCAGCAAAGCCAAAAATAAAGAAAATTGTTAAAAACTGCCTATTACTTAAAAAAATTAAAATGTACAATGAAATCACATTTCGATAGTCCTACCTTCAGTGAACTCAGGAAGAACAATGGATGGTACAAAAATAATCCTTGTTATGTAATGTACATGGCTGAGTTCCAGGTGGACCAGATGACAAAGACAGCTCCTCTTTATGGAGATATCTTGAAATCACCAGTTCTGTTCTGTTATTTTTCATGAGAGAGAGAGACCCTCAGCAGCCCTTGAGCAAAGCAGAATTACTGACAGATCATATATACAATCATTAGATATACTGGAAATTCAAAGGGTGGAATTTTTATATTCAAAAGAAAGATTTTGGAATGTGTCTATTATGTAGGTATGTAAAATATGGCAATAAAATGTATTTTCTTCCTCCAGAGTGACAATAGTGTCCCACTTATAAATGTAGTAAATGTTACATCAATTCAGCCCACAGATATGTAAAACTGTAATGAATATAGACATATTGTATTCATCTAAATTGAATACATTGAAATTAATAAACTATTGTGCATTAGACAGGAAATACTTTCATTTAGCCATTACTCCTGCTCTAACTACTTATTGTAAAAATGCAATTAATAGTGTCTGACATTTCATTTTCTAATATAGGAGAAATCAATGAAAACTGTCAGGTAACTAAGTTTTCAGAAAGTTGCTAGTAACACCTGCTCAATTACAAATCAGTTTTTAAAAATTCAACATTTGCAACAGCTGTCTAGGAGAGAAATGGTCATTAAGTGATACTGACCTAGACACTGTTTCACTTTTGCTTGAGAATTAACTGCAAACATGTCCCCTTTAAAAAGATCCAGGTGATTGTCAAGTAAATTCCTGTTCTAAGGCCTTCTCGGGTGGTTTTGGAATCAATCTGTACATTTCTAAAAAGCCCTGTTTCCCATCCCCTTTCACTAAAATAGGCTTAGCAACTCCTAAAATGATGGGCTAAAATAATGTAAAGCCAAAGTCACTGCTTTTAAAAGAGGACATATGAGCCAGATAAATGCCAAAACGCCAAGGACTTTCTCTCTGTTTTTCTGAATGTTTGCTATCTTGTTTGATAAAAAGTCAGCTGCATTTGGTTTACTTGTTCTATAACCAGAAATGTTTAAAAAGTCATTGTACTCACAAAGGCACTTCATTGTCTCAAACTGGCTGCTGCAGGTTTCTAGCTATTGAAATTCTAATAGGTAATTTACTTTCAAACTTAGAGAAAACTAGCAATTGTGAAAGGAGTCTGCTATACAAAAGCTCTGTGTCTCAAATCTTGAAATACTAACTTCAAGCTGGGAAAAATGTCTCAAAAGTGAGGAAAGTCTATTAGAATGCTAGTTTTCTTTGAGAGGAAGTCATTCCCATGGACTAAAGGAAGTGTTCTAAACTACATTATATTCAGTTTAAGATCGTGAACTGATGTGCAAAAGCTTGGCTCTGCTTTCGTATATTTTGGAAGAAATATTTGTCACACATTTTATCTGTTAATTACTATTCTCATAGAACTTTGTAAAACCTGGGTCACTGACTTTACAAATTCTCAAAAGAAATTGTGCATACTAGTTTTATAGACACACTTTTGCTTTATTGAAGACAAGTACAATTGTCAATTGAAGTCAAAATCTGATGAGCTGAAAACTGGACTAAAAGTTAATATGTGTCACAATAGCAGAACCCCTAGTACAGCCTATCTAGACTTTGGTGAAGAGTGGAAACAGATTTTCACACTTGCTTGAGCAGTTGGAGCATCTGTACTTATTGTTAACATTAGCACCAATTCAATAAGCCATATAGCTGTGTCATAATCCAACGTGTGTGTTCACACTGTGTAGAGCTAGACTAAAAAGACAGCTACCCAGGACAGAAATTGCGGGTCTATTGTAAAAGTAGTGGAATAAGAAAGTTAGAATCATCTTGTAGGCATGCCCAGGACTTCAGAAATTCTTTTCTAATTAAAAGATATTTAATCCAGAAGTTCTTTGGTTTTGCCCAGATTGATGTAGAATAATAAGTAGTGGATCTGGACTAATTCAAGTCCTTGACTTCAACTTCTGAGAAAAACAGCAGAGCCACAAATTCTATGAAGTCTATTTTCTTTCTTGGAAGAGGAGATTGATCTAAAGGATGAGCTTTTGCATCTCTGAAACTTAACATATGTAAATGAGCATATAGTATTCAAGCTGATATATTAGACATTGATATATACTCTTTCTCTTCTTAACACAATCAAAATCTAAGAACTTACTTAGAAAGTATGTTCTTACTTCTGAAATGTCAGAAATAAAATACTTAGTTTCAAACTATTTCTTTCAGAAGGAGACAGAATCACTCTCAGTAGAGGACTTTCTCCTTTTATTTTCCTAAAGTTTAAAAAAATATTAAGAGCTTTGCTAGTCTATAGATTGTTAGTTATAGATAGTTTCAGTGGATTGAACACTGAACTGAGCCAGTACTAAAACTGGCTTTAGAAAGGGAGAAGCTACCTTCTTTTCTGATATTGGAGGGATGTCTTAGATAAAAAGGAAGGAAAAGCAGAAGAAAAAAGAATTTATTCCTGAAATGATTTTTTTTTAACTCCTGTGTGTTGCCCTTGAAGCAATTTAGTGTATACTGGGGATTTAGTTATATTATAAAGGTTTGGATTATTTGCTGTGTTATTCTACTGTGCAAGATAATAATAACACATAACTCATTTTCAAGATGCTCTCAGACCACCCAAAGGGGTAGAATTAATTCACAAATTGCAAGTGACAATAGAAAGGAATATATAGTCACATGGTGGGGATTTTAAGTGCTATGTATTTTCAAAGAAGGGAAATAACCTGATACTTTATAAGGTGCCTACATACCAAAGCAGAATAAACCTATTAAGAGAATTTTACAAAAAGACTAAATTAGTGTCTTGCATTTGACTCTTACATACAAACAATAAATGGCAGTTGACGATCTAATTCTGGAGTTTAAGAAGGTGACATAAAATATTGCTAAGAATGAATAAACTCACATTTTGCAATGAGAGTAATATAGATTTTACTCTATGTATTGATAAACAGGAAGTCATACACACTTTAGAGAGAGGATGAATCCCTATTCTCTGACTCCTATTACAGCTGGTGTTATTTCTGAGCAATAGTTAACACAGAAATTATGATTCTGCCCATATTGTTCCTCAGTGTTCTCCTTGAGATTATTTTCCCTGGACATCTCTCTTGGACTGTCTGCTTGTGTTTCAGAGTGTTTACACAAAGTCTGAATTCACTTTGAATACTAAAGCATAATTATTTTTTAATTGATTCATATATATGTATATATATACACATTTCCCCCCCCCTCCACTCATTATGCCCTGGAAATTCTTGACTGACTGCTATCTGAATATTCTATTACAATTCTGGGCTGGAATCTGTGTTCTCACTAGTGGCCATTCCTCAGCAAATCTCTCTTCTGTGCTAGCTGCAGTGATGGCAGGGATGCATATAAACCTTTTAGTAGGAAAAAAGTCATTGTAATATTAAAAAAAATACAAATTTCACTGATAAGAAATGACAATGCCCTTAAACTTCTAAATACCCTTAGGGCACTCCATAGGAGTAGCAGCAAATACTCACAAAGGAGCAGTCCTCTTGGTCTATTGTGTGCCCAAATACCATAAGCTGGCACCTTGGATGTCCATTTAGGGAGGAACAGGATCAGGGTAAGACTCTGAATCCTTGCTCAACTGTTTGCAAACTCCATGGTATTCAATAGTGAAAAAGTGAAAGTCATTCAGTCGTGTCTGACTCTTTGTGACCCGGCAGACTAGTCCATGGAATTCTCCAAGCAAGAATACTAGAGTGGGTAGCCTTTATCCATTCCAAGGAATGTTCCTGAAACAAAGATTGAACCCAGGTCTCCTGTATTGCAGATGGATTCTTTACCAGATGAGCCACAAGGGAAACCCAAGAATACTGGAGTGGACAGCCTATCCTTTCTCCAGCGGATCTTCCAGACCCAGGAATCAAACCGAGGTCCTGCATTGAAGTTGGATTCTTTACCAACTGAGCTATCAGGGAAACTCTGTAGAGCAAGGATAATAATGTCACTTTCCTAAAATGAGTATAATGATTAAATAAGTTCAAACATAAAAAGCACCTAAAATCATTCTTGGTGGAACAGACATTGAAGAATTTGTCTGTAATGTAAAGACTAGAGTTCGATCCCTGGGTCAGGAAGATAGATGCCCTGGAGAAGGGAACGGCAACCCACTCCAGTATTCTTGCCCAGAAAATTCCATGTACAGAAGAGCCTGGCAGGCTACAGTCCATGAGGTGGCAGAGCCAGACACAATGGAGTCACTAACACTGTCACATTCAATACCCTTCTAGGTATCACACAGCAGTCACATTATCTGTCTATTGACCTATCTACCAACCTACCTGCATACCTATCATCTATAGCTTTAGATTTAAAAAAAAGAAAACTATAGTGTTAAATGCTGAAAAGTTAAAGAAAGTGAAGTCGCTCAGTTGTGTCCCACTCTTTGCGGTCCCATGGACTGCAGTCTATCAGGCTTCTCTGTCCATGGGATTTTCCAGGCAAGAGTACTGGAGTGGGTTGCTCTTTCCTTCTCCAGGGGATCTTCCTGACCCAGGGATCGAACCCAGGTCTCCAACTATAGTTTTGAATGCTGAAGCAGTGGCCAAAATGAAAATATGCCAGGAGGAAGGGTGTCTAGGATTTCTAAGTTTTGAAATTAATTACTACAAATCATGTTCCCTATCCATGGAATTCTCCAGGCCAGAATACTTGAGTGGGTAGCTGTTCCCTTTTCCAGGGGATCTTCCCAACCCAGGGATTGAACCCAGGTCTCCCACTTCACAGGCAGATTCTTTACCATCTGAACCACCAGGGAAGTCCATTAAAAATGGATGGGGTGATATGTCCTCGTTGTTAGGAATATAGCTCTGAATCAGATGGACAGAGTTTAAATCAAAGGTCTATTCTTCATGAGGGGCACCCAGAAATTTCATCTTTATCTCTGTCTTCACCCAAATCAGGAGTGATTGATAACAGTAACTAACTCATAGGACTGTGACACTGATTGTGAAAACAAATCAAATTAAATGTTTTGCATAGTACCTGCCGTATACTGCTATTTGTTTATAATTTCTCGATTTTGTTGTGTTCCATTTTGTTTTTACAGAGTTTAACAGGAAAGACAAAAACATGGCATTAGATTTAAATGCAGTACACAATGACCTCTGAAGACAAACATCTGGCTTGTGAGAACAAGAAGTGTCTGGATTGGGAATGGAGATTTGACGGGAGTTGGGTGGAGGGTGGTTCATGAGGACTTAACTAAAAAATGCCGGCTCTTTTGGGGAAGCGGAGCCTAGCTTCCCATAACTGACACCTGAACAATAAAGAATGGGCTCACAAAGTTCAATAAAAAGCATGCCCCCCCGACAGGGAAGAGATGAAGTTATCTTCCCAGCTGAGTGATGTACTATGTGGATGACAAGTTTTTCTTCCCATGAGATCTGTCTTTGTGTTGCAAACTAAAGGTGGGGAAATCCAATGCAAAAATAAGCAGAAACCTCAGCCAGACCCTTAATCGTGTTCCTATGAGGACACAAGTGTCCTTTATTGCTGACTTTTTTATTTTTAAACTCCCCACGGTGCCATAAACTGGATAAGTTACTTGTTAGAAATAATGTTCCTTGCATTAAACATACATTTTTTTTCTTTCTATAAACAGGCTCTGTTTTCTACTATAGATGGTGAACTGAGTTGGCTTCCTGATCTGTCCTTTTGCCTCTGTATCTCTTGGATTTCTGCCTTTGGCAGAAGTACAGAGGGACTAGTGTTTTAAGGACTTTGCTTTTGATTTTTTTAAAGTTTTGGATATTTTCTGTTAAATTTTTACTACCCTATACAAAAATCATGATTTGAAAGTTTATCAGTTTATAACGTACAGAAATGTACCTCAGATATTAGCAATAAATAACATATACATATTCTACAAGGATGTGTATTAACTTTTATTGCATTTATGTGACCATATTCCTGATGTGACATGACAAATAATTTCAGGGCCCCAAGGTTATTTTTTTATTTAGTATAAAACATGTACCAACTTAGTGTTTTTCACTAACAGCCTTATGATCTAATTGATTCTATAATGTTTTCATTAAAAGAGGAAAAAAATGCATTCTTACAAATATTACTGTTATTGTACAGAAATACTCACTCACTCAGGGTGACCACAGATTTAGAAGGCGATTTAAATGTTAAGCATTTTATTATTAATAACAAAATGACAAAGATAAAATTTTATGGACTTTAACTAAAAAGCCTGTCTAGACCCACACTGATTATTCTGTTTAGCAAGTAAAAACTTTAAAAATAACTTGTGTGTGTATATGCATTTGTATGGTAGTATTTCAAAAAAAAATTCCCATTTAACTTATATGCCTTAAATCAACTCATAAGTTTATCAAGATAGTATCATAATCAAACATTAGTTTGTAAAGTTTTAATTATAAGGACAGAAATGGTAAGGACTTAACAGAAACAGAAGAGATTAGGAAGAGTGACAATACTACACAGAAGAACTGTACAAAAAAGTTCTTAATGGCCTGGATAACCAAGATGGTATGGTCACTCAGCTGAAAAGCTAGTGGAGGTGATGGAATTCCAGCTGAGCTTCTCAAATCCTTGAAAACGATGCTTAAGTGCTGCACTCAGTATGCCAACAAATTTGGAAAACTCAGCAGTGGCCACAGGGCTGGAAAAGGTCAGTTTTCATTCTATTTGCAAAAAAAAAGGCAATGCCAAAGAATGTTCAAATTACCACACAATTACACTCGTTCCCAGACTGGTTGAATTACAAGCTGGAATCAAGATTGCCAGGAGAAATATCAATAACCTCATATATGGAGATGATACCATTCTAAGGGCAGAAAGTGAAGAGGATCTGAAGAGTCTTCTGATGAAAGTCAAAGAGGAGAGTAAAAGAGCTGGCTTAGAGTTCAACATTCAAAACCTAAGATCATGGCATCCAGTCACATCACTTCATGGCAAATACATGGGGAACAAATGGAAACAGTGACAGATTTTATTTTCTTGGCCTCCAAAATCACTGTGGACAGTGATTGCAGTCAAGAAATTTAAAGACACTTGCCCCTTGGAAGAAAAACTATGACAAACCTAGAAAGCATATTCAAAAACAGAAACATCACTTTGCCGACAAAAGCCCATATAGTCAAAACTATGCTTTGTTTTGTTTTTCCCAGTTGTCATGAATGCATGTGAGAGTTGGACCATAAAGAAGGCAGAGTGCCAAAGAATTGATGCTTTTAAACTGTGGTGCTGGAGAATACTCTTGAAAGTCCCTTAAATAGCAAGATCAAAGGAAATCAACCCTGAATATTCATTGGAAGAACTGAGGCTAAAGCTGAAGATCCAACAATTTTTGGCTACGTGATGCAAAGAGCTGCCTCACTGGAAAAGAACTGATGCTGGGAAAGATTGAGGGCAGGAGGAGAAGAGGATGACAGAGGATGAGATGGATGGATGGCATCACTGACTCAACAGATAAGAGTTTGAGCAAGCTCCTGGAGACAGTGAAGGACAGGGAGGCCTGGCATGCTGCAGTCGATGGGGTTGCAAAGAGTCAGACACGACTAAGAGACCAAACAACAATTATCTGCTGATGTTTGCCAGTCCTTCTTTTGTTTTTCCATGTAACATTTTCATGAAAAATTGTATGGCCTAAGGTCAATGTTCCATTCATCAATCTTTAATGTTCATATCTGTATGTCAAAATAAACTCATAAAAAGTTATTACTTTAAAAGATATTTATTAACATCTAAACATTCAATTTGTTAATCAATTGGAGAATAATTTATTCAAATAAAAATGAAGTCATGTTTCCTCAATTTTAAAAATTTAAAATGCACAAAAATATCTACTTTCTTATGTCTCCATTTAACTAAATTAAACTTCACCAACCTGTGTGTAAACTGTCTATTATAATAAGGGGGAAAATCATGACCCTAAGTGGTACTTATGAACTTAATATGGGTTCTAGTGAGTTACCAAGTGACAAAGATATTATTAACAAATAAATAGCTAAGATTCCTATTTTCTCATAAGCAAAATTTCAAAAATATTTCTCCCCTTTTTATATTAATGCAGAAGTCACAAGATAGAAATAACATATGAAACATAACATATATAAAAACAATTATAGTCATACAGCCAATATAAGGGAAAAAAAGGAAAAAATGGAAGAAGTATCATATAGATATGCTGTTTAGTAAAAGACAAATTTGTAAAAACAAGCCATCAACAAATGGAGAGTTGGTTTTTTTTTTTTTAACATATTTTGCATCTGCTTTTTATCTTCTTCCTTTTACTTTTGTGGAAACCTGTATTAGTATTAAAGGAATTCTTAAACTTGCTACAGTCAGGCACCGAGGACTTTTTGTTTTGTACTGTTTTGTTTGGGCCTTAGGAAGTCAAGGATATGAAACTGAATTCTTAATTAAATAACATACACACCTTATCAAAAACAAAATTAAATATTAATGTTTTATTTTTTGTCTACAGAATATAGAATCCAATGGGTTTATATTTCATAAGGTTTTATAAAAATGTATTCTTTTTTGTCTGACTTTTCACTCAGCATAGTTGTTTTGACATTAATCCATGTTGTATATATTACTTGATCATTTTAATTGCAGGATGGCATTCTATGATATGGATTTGTCACAATTATCCATCCCCTTGTTAGTAGGCACTTGGTTACTTTTCAGTGGTATTCTCAACTGGGGGACAAGAGGGAGAGGTAGAAGGAAGGAAGCAGAAGTGGGCACTAGGAAATGTTTGGTGGTGACGTGTGAAACCGTCTTGATGATAGTTGTGACTTTGTATAATGTATGTCATAACTCATTAAACTGCACACTTTAAATATGTACATGAAAAAGTTAATGATTAGTTTTTCTAATTTATTTCCTATACTCTTGATAGGAATTCTTTATTCTTGCACTGTTGAGAAAAGCTCTGGGCAGATACTATCCCAAACAGAACAGCATCAATAATTTTTTTTCAGTATATACCTATTTTTTTATTAGAATAAAATTGCTTTACATTGTTTTTCATTCTGCTCCTTATGCAATATCTTCAGGTAAGTATTTTCCTCTTTTTCATGTGTTTGGTCTGGTGGTATATTTTACCTTTATCTTATAAAGAAGTAGAGAATGCTTGAGTGTAAAATGAGAATACAATGAATGTCATTCAAATTCTTTAATACAGATTTCATTAGAGAGAGATCAAAATATTCCTGAAGTGATAACAAGTAATTCAGTTGATAAGATAGTTAACTCATACTCTGTAGGCATCAACATAACAGCTGATAATTTATTCACCATCTAGTTGAAAGCAAATTCAATAATTTGGTGAGCTATTCTTTGCATTCCATCAGTGTTCATTAGGCATTAACAACATGTAGGTGACAAGTTTATGTCATAAAAGATAATTTTGTGTGCCTTATGACTACTTGACAGTGGTTGCTAAACATCATGGCTAATCGATATTGAATTATATATTGAAATTAATGGCTCACTTGAACATTTTATAAATTCATAATAAATATTGAAAATTAAAACATTGACACAAATGTATATGTAAATAGCTAAAACTTACTTTTGTGGAATACATAGGGAAATTTGATATTTAAAGGAATATTTTAAAATTTTATGCAAATTTTAATTTATGTTATTCTTAAAAACTTGGTACTATTTATGTTGGTTTTTCTTAAAATTCTGTGTTTAGCAAGCATTTATCTTACCTAAATTGGATATGCAGTTTTTACAAGTCATTCATATAAGGAAAATGCAATAAATGATGTGAGACTCTTCTTTTGAGGTAGGAGACAGGGAAACTAGATAAGTTGATATCTAGCTTTACTTCCAGATTGATTTGCATGACTACCTATCTCTAGTGTCTTGTCTCTAGCTTTCATATTTCTAAAATAGGGGTTTGGTTAATTGACAAGTTTCTTTTGAATTCTAAGACTAAGCCATTAATTTTTGTCTTTTAGAGAGTCTTCTTAAATATGAATGTGTGTTTTGAAAGAGAAAAAAGTTAGTTAATAGAATCTTTCTGAAAATAAAATATGAAAGTGAGGAAAGACTTTGGGAAGAGGAAGCTGAATTTTTTAGCCTCCCTAGTTTCCACAGGGATTCATTCATTTAGAATCTATGGATACTCATTTATTTCTCCAAACTTTTTCTACTGTAGACAAAGCCCAGGACACAAAAAGACATTATACTAAATGGCATTTGTTACACTTAGATAGCATATTCAAAATCAGAGACATTACTTTGCCAACAAAGGTCTGTCTTGTCAAGGCTATGGTTTTCCAGTGGTCATGTGTGGATGTGAGAGTTGGACTGTGAAGAAAGCTGAGCACCAAAGAACTGATGCTTTTGAACTGTGGTGTTGGAGAAGACTCTTGAGAGTCCCTTGGACTGCAAGGAGATCCGACCAGTCCATTCTGAAGGAGATCGGCCCTGGGATTTCTTTGGAAGGAATGATGCTGAAGCTGAAACTCCAGTACTTTGGCCACCTCATGTGAAGAGTTGACTCAGTGGAAAAGATTCTGATGCTGGGAGGGAATGGGGGCAGGAGGAAAAGGGGACGACCGCGGATGAGATGGCTGGGTGGCATCACCGACTCGATGGACATGAGTTTGGGTGAATTCTGGGAGTTGGTGATAGACAGGGAGGCCTGGTGTGCTGCTATTCATGGGGTCACAAAGAGTCAGGCATGACTGAGCAACTTAAATGAACTGAATGATTTAACAGCATATCAAAATCTTCCAAATGTCTTGATTCAATTTATTTATGCCAAAATGAAAGACTAATAGAAATAAAGACACAGATAAACAAAAGGAACCTAATTAAATTCAAACACTATGCACAGGAAAGAAAACCACACCAAACAGTAAGACTACTCACAAAAAGGCAGAAAATATATGTAAAAGATGCAACCAACAAGAGATTAGTCTCAAAAATTTACAAACAGTTCGAGTGGCTGAATTAGCAAAAAAAAAAAAAACAAAGAAACCAATTAAAAAAATGGACAGAAGACCTAAAGGAACATTTCTCCAAAGAAGGCATACCTATGGCCAAGACATGAAAAGACACTCAACATGATTAATTATTAGAGAAATGCAAGTCAAAACTACAAGGAGTATCATCTCACACCAATTAGAATGGCCATGATTTAAGAAATCTACAAACAATAAATGCCAGAGAGGGTGTAGAGAAAAGGGAACCCTTCTACACTGTTGGTGGGAATGTAAACTGGTACAGCCACTACAGACAATAGTATGGAGGTTTCATAGAGCTACCATATGATCCAGAAATCCTGCTTCTGGGCATATATCCATAGAAACACATGGTTCAAAAGGATACACACACCAGAATGTTCATTGCAGTGCTACTTACAATAGCCAAGACATGCAAGTGACCTTAATGTCCACCAATAAATACCTAGACAAAGAAGATACAGTACACATACATAAATGGAATACTACTCAGCCATCAAAAACAGAATGCAATATTGCCATTTGCAGCAACACAAATGGACTTGGAGATGTACATACGAAGTGTGTAAGTGAGACAGAGAAAAACAAGTATCATATGCTGTTGTTTATATGCAGAATCTAAAAAAATGAAGCAAATGAACTTATTTACAAAACAGAGATTCACAGACTTAGAGATGGAACTGACAGTTACTAGGGAGAAGGATGGGAGTGGAGGGACAGATTAAGTGTTTGGGACTGCCATGTACACACTACCACATTCAAAACAGATAACCAATAAGGACCCACTGCACAGCACAGCAATTTCTCTCAGAATTCTGTAAAACTTTGATGGAAAAATAACTTGAAAAAGAATAGATACATGTATACTTACAATTGAATCACTTTGCTGTGCACCTGAAACTAACACAACACTGTTAATCAATTATGCTTTGATATAAAACTGAATTTTAAAAAAAGACATCTGACTATGGAATTATAATCTAGAACACAGTTTATTTAGCCTGATTTTCATTTTGTTTTTATTTGTTTTCATTTGCTTGTTTGGTGCTCCCTTAGATACCCAAGATAAATGACTCAAAGAAATTAACATAATTTTTTACTGCTGAACTGCCTTATTTGCAATTCAGTAATAAAAAAGAATGGTCTAGCGGTTTTCCCTGCTTTCTTCAATTTCAGTCTGAATTTGGTAATAAGGAGTTCATGATCTGAGACACAGTCAGCTCCTGGTCTTGTTTTTGTTGACTGTATAGAGAGTCTCCATTTTTTGCTACAGAGAATGTAATCAATCTGATTTTGGTGTTGACCATCTGGTGATGTCCATGTGTAGAGTCTTCTCTTGTGTTGTCAGAAGAGGGTGTTTGCTATGACCAGTGCATTTTCTTGACAAAACTCTATTAGTCTTTGCCCTGCTTCATTCCACATTCCAAGGCCAAATTTACCTGTTACTCCAGGTGTTTCTTGACTTCCTACTTTTGCATTCCAGTCCCCTATAATGAAAAGGACATCTTTTTTGGGTGTTAGTTCTAAAAGGTCTTGTAGGTCTTCATAGAACCGTTCAACTTCAGCTTCTTCAGCATTACTGGTTGGGGCATAGACTTGGATTACTGTGATATTGAATGGTTTGCCTTGGAAATGAACAGAGTTCATTCTGTTGTTTTTGAGACTGCATCCAAGTACTGCATTTCGGACTTTTTTGTTGACCACAATGGTTACTCCATTTCTTCTGAGGGATTCCTGCCCACAGTAGTAGATATAATGTACATCTGAGTTAAATTCACCCATTCCAGTCCATTTTAGTTCACTGATTCCTAGAATGTCTACGTTAGACCATTCAAGTATGACGTAAATCAAATCCCTTATGATTATACAGTGGAAGTGAGAAATAGATTTAAGGGCCTAGATCTGATAGATGGAGCACCTGATGAACTATGGAATGATGTTTGTGACATTATACAGGAGACAGGGATCAAGACCATCCCCATGGAAAAGNGTGGGGACGTGGGGTAACTCCTCTCGGGCAGGCTGAGTGCGCTGGTCGTTGTAGCCACCCGTGCTGAGTCCTAATCAATCAGTGGCTCTTCCCAGCCTCCGACCCTGGCCTCTGATGCGGGGTGGCTCCTCCCAGTCGCCGCCCCTGACCTCAGACACTGGTATGGCTCCTCTCAGCTGTTCCCATGCCATTGCAGCCTGGCACTTTCGGCCGCTGCCCCTGATCTCGGAAGTGGGGTGGCTCCTCTCAGCTGTTCCTGTGCCGCCACAGCCCGGGACTCTCAGCCGCTGTCTCTGTCCTCCGACGTGGGGTAGCTCTTCTCGGCTGGGCTGAGTGGGAAGTGGGGTGGTTCCTCTCAGCCGTTCCTGCGCCGTCATAGCCGGGGACTCTCGGCCGCTGTCTCTTGGACGCGGGATGGCTCCTCCCAGCTGCTGCCCCTGACCATGGACGCGGGGTGATTCCTCTCGTCCGCGCTTAGTGAGTGAGCCGGCCCGGCAGCCGCCCGCGCTTAGTGAGCCGGCCCCGCAGCTGCCCGCGCTTAGTGAGCTGGCCCTGCAGTCCCTGGCGCTTAGTCAGTATTTATATTTAAATGTTTGTTTTTATGCATTTGACTTCATGACAAGAATAGCTTTGTTTCTCTTTTCACTTTTTTGCCCCTATTTTTTGGGGCAGTTCTTATAAAATAATATAGAAATATTACTATATCCAATGATTGAAGACTTTTTCTATATAAGAATAAGAATGTTGTTATTTATAGTGAGGTATCTTCTTACTCACTCAAAGACTAACTCTTAGGTGGCACAAAATAAACTTGCCTTTAAAAAGTTCATCATTTTTTTTAAAACAGGAATTAGCATTATAGTGTATATAATAATATTTTAAAGATATTCTCACTTGTGGCAGTAGTAATTTATTTCATAAATACTTTCACTTTCATTATATATGTGCAAAAGGTATTTCATACCTTTTATTTATACAATTATTTTGTTAATATCATGTCAATATCTATATATTTTTATTGATTGCTTAATTTTCATAGTTTCCTTTTAATGGCTAACCTTTGACTGTAAAAGTACAAGGCTCAAATAGTTTAATATATCAATGTTTGTGTATAGGCACAATAAATTTTAATACAATGACAGAATCTTTTCACAGACCTTCCATATTTTTAATGCAGTAAGGGTTTTAAAGAAAACTCAAAACTTAAAAACGTTCCCAGACTTTCTGGGAGAGTCCTAACACCAAATATCCTGTTTGGTTGTCGCTAGGACAACCAATTTTAGGTTTGGAAAATAGGTTGATTATAATATTGATATCAAATATGCATCTAGGCTAAAAGTTGTGGGCTGTCTCATATATAGTTCTCTAGAATCTCTAGAACAACTTGGGCTTTAGCCTCTAAAGGTGGGATAGTAGCTTATATAAGTAGGATAACACAAAGTCATAGAAATTATAGAACTCAATGATGAAATCTGTCTGTAGAAAAGGAAGAGAGTTAGGAGTATTCTTTAACTACTAGGGGAAATAAGCACCAAAGAAGCATTGTTTCTAAATACTGAAATCATGACACATCATTAACAAAGAACACTAAAAGAATATAAAAGAGAAATAAATTGCATTTAAAGTTAACATAATCTATGTTAAATACCTTATAAAGACTATACTATTGACCTTTCATTCTCTAACAGAAGGCTAGGGGAAGAAGAAGCAAAAGACAAATCATTTATCCTTTTCTAAACTGTTTATAGCATCTGGATTCCATGAGCTGTTGTACGAGGCATGCAGTTTCCACTGCTATTTTATCAGAGAAAAATTCAGTACTGTATTTAAAGCAGACCAAAGAGGTGCTGCTTTTATGGAAGTGTGTGTGCATGTGCATGTGTATGCCTGTGTGCTCGTGTGTTTGTGTATGTAGGTCACAGTCCTTGAAACTCAAGGGCTTGTCCAGAGTTCTTTACAGCATCTCTGCACACTATAAAGCTCAGCTCAGACGATTCCATCATCCAAGTCTGATCTTATTCTGAACCAACTTCCATACATCTCCTTTTCAACCAGACTAGCCTTTGCATGACGGAGAGCCAAGAAACTGCGTACCTATGTACTGGAATTTGCTTGATTCCACAGTGACAACCACTCATAAAAAGGCTGACTGTATAAGACTGGAATTAAGGACCCGCAAAAAAGATTCATTGGTGCCTGTCATTCCTGCTGGCTTCTGAGTGACTCAGGCCTCCCCACAAGATCCTGTATTTGGAAGATGCATATTTAAATCCCAGAAGGATTTAGATATGAATGTGCAAATGGCTGTATAAATAAATGACTGTCATTGACTTCTTATTTTTCTTCATAAAATGGGTGTTATGATCCTGGTCAATCTTGTCACAGCCATTTTGCTAGTAAGGAAGTATTAGTCACTCAGTCATGTCAGACTTTTTGTGATGCCATGGACTGTAGCCTGCCAGGCTTCTCTGTCCATGGAATTCTCTAGGCAAAAATACTGAAGTGGGTCACCATTTCCTCCTCTGTATTGTATTCACAACTGAGATTTGTTCTACCTGAGCTTGCAAATGTACTTAGGACTACAGGGTTTAAAGGTAAAGGAACAAAAACAACAAGAAAAAAATTAGCAGGAGGAAAGCTTGCTACCTTAAAGAATATTTCTTCCTTAAAGAATAAATGAAAAACACAATTTAAAAGCATTTGCATACACACTTCCATCAAAACAGCACCTCTTTGGTCTGCCATTGCTTATCCTGACTTTTCTCTTGCATAGATGAGTAGACCAAGTTACAGTATTCCTTCAGGGGTTCTTTGTATGCAGCAATGCATCCTGCAATATGCAGCAATACATCTTACATGCAGTTGCCCAATGGGCTTCCCAGAAGGCGGCGCTACAGGTGAAAAAACTTGCCTGCCAGTGTAGGGGGCTTAAAGAGATGTGGGTTTGATTCATGAGGAGGGAAGATCCTCTGGAGGAGGGCATGGCATCCTCGGAGAATTCTTTTGACAGAGAAGCCTGGCGGGCTATGGTCCATAGGGTTGCAAAGAGTTGGATACAACTTAGGATACACACACACAGACACACACACACACACACACACACACACACATGCAGTTCCCCAATAAATAATGTCATATGGGTCACTTGCCTAATGAACAAAATACCAATTCTTAATTCCTCTGTGATCTGGCTCCAATACATATTTCAGTCTAATTTCTCATGGTGTTCCTGTACATGTCTCATGTTCCTGTCACAGTAAATGATTCATTATTACTATGAGTGACCGTTGTTTTTCCTCCTCTGTACCTTTGCTTGAACCCTTCTTCTTCCCGGAGTGCATTCTCATGTCTCCTCACATTTATGCTTCAGCCAGCTCAACGCATTTGCTATGCCTATGCCACTTTCAGATACACGTTGGCACTTGCCATGGGTCCTAGCAATCTACCTCTACAGGAATTAAATCGTATGCTGCTGCTGCTGACTCCAGCACCCCCTGAAGGAGTTTGGGGTGAAGAGCAGAAATGAGGCACTCTGCTCTGGGAAAACTGGCAGCAAAGGTCTTCAGACAGATATTCTTAGGAGCTGACTTTATGAGCCCAATTCATTAATTTCCTCAAATCTAGAAAAGTACTAAAATCCTTCAGGATGATGACTCATTCTCATGACTAGCAGGAGCTTCATGAGACCAAAAGAACGTTTCTACACACACACACAAATATATATATATATATATATATACACACACACACACACACACATAGATATACACTTGATTGCATGTATTCCCCCTTTACCAAAATCACATATGTACTCTCCTTCCCCCTTGTCTCTTTGGAGCAGATTCTCAGACCAGCTGAGGTGCTATATCCCAGGTTGTAGTCCTCATTTTGCTCCAAATCAAACTTAACTCATAGCTCTCAGGCTGTAGATTTTTTAAAAGTTGATATCAAAAAGTCTTATCTATCATGATGGCCAAAGGGAATATTTTGCCATGAGCTCCCATTGCCCTCTACTCTTTTTATATGACCTGTAACAATTTTGTCCTTCCTACTTATATTGTCTTTAGTGTTTATTTCATTAAAAAGATCATGCACTCATTTCCATATTTTCCTAGAATTTAACACACTTCCTGGTAGGGAATAGACATTCAAAGTATATGTCTTTGAACAAATAAATGGAAATGCCCTCACATGTGGGCAGAGAAGGTCTAGTTGTAGCCAAAATACAATCATGAGTAGAATCAGATAATTGTTAGATCAAATCAGAGACTATAGGTCAGCAATGAAAATATTCAGTTCAATTTTGATAATTTCCACTAAACAATAACTTTCCATAATCATGGCATATTTTCTGTACTACCCATCATTATGGAAACAGAAGCAGAGAAGTATTCACACTATCTCCCTAATTTTTCTGGAGGGAGAGGCAAGCTTGTCTCTTACAAAGTAGTCAAGAAAAGCTTAATTTAACATTCCCTCTTTTATGTCACTTCAAAACTGTGTTTCTGATAACTAATGATAAGGTACATTTCTCCAAATTTCGTGGTCAACAATAGTAAGAAATTATTCCTCGAGTGTTTACCTAGTACATGCTTATTATGGACAGTAACTACAACTATACTAGCCCTCTCTTACCACATCTTGACATCTAAAGTCGTCTATCGCCACATATAATTTTTATGAACATCTCAGGATGTTGTATTTTCTGAATTTGGATTGCTGATAAGGTTAAGCTCAAATTAGCTTCCTCTGACTTTGGAGAATGTTCTTTAACAATACCCCTAGGTGTCTTCTCACGTTATTTAAATTTTTGATTCATGAATGTTACCCACCATACCATGCTTCTAAAAATAGAATGAACAAAAGCAAATGATTTAGTGTCTGCAATTAGGTAGTACACAACTGTAATAGCATCTTTAGGAAAGGGCAATTTCCTATTTGCTCTTACTGGAATTAAATGTCATCTGCTCAGAGTTAATTTGTTGTAGTTTCCATTTCAATTAATTCAGAATTCAGAAAGCTTATAGGTTGAAACATTAAGACTGTACCCTATTGATTTGTTTGCTAATAGGGAATAAATGGGCACATAATAGGCCTCTTAGGAAGCTTCTCTCAGCAAATATGCTTTTTAAAGTACAACTTTTGTTAAAACATAATTTATATACAGTAAGGGAATGAACCATAACCTCAATGAATGTTTATAAAGTGAACATCTTCTTTCAGCCAGCACCCAGATCAAGAAACAGCCAATCATCAGTGCTGTATAAAATCACCAACCGTTCTCATACTTTGACCCCCCCCACCAGAGATAATTATTATCCCAACTTTTAACTCTAGTACAGATCAGTTTTTCCTGTGATAGACTGTCTTAGTCCATTCATAATGCTATAACAAAAATACCATAAACTGGGTGGTGTAAACATTAATTTCTCACAGTTCTCAAAGCTAGAAAGTCCAGTATCAAAGAACCAGCAGATTCAATGTCTGGTGAGAGCTCACTTCCAGTTCAAAAAGGGCAATTCCATTTCACAAAATGTGCTATTTATAACAATTCTATGAACAGTTCTTGCTCTGTCTTAACATGGGAAGACAAGCAAGGAGCTCTTTGAGGTCTCTTTAGTAAGGGCACTAATCCCATTCATGAGGCCTGTACCCTCATGAGGCCTGTACTTCCCACTGACT
This sequence comes from Neotragus moschatus, assembly GCA_006410615.1. Taxonomy (NCBI): domain Eukaryota; kingdom Metazoa; phylum Chordata; class Mammalia; order Artiodactyla; family Bovidae; genus Neotragus; species Neotragus moschatus. The sequence goes on from SJYA01000665.1 coordinate 1,175,851, forward strand.
CTGCCTTCAAATAATACCACACTGTGGATTAAGATCTTCAGATATGAATTAGGCTGGAATGTAAATGTTCAGTTCATAACAGAAAGGTAGGTAGGTAGGTAGGAAGATAATTAGACTCATTAGCATATGTGCTTTTGTGTCTTGCTTCTTTTGATTTAAAGTATAGTTATCAGATTTATATAATTCCTTTTCATTGCTATGTGGCATCCCCTTGTAGGGATATACTGTCATTTACTTATTCATTCTATTCTTGAAGCACATCTAAATATTTTAGTTTGGGACTGACTATGTTGAATGGAACTGGTATAAATGTTTGAACATATCTTCTAAAATAAAATTGCTGGGTCATAACATACACAAATGTTCAGCTTTGTTCAATATTTTATATAAAGACTTAATGTAATCATTTTCACACTTACATAATATTCAGTGATCTATAATACCTTTATGCCAAACTACTCAAATGTTAAAATTTGACTAGATAAGGAGAATTTGGGTACCACTATAATAATAAAAAATACAGGGAAGAGAGGAGATTACTGTTGACTGGGTAAGGGTGGGATTTAATGTAAACTTCTATAACCTTGAATCACAATTTACAAGGAAAGCCAGACACATGTTTCACACAGTCAAGGATTAACTTTTTGAGTCAAAGAAGTAGTGCTATTAATATTAGGACCTTTGTTAAATAATGTGTATTAGCAAGAGTTCAAGGGATTAATTGATGCCCCAGGTGGGCTCATGCAGCAGCTTTCAAATTGCAATCAGTGCCTTGAATTGTTTCTAGAAGCCATGAGTCTCTATGGCACCACTAGAATAACTAATTACCTTCTGTTTTAAGCATTCTAAGCAAATATTTTGATGGAATTGGCTCTATTTTTCAAAGCTTATTCATTTTGAGGGAAAATGGAAATAAAATATATGCTACTGATGCATCAAACTACTTGCTTAAACTTTTATTCCATTAAAAGGGCAATTCTGAACCAAAGATCATGTTTTATTACTTCAAACCAGAGTGGAGGAGTGGGATAGGATAAGCCTGCTTCAAATTTTAAATGATGAATGAGATTCAATTCTCTGTTTTGCTTAACCACAATGAATTCTGGTTATTTATAAACACCTACATGTCATATGCCAAGTTCTAGATATGTAAATTAAGCACATTAAATTTGTTACACTGCTATAAAACCTACCTGGTAAGATATCTCAAGTTTATTCTAATAGGTGGGGGAAAAAGTAACTCTCCAGTCAGTGGGGGAAAAAAATACATTGGAGGGAATAAAAGCAACCTTTGTTGACAGGTGACCTTCTATTTATAGATAGTTGACAGCCATTGGCACAAGCTCTCTAGACAGGATTTTTGCTTAACTGAAGAGTTTTACTGGGGTATCTATTTAAATATTTGGAAAGACAGATGATACTAACTCGATACTATACTCCACGTTGGAGTATAGTTGCTTTATAATGTTGTATTGTTGTCTGCTGTACATCAAAGTGATCATCCTGTGCTTAGAGAGGCCTAGCTGTGAAGTAATCTCTCATTTCACTGCTGTAAAGAACAAGGACAAAGTCATTAGTGTAGCTACAGTTTCTACATGCATATGTTAATTACTAAATTTGAAAAAAGATGGACACATTTAGTAATTTACCAAAAGATTCAGGGTTATGACATCAGACTTCAGGTATTCTGTTCAGTTCAGTTCAGTCGCTCAGTCATGTTCGACTCTTTGTGACCCCATGAATGGCAGCACGCCAGGCCTCCCGGTCCATCACCACCTCCCGGAGTTCACCCAAACTCATGTCCATTGAATCGGTGATGCCATCTAACCATCTCATCCTCTGTTGTTCCCTTCTCCTCCTGCCTTCAATCTTTCCCAACATCAGAGTCTTTTCCAATGAGTCAGCTCTTCGCATCAGGTGGTCAAAGTATTGGAGTTTCAGCTTCAACATCAGTCCTCCCAATGAATACCCAGGGCTGATTTCCTTTAAGATGGACTGGTTGGATCGCCTTGCAGTCCAAGGGACTTGCAAGAGTCTTCTCCAACACCACAGTTCAAAAGAATCAATTCTTCTGCACTCAGCTTTCTTTATAGTCCAACTCTCCCATTCATACATGACTACTGGAAAAACCATAGCCTTGACTAGATGGACTTTGTTGACAAAGTAATGTCTCTGCTTTTTAATATGTTGTCTAAGTTGGTCATAACTTTCCTTCCAAGGAGTAAGCATCTGTCTTACTGCATTATGAAAAAGAAAAAAAAAATCTATATTTCCCAATTTTGATATCAGCTGTGTCTGTTTGCAACCTCATGGACTGTTGCCCAACAGGCTCCTCTGTCCTTGGGGATTCTCCAGGCAAGAACACTAGAATGGGTTGTCATGCCTTCCTCCAGGGGATCTTCCCAACCTAGGAACTGAACCCAGGTCTCCTGCATTGCAGGTGGATTCTTTACAGTCTCAGTCAGGGAAGCCCCCATTTTGATATAAAGAGTAAAATTTTATGATTCTGGTCATATCAAACTCAACTCTATTTATTTTCACATAAAACTTCACAAAAACATGTTTAGTGACTTCATTTAAAGTCAGTGGCTACAAAACCTTCCAAATAACTATTTCATTGATCTTTTCTGTCTGGGTTCTAAGTGTACAAACAGAAAACTGAAGTAGATTTGAAGTGTACTATAAGTTGTTTTTTCATTTTATCCAGAGACCTTCGAAAATTTTCAGTAAAAGCGCTCTGAACTGATCTCTAAATAACTTACTTGAAGGCTTATCTGTAACTTCTTGTTCTTTCTTAACCATACTCTCTGAATCCTAGGATGCAGTGAAAGCTTGTCCTGTATGCCATGCTTCTGAATTTGAGCACTTGACTTCCCAACACTCAAGTTGTATGCTTTCATAAATTATTCATATTTCTTCCCCAATCTATTGATGCACTACATTCTTATATAATTATATTTAATCAAATATTTTATATATTGTTAAAATAAATATTTTAAATGTAAAAGCTGTCTATATGAAAAACAGGTTATTGCTTTGGAAAGACTCAAGAATTGATGTTATTGAATTACATGTGAGAAAAATGACATTAAAATAGGAGAAATAGCATACATCTAGAAAGATCTGGCATTCATATTGCTTCACAATTATCAATTAAGATCTCATTCTACTTTGAATAACCCAAAGAAATTGTGGATGATGAATTACACTATATTTTAAGTAAAAAGACACAAAATGCAGCCCCACTTCAATAAGTATTTTCATGTTCAAAGAAAAGTATTTAACTGAACTAAAAAAGATTAAGAAATATTATAAATTAAAATCTGTAAGCTCTCTATGTATTATGTCTTATAATCTCTGGGTTTGATGGTTCACTTTTTATGAACCAACTACCAACCACAAGTCCCAATAATATTAACTAAGGTTTCAACTGCTCATTAGGACTTTTGAAGCCCAAAGTGAAGAATATCAAATTCCTTTTAAATGTATAAAAAATTTAAGAGGTATTAGCACAACTGCTGGAGAAGGCAATGGCACCTGACTCCAGTACTCTTGCCTGGAAAATCCCATGGACAAAGGAGCCTGGTGGGCTACAGTCCATGGGGTCACTAAGAATTGGACATGACTCAGCGACTTCACTTTCACTTTTCACTTTCATGCATTGGAGAAGGAAACAGCAACCCTCTCCAGTGTTCTTGCCTGTAGAATCCCAGGGACGCGGGAACCTGGTGGGTTGCCGTCTATGGGGTCGCACAGAGTCGGACACGACTGAAGCGACTTAGCAGCAGCAGCAGCACAACTGCAGTTCAATCTTTTACTAAATTTTTCTCTCCCTCAATTTAGCTTTGAGATGTGTTAAAATAATAGTAGAACAGCTTGCCCATGCATCTAAAAAAAACACTATAGGGATTTCATTTAGCTTCCAAAGGTCTGTAAACACTTATTTTCACACCATAGGTTTGTGTTTTCCTAACAGGATTTACTACTGAAAAAGCTTATGATAATCAGTATATATTACAAAAACTACAGAAGGAAGAAATAAAAGAAAAAAAAAAAAACATTTTTAAGAGAGAGTAATGGGATAGACGTTAGTTTGGGTAAACTCCGGGAGTTGGTGATGGACAGGGAGGCCTGGCGTGCTGCGGTTCATGGGGTTGCAGAGTCAGACACGACTGAGCGCCTGAACTGAACTGAATGAGACAGTTATATTTTTTAGTTGATAAGTCTATCTCTGTTAATAGTTAATTTCCCTAATCATTTTATTGAATGCCATGTTTAAACTTAGATTATTGGTACTCCAAGTTAAGAACACTGTACTGATTTTGCTTGAATAAGTACTGTATGTTATTATTAAATCTTTGTGTCGGTGCTTTAATGACTATTTTACTTCACTGTTCTTGCTACAAAAGGTCTTTTCCTGGTGGTTTCTTTAGTTTGCATTTAAGATGTAATAAAAGATGAGGCTACATAGAATAGTAGGATAATAAGATAGTTTATAACAAGTTGTACAATTTAATGGTCACCACTTGGGCCCCTCGTTTTTCTGTTGAAGATTCAAGCCCAGTTTCATAATAAATGTCATAATTTGCAGTTCTACCTGAGCTGGAATATGCAGCATTCAACGAACTCTAAAGATTTTTTATAGCAGGACTTCTCTTTTATTCTCCTCATAAAAGTTATTCTTTAATTTTGGCAACTCTCATACCAACTGTTCACAATCTTTTAAAAGCATTGTAGAATCAAGTACACTCTGCATATGTTCTAACTTCCTTTGTTGGGAATGAGTTGCTTTGTTTAAAATCCAACATGGTAATTAAGTCCCATGCTTTTCTGATGCATAGAAATTCATTTCATGTTGGAATCCCAATGTACACAAATGCATGTTAAAGAAAATAATGGCCTACTAAGCGGTATAAGCTGCAAGCACTACATGCATGGGGACCGGAGGGTGGAATGCCAGTCCAGAAACTCTTTTTAAAATTATGCAAATTATAATGGCATTCTGAAATCACTTCTATGCCAAAAAGGGTCACTAGTAACGTAAAAGTCATTTTATAAGGAAGCACAGTGTAATTTTCAAGGCATAAAGTGAAATGCATTATAAAGCTACATAAAACATATTCTGATAACAAATGCATGGGAAACCATGCAGGATGTTCACACCCATATGCAGTGATTCCATTTGGGAACTCTCTTATTTCTCCTCCAAAATCATCTAATAACATTATTGTATACTTGAGTTGTTTAATTTCATAGTTCCTTAGAGAAGGTGAGGGGTTTCTATAATCTAAGCCTGGCACAGTACCTCACAATCACGTGTTCTAAACAGAATCTGCTGCTTGGAGTGCAGTGTAAATTTTCTTTACAGACTGTATAGAGAAAAATTATTACACAAAAAACTGTATTAATTTCAGCTAGATATAGGCTAACCCGTGATACAGGCATTTAAACATGTCTCTGCAGGTGACTTCAGATGTTGCATTCTGGTGCTTTTATTCAGTTCTTGTTTGATTACCTTTTCTTTGTTTTTTTTTTTAGAAACCTAAAAAAAAAAGTCTTCCTGCAGTTTCCATGTTAAAACCCTTGTCTTGGATTACTCCTGAGCTATAAGTCAGGGATGTTTCTGACTTTCAAAAAATTTTAAAATCTGCATCATTGGACAAATGCGCTTGCCCCAAAATTTCTCATTTCTTTTAATTGTTTCCCTCATTCTACTTTGCCTTTTTTTATGTTTTTGTGAAATAAAATGTTTTCATTATATTCATCAATCCAATCTAACTCTCTTGTATTTGTCATCTTCTGAAATTCCTCACTGTATCCTCTATGCCTTCTAGAGACCCCAGACACTTTACTATCTGCAGAGTCCATATCTTATTAGCAGAATATCTAAAATTCAGAGAAAGCTTAGTGGTGGATGGACTTCCTCAGTTATAGACAGAGAATACTATAAAAATAAACTAATTCCATTTGTAGCTTTCTAGTTGTAGTAGGAGGTAGAATAATCAGTTTAGAATACAAGCTCTGAATCTGGCAGATGTGCGTTTGAATCCTGAATATTCTACCTGTTAGTTCTGTAATATTGGGTAAACTATTTAATCTTAAGAAAACACTATATACACATATTTGAAAATAAGATAGAAATACATGTCATTTATAGATACCCCCAGGATTAAATGACATAGCATGGGAAATATGTGGTACACTCACATGAAAAACACTTTATAAATTGTCACTATTACATTATTATTCTCATTATTGATCATAAAAACAAAGTCTTTAATATCGTTAATAGACATTAGTGTTAATGTTCAGAAGCATCACTGACTCAATGGACGTTAATCTGAGCAAACTCTGGGATATAGTGGAGGACAGAGGAGCCTGGTGTGCTACAATTCATGGGGTCTCAAAGAGCCAGACATGATTTAGCGACTGAACACCAACAACAGTACAATAGGGTTTGCAATACATCTAAACCACCAAACTTATATGAGTCGTTAAGAAAATATGGAAGCCTGTAATAAATTTTAGTAAGTTTGCCATCAAAATAGTAAAGATAAAGATAAGTCTGGTATTGAAATAAACACATAAAGAGGACATTGTTTTCTGTGTTGTTTAAAGGCATGATGGAGAGAGCTACTGGGAACATCAATGTCAAGAACAAAACCCACAACAAGGGAGTCGCATAAGTGCCTGAATCCTTCTCCCTGGGAGCTTTCCTTAGACTATGACAACAGAAGCAAGACTGTTTATCACAATGCTTGCTTTACAAAATATCCAGTCTATTAAAGTTAATTTACTCATAATTTTTCCCAATGATACCTTCCTCCGAGGTGTAAAGAACTGGGACACTTGTGAGATCACGTGAATGGTTTTATACAGCTATAATTAGCTCAGTTCAGTGTTTCTTAAATTGCTGTCCCTGGGAAAACAGTGCCACGTAATGTTAATGGGTGAGACACAGAAATTTTTGCAGTTATTCTCACTTATCCCTTTATGTACTAAGGTCAATAAGACTCTTTTAGACAGCATGGAGATCAACCCAGTTAGTCTTAAAGGAAATCCACCATGAATATTCATTTGAAGGACTGATGCTGAAACTGAAGCTCCAATTATTTGGTCACTTGATGCAAAGAGCCAACTCACTGGGAAAGACCCTGATGCTGGGAAAGACTAAGAGTAGGAGAAGAGGGTGATAGAGGATGAGAAGGTTGGATGGCATCACTGACTCAATGGACATGAGTTTGAGCAAACTCTGGGAGATAGTGAAGGATAGGGGAGCCGGGCATGCTACAGTTCATGGAGTAGCAAAGTTATAAAAACTCATTTGATTACAAAATGAGTATTTTGGATAGCACATTTTATTAATTTTTTCAGAATATTTAGGTATAATTTACTTACAACATTATATTAGTTTTAAGTGTATTACATAAAGATTTGATATATATGTATAGTGAAATGAATACAATAAGTTTAATTAATATCCAGCACCTCGTATAGTTACAAATTCTTTTTTTGTTTGTTTTGATGAGAACTTGATTTACTCTCTTAGAAACTTTTAAATATTTGATACAACATTGTTAATGCTGAATAACATTTTAATGCTCTTAAAGAATCCTTGGGGAAGGATTGTTTGAGAGATACTGGTTTTGTTGTTAAAAGAAATCCTTTCAAACTAAGGAAATACAAAATGGTTATTCATTTGTGTTAAAATATGAGGTGATATTTGCCAAGATATCTAGGGGGAAGAAATGAAGGAAGAAAAGAGTAATGGAAGGAAGAAATAGAATAAGGAAGAGAGAAAAGGAATGTGAGAAGGGAAGAAGGAAGAAAAGGGCAATGAAAGAATAAAGGAAGAAGTGACAGAAGAAAATAGTTCTAACTGATTAAAAAGACAATATCTGCATTTAGGATAATCTTTTTTTTTTTAATTTGAAGCTCTGTTTGGAAAAGATTTATGCAGAATAATAGATTCAAGCCACTTCTCTACTGTCTACTCAAACTCTAGATAATACTTTGAAAATACATAAATGATTCATAAAGATATCTTTAACCTTAGAAGCAGATAGCACTTCTGGAGAAGGAAATAACAATCCACTCCAGTATTCTCGCCTGGGAATTTCCATAGACGGAGGGGCCTGGCCAGCCACAGTCCATGGGGTTGTGAGAGTAAGATACAACTTGGTAACGACACTACCACTATTAGATAAAACTTTCAGTTACAACTGCCTTTTGTTGACTACAGTTTCTTCTGATTACCCAGGAATGGTGGAAATAAGATAATCAAATGAAAGAAGGACAACACTAAATGACAGGAGAGCATTAGACTTAACTCACTTTTCCCGTCTTTCACATCATTGCATTGGGCTGATTTTGTAACATTTTCTCTGCCATAGAGACAATGAATTGATATGTTAAAGACCTATTCTCTGCTGCTGCCTCCTTCCAGAAAAAGAAAAAAAAAAAAAAGAAAAAGAGTTTCTCACTTTAAAAGGTGACACAAACTAAATAAAGTTTTTAAGTTAAGAAATACTGAACTCCTAACTTAGGCTTCAAGTGTTACAATCATTAAAGCTGCTAATGGCCTCTGTGGGCAGCTGTGGCTTCACTGTTGGAAAAAATAAAAGATGTTTGTAAATTAAAAGAATTAAGGAGCATTTTTTTTTTTCCAAACTGAAAGGAAAATTCATTTGATATCCATATTATAGTGCATTGAATCAACAATTACACTATATTTTCTTGGATTTTATTTTTGGCTCAAAAGTCACTTAGGGATTTGATTTTCATGCTATACCTAAGGCTTCCCTGGTGGCTCAAATGGTAAAGAATCTGCCTGCAATGCTGGAGACCTTGGTTCAATCTTGAGTTGGGAAGATCCCCCAGAGAAAGGAAAGGCTACCCACTCCAATATTCTGGCCTGGAGAATTCCAACGACTCAGTCCATGGAGTCACAAAGAATAGGACATGACTGAGTGACTTTCACTTTACTATACCTAAAGTGCAGTTGAAAAACAATAGGGTTAGATGGTATCTCAATAGTTACCTCCAATCCCAACTTTAAAGTCCTGCATATGATCATAAGATGAATTTCTAATAAAGCTTCAAACTGAATGTTTAAGAAAAAAAAAAAAAAGAGAGAAGGAAGAGGACTAGGAAGAAATATATATATATATATTTCTTTTTCAAAAGTTATCAGTTGTAGGAAGTATATTCACATTTATAATACTTTTCTCTTTTCCTCCAGTAGTGATGTTGTCCACATGCTACAGATTAAAGTACATGGATGTTAAGCTGATTCCAGAAGAATTGATATTATTAGAATGTCAAAATAATACATCATATGTTGAACACTAAAAAAGTTCTTCTTTGCCATCACATTATCCATTATCATTATCTGTATAAGGCATTACAATATGGTATTTATGAGAAATATATATAATAAATGTTGGGATAAAATTCCTTGTTCTGTATTGATATAGAAATTGATAATTTATAAATCACTATGATAGTACATTTCCTAGGTCTGAAAATGAGGGAATGATTTCATAATTTAATAAGGCTTAAAAGTGGAATTAATAATGTTCATTCACTTTTACACAAGTTTAGGGACATTATGCCAATTCTCCATAAATAGGCAAAACATTCTTTATTAAGAATTTTGAGGAAACCAAAATCGAAAAAGACAGATGTTTCCCATTGTTCATTGCAGCACTATTTACAATAGCTAGAACACAGAAGCAACCTAGAGGCCATCAGCAGATGAGTGGATAAAGAAGCTGTGGCACATATATACATGACGGAACATTACTCAGCCATAGAAAGGAACACATCTGAGTCGGTTCTAATGAGGTAGATGAACCTAGAACCTATTATACAGAATGAAGTGAGTCAGAAAGAGAAAGATAAATATCATACTCTAACACATATATACAGAATCTAGAATGGTACATCAAAAAAGCAAAAGNGATAAAGAAGCTGTGGCACATATATACATGACGGAACATTACTCAGCCATAGAAAGGAACACATCTGAGTCGGTTCTAATGAGGTAGATGAACCTAGAACCTATTATACAGAATGAAGTGAGTCAGAAAGAGAAAGATAAATATCATACTCTAACACATATATACAGAATCTAGAATGGTACATCAAAAAAGCAAAAGAGTTCCAGAAAAGCATCTATTTCTGCTTTTTGACTATGCCAAAGCCTTTGACTGTGTGGATCACAATAAACTGTGGAAAACTGTTGAAGATGTGGGAATACCAGAGCACCTAACCCGTCTCTTGAGAAACTTACATGCAGGTCAGGAAGCAACAGTTAGAACTGGACATGGAACAACAGACTGGTTCCAAATAGGAAAAGGAGTACATCAAGGCTGTATATTGTCACCCTGCTTATTTAACTTATTTGCAGAGTATATCATGAGAAATGCTGGACTGGAAGAAGCACNAGACCCTGATGCTGGGAAAGATTGAGGGCAGGAGGAGAAGGGGATGACAGAAGATGAGATGATTGGATGTAATCACTGACTCAATGGGCATGGGTTTGGGTGGACCCCAGGAGTTGGTGATGGACAGGGAAGCCTGGTGTGCTGTGGTTCATGGTGTCACAGTCAGACATGACTGAGTGACTGAACTGAAGAACTTATTTACAGGGCAACAATCGAGAAACAGACATGGAGAATAGACTTATGGACATGGAGAGAGGAGAGGAGAGGGTGAGATGTATGGAAAGTATAACACGGAAACTTACATTACCATATATAAAATTGATAGCCAACAGGAACTTGCTATCTGGCTCAGGAAACTCAAATGGGGGCTCTGTATCAACCTAGAAGAGTAGGATGGGGAGGGAGATGGGAGAGGGCTTCAAAAGGGAGGGGATGTATGTTTACCTATGGCCAATTCATGTTGAGGTTTGCCAGAAAACAACAAGATTCTGTAAACCAATTATCCTTCAATAAAAGAATAAATTAAAAAAGAAGAATTTCCTATTCAGCACAAAGAAAAGTATTTAAATTAAAGCAAGAGCAAAACTTTTGTTTTTTAATCATTTTAATTCCAATTTTACTATCTTCAAGTTTAATACTAATTATGAAAATTCTAATATTACCTTAGTCATTGTTTCATGTACATCAGTTTGTTCCAATAGAATAATTGTTTTTAATGTAAAATCATAGAATGTTGAGTTCACGACACCCAGGAAATATTCTGTGGGCTTCAGTGTGAAAGCTTAGCACCAAATTTAGTACGTATAGGTTTAAGAAGAGTGTTGACAGGGCTTTCTCTAGATGAATCCTGCTGGGTTTTAGAAATTGCTTGATTTCAGAAGTCATGCTGTGCTGCTAATCAGAGCAGAATTGCACAATATGCTTTCGCAGACGACAAAGGTCTCTCTGCACAGCAGTGGGAGTCAGTCCTCAGCTCTCAGGCAGAAATCACCTCTTCCCTTCCTGGTGAATACAACTCTAGCCATCGGGCAAGCTCTACAGGAAAGGTGACTTGAATGCCACAAGGATATGGTGTCCGGGCAGAACATTCAGTTTTGTCTAAGAGGACAAGTGAGCAGCAGAACCTGGAGACTGCAGTGTTTGTAAACAGAACAAAATATTTGGATTCTAGTCATCACTCCACTACTCATTAGCTATGTGACTTTTGTTAATTCCACTGGCTTAGCCTCAGTCTCTTCAACTAGCAAATGGCAATATTGATACAGAAAGGCAGCAGAACTAAGTGCTGTAAAGTGCTTACCATGGGCAAAGCATTCAGTTCAGAATTTAGCTCAACAGTGTATAAATAATGACTATTTTAGGAGACAGACTCTTCCAAAAGTCAACCAAAAGAAAAAAGAAAAACCCATACAGATTAAGTTTCTAATCTGTGATGTCTTTATTCTTTCATGTCATTGTTTTATAGCTCTGGTATTCATATAAAATATGGAATATCTTTTTTGCAATATTACATTTTATAACCCTGTGTTATATAATGGCTATTGATAAGCTTAATGTGAATATCTCTCCATGAGCTTTGTACTAAAGTCCTGACTTGATCTTTATGTGGCTGGAGAATTTTATTTTATTAAGGTTACTTCAACAACTTGGAAGTACATGTAAGGTTTTGAAACCACTGCAGAGCATATTTTTTAAGCATTCTCCAAGTTGTCACCACATATGGTTATTCATCACAAGACCCCAGAGCATGTCAAATTTTATTAGTGTTATATGATGGAATATGACAGGGGAGACACTATTGAGCCTGATTTATTGCACACGTCTACACATACAAAGTGTAAACAAAGATATCACAGGAAGTGCTGTCTCAAAGTGCAGCTGCCAAAATTATAGATCATTTAAGCCAAATTAAACCAGAATAATTCATTATGAAGTAAAACTCCTTTGGAAATATACCATGGGATATTCTAAAGGGCAGTATCTGCCCTGGAATTATCATTATTTAAAAGTATCAAGATGAAGAGAAAATGAGTAGACATGAATATCACAGCATCATTTGGCCACCCAAATACTCTTATGTCATCACTCAGCTGGGTAACTATCTTTATAGGAAATATTAGCTTGATTTAGACTTGACTTTGAATGCTCGTGACGTGAGTGTTCCAATGATTCTTTAGAAAGGATGACTGCTTGAGGAACATTACAGATAATTTATATTCTTAACCAACTTTGGTTCTTAAACCTTCCCTAAACTGATGCAGGATTTTAAACCATGGATAAAGTCTTCTTATTTTACCCTGAATATTTTCCTGTTAAAGGATTATTGAGTAGAAACTATGTAAATATTTTATTTCATGTCAGTGAGCACAATTCTATACTGAGAGTTAAAGATTTCAGAGATAAATGTTAGAAGAAATTACTCACTTATGAAATATTATCAGATGTTGACTCATGAAGTTGGTGAAGATCACTAAAGGTTTGTAATAATAGGGGCCACCGTTTAAAATATGCCTATTCTGTTCTGTGCTTTACCTTCACCAGCTCTTTTAACTCTCCCAACTGTCTACAGCAATGCAATCTTATACCAATTTTACATGTGAAGAATCTGGGGCTCAGATTAATTAGGTAACATACCCAAGATTACAGAACTAGAAAATGGTAAAGCCAGAATCTGTCCACCTTCAAAGCCCTTGCTCAATTTGTTCTGCTACATGAGCTCTTTGATCTATAAAGTTCTATAGATTTCCAGTTGCTTATCTACTCTGAGCTTTAGTAGGTACTAGCCCAAGGCAATGGCACCCCACTCCAGTACTCTTGCCTGGAAAATCCCATGGATGGAGGAGCCTGGTGGGCTGTAGTCCATGGGGTCGCTAAGAGTCGGACATGACTGAGCGACTTCCCTTTCACTTTTCACTTTCATGCATTGGAGAAGGAAATGGTAACCCACTCCAGTGTTCTTGCCTAGAGAGTCCCAGGGACGGGGGAGCCTGGTGGGCTGCCATCTATGGGGTCGCACAGAGTTGGACACAACTGAAGTGACTTAGCTTCAGCAGCAGCAGCAGCAGCCCAAGCTATCACCAGATTAATGTCAAAGATGAAGGTGGAGTGAACTTGCAGATCTGAGTGGAGGACAGACTGGCTAATGGACTTCACCTTTTCTCTGGCCAGCACTCACTAATGTCTTTTCGTGTACAAGGCAACACCATCATAGTTGGGAATAAAGAGATGACTAAGCAAATCCATTGTAGTCAAGTCCTGGAAGTTTCTGGGACTCCACCCCCAGAAATAACTCTAAAGAAATGTACAGTAGAGTTCCATAAATTGTGTAGTTCCCTTGTTTAAAAGTTCCTCAAGAGATTCTGGTAATCAGCAAGTGTAGGAACAAGCTTTGCATTATATGATAAATAAGGATTTTCTAAAAGTACTTATGAAGTTCATAGCAAGAGAGGTTGACCTTTGTTGGGGTTTCAGGTAAATGTGTCACAGAGAAGGGACATTTGAACAGACACTTAAAGAATCACTATTTATTTGCCAGGTGGAGAAAGACATATGTAAGGTTGTGAACAGGAACTTTTAGTAGAGGAAAATCTTCAAAGATATGGAGGATGAAAAGGTGGATTGAAGAAGAAAAGAAACAGGTATAAGAGAATAATTTAAGACAATTGTTTAGGGTCATGTTAGAAGATAACATAAATATAAACAGTAATTTATTTAAAAACAGGCATTTTAAGCAAGGGGAGAAGATTTACATTTATACTATTATTTTGGTGGCAGTTAGAAGGAGAGTTAGAATGTATGAGAATAGCACCAAGATAGCAGTTAGAAAGTCAGAGTAATAATCAAATTTAGGAAAGGTGAGAGCAGGAACTGATGCACTGGTCCTGAGCAAAGGAAAGAGAAAATACCCCTAGAGGTGTTTCAGAAAGGAAGCTGACAGAACTTGGCAACAGAAGAGGATGGAGGGTTGAAGAGAGGATAGTAAAAGGTGACTGGGACTTCCCTGGTGGCTCAGTTGGTAAAAATCCATGTGTAGTGCAGGAGACTGCCTGCAGCACAGGAGACCTGGGTTCGTTCCCTGGGTCCAGAAGATCCCCTGGAGAAGGAAATGGCAACCCATACAGGTATTCTTGCCTGGAGAATCCCATGGACAGAGGAGCCTGGCAGGCTACAGTCCATGGAGTCACAAAGAGTTGGACACAACTGGGTGACTTAACAACAGATTTTCAGTTTAGGATTATGGAAGGCAGTACCTTTAACATAAAGACAATACTATATGAAGAATTGATGTTTTCAAATTGTGGTGCTGGAGAAGACTCTTGAGTCCCTTGGACTCAAGGTGATCAAAGTAGTCAATCCTAAGTGAAATNCAACTGGGTGACTTAACAACAGATTTTCAGTTTAGGATTATGGAAGGCAGTACCTTTAACATAAAGACAATACTATATGAAGAATTGATGTTTTCAAATTGTGGTGCTGGAGAAGACTCTTGAGTCCCTTGGACTCAAGGTGATCAAAGTAGTCAATCCTAAGTGAAATCAATCCGGAATATTCATTGGAAGGACTGATGCTAAAGCTGTCCAATGTTTTGGTCACTTAATGAAAAGAGTCAACTCATTGGTAAAGACTCCAATGCTGGGAAAGATTAAAGGCGAAAGAAGGGGACAGCATAGGATGAGATGGTTAGATAGTATCACTGACTCAATGGACATGAATTTGAGCAAACTCCAGGAGATATTAAAGGACAGGGGAGCTTGGCATGTTGCAGTCCATGTGGTCACAAAGAGTCAAATGTGACTTAGAAATGGAACAACAATGTGATGATTTACTTTAAGGAGAGAAGAAACCTGGTGACAAACATTTTTGAATCGAACAACTCTGGATCATTTAGCAGATGTTTGAACCAGAGTCTGGATCTTATAACGAAGTTTGAGGCTAGATCAAAGAAAACAATTCAAAATATATTCATCATGTAAGTTTATTGAGATGTATTCTTTTTTGAAGGCTTACGTTGGGGTTAGGATTTAATGAGGCCTGTTGTCATAAGAACATCCTTATGACATTTTCAGAAATTAATACATGTATTCCAAAATATTAAAATAATAGGCTAATTTCCACCAATTGTACTTTGTGCTGTTAGTCATTAAGCTAAGTATATTTGGCAAATTCATCTAATTTACAGTATCAAATTTCAGTGTATTTTCTACTTTTGTTTCAATTAGTTATTCTCAGCCTCTTATGAAAGCAATTTTTCAAATTACATCTACTTCCCTGGCTCAGAGTCAAGTTCACACCTGACCTGTGTTTTCCATTCTCTATATCACTGTGCACAAACAAAGGAGAGGACAGAAAATGTTTGAACCAGACACTAGAGAAAAATATGGCCTTATGTGCCTCCCATCGATTCAGTTTATGAGCTTATTTGTAAAGTGAGGCACACCTGGGGAGTTGAGCGAAGCACAGAATGGTTAAGTCTAGGAAATTTGATGCTCAAGTCCACACAATCTGCTGTGTGAGACCCTGTCACTTGTTCCCGTTGAAAGGTCAATGTCAGTTCTGTAGTAAACACAGGAGTAAGCCCTGGAGGTCATTACATGATTATAGAGCTATGCTTTTTACACTACATACTCTCTTTCAAATATAGCTTGTTGTACTTGGAAATCCTTGTTCACCAAACACCATGAATATTCTATTCCTCTCCACTGAATAATAACATTCACCTTCAGGGCTTTTCATGACTCAGAGAAAGATGACTGCCAAAGATAATTACTCCACTGTGATTAATGAATCCTCTTCAAAATTGCAGGCACCAGATTGGAAGTCTGATAACTTTTATAACATCAAAGAATACTATTATCAAAGACTTTATTCTTTGTCATTTTGCTGAAAAAAAAAATGATGTCCCATTACATTTTACTAGGTGACAATATGTTCATCAAAGAAATGTTTGAGTACATGTTTTACAGCTTATAAAAAGAGAAAATGACAGCTACAAAAATCAAGAGCTTTCTCACTAATTGTGGAGGAAAAGTGATAGTTGAGAAAGATAGACCACTAATTAGTTTAGGAGATCTTGATATTTCCTTTTTATTACACAGAATGTGTTAATTAATTTGTATTTTGGATAACACTATTTGGGTTTTAAACGATTTGAAAGAATAAGGGGAATTTTGCACTTAACTATGTTCAACCTACTTGTGTCCCATATACAGAGATAGCTATTCCAGGTCCTCCAAGTTATATCTGCCCTGTTTGTGTGTCCTTGGCTTAAATACAAAGAGCACCCCTAGCAGACGGCCTGTCACACATTGGTTTTGTTATGCCTCTCCTCCTACATCTGTGCTGTTCTCAAGTACATGAGGGTGATTAAAGTGCCTGGGGTGTGAGAGGAAAAGGGAACAGAAAGAAGGGTAAATTCCACAACTGTCTTTTCCTCTTCTCTCCTCCTTCAGTGTTTATCAGGCTCTGAATTACTCTTATTACAACAATAAGGTTTTCCCAGGTGGCATGAGAGGTAAAGAGCCCTCCTGTCAATGCAAGGAGACAGAAGAGGCACAGGTTCCATCCCTGGGTTGGAAAGATCTCTTGGAAGAGGGCATGGCAACCCACTCCAGTATTCTTGCCTACAGAATCCCATGGACAGAGGAGCCTGGCTGGGTATAGTCATAGGGTCTCAAAGAGTTGGACTTGACTGAAGTGACAATGAATACACATCACACAACAATAAAAAGCCTAGTAATTGTCATCTTTGGGGGGAAAAGAAGGCAAGGCTAAATTACTGGAATAATTGCAATCATCTCACATGCTAGTAAAGTAATGCTCAAAATTCTCCAAGCCAGGCTTCAGCAATACGTGAACCCTGAACCTCCAGTTCAAAGCTCCATCAAATTGTCAACATCTGCTAGATCATTGAAAAAGCAAGAGAGTTTCAGAAAAACATCTATTTCTGCTTTATTGACTAAGCCAAACCTTTGACTGTGTGGATCACAATAAACTGTGGAAAATTCTGAGAGAGATGGGAATACCAGACCACCTGACCTGCCTCTTGAGAAATCTAAATGCAAGTCAGGAAGCAACAGTTAGAACTGGACATGGAACAACACACTGGTCCCAAATAGGAAAAGGAGTACATCAAGGCTATATATTGTCACCCTACTTATTTAACTTCTATGCAGAGTACATCATGAGAAATGCTGGACTGGAAGAAGGACAAGCTGGAATCAAGATTGCCAGGAGAAATATCAATAACCTCAGATATCCACTCTTATGGCAGAAAGTGAAGAGGAACTAAAAAGCCTCTTGATGGAAGTGAAGGAGGAAAGTGAAAAAGTGGGCTTAAATCTCAACATTCAGAAAAAGAAGATCGTGGCATCTGGTCCCATCACTTCATGGGAAATAGACGGGGAAACAGTGGAAACAGTGTCAGACTTTATATTTTTGGGGTCCAAAATCACTGTAGACGGTGACTGCAGCCAAAAAATTAAAAGACGCTTATTCTTTGGAAGAAAAGTTATGACCAACCTAGACAGCATATTCAAAAGCAGAGACATTACTTTACCAACAAAGGTCCGTCTAGTCAAGGCTATGGTTTTTCCTGTGGTCATGTATGGATGTGAGAGTTGGATTGTGAAGAAGGCTGAGCACTAAAGAATTGATGCTTTGGAACTGTGGTATTGGAGAAGACTCTGAGAGTCCCTTGGACTGCATGGAGATCCAACCAGTCCATTCTGAAGGATATCAGCCCTGGGATTTCTTTGGAGGGAATGATGCTGAAGCTGAAACTCCAGTACTTTGGCCACCTCATGCAAAGAGATGACTCATTGGAAAAGACTCTGATGCTGGAAGCGGTCAGGGGCTGGAAGAGAAGGGGACGATGAAAGATGAGATGGCTGGATGGCATCACTGACTTGATGGACGTGAGTCTGAGTGAACTCTGGGCATTGGTGATGGACAGGGAGGTCTGGCGATTCATGGGGCTGCAGAGGGTTGGACACTACTGAGTGACTGAACTGAACTGAACTGATTTTATCCTTGGCAGGTGGAGACCTTCAGTCTTGATGAATGTAGATATCATTACTTACATCTTTCATATTTTCCAAACTTAGAGATAATGTCCAAAGGAAATTTATTTTAACATTGTCTAATGTAAGTGGTACAAAAGTAATCATTTAATTGAATTAATAATAATAATATAATATATATGTAACATAAAATATATTAACAATATAATAACAATAAAACTACAGAGGAGGCAAGTTTCTACAACAACACAGAGATAAAGAAAAAAGAGTCAACACTTTGAATACTTACTATGCATTCCTGGCATTTTTTGACTATCTTTTCTCATTTTACTCTCACCACCATGTTCAGAAGGGTAAGTTATTATTCTCATTTTATAGTTGTGAAGTGGATAATCAGAGAGGACTGTAATATGACAAATTTACTCACCCAGAAAAGGTCTGCCAAGATATTAAAATCTGATTCTCCTATAGATGGCATACTGCATCTTTTCAAATAAATGTCATTTTTCATTTGTATTCATTCATTGCAAAATTTTATATTAATTACCTCTAATTTACAGGCAAATAGAAATTTACAAAAATGAAGACATAATTCCTATGTGAAAGGAGATATCATCTAGAAGAGGGGATAAGACAAAAGTGTTATCACTGTCATTGCTATAAATGAAGTAACACTAAAGCACAGCAAGGGAACACATGCCAGGGAAATAAATCCTTCTTGTGAAAGAAGGGGTCAGGAAACTTCTTAGATAGTGCAATGTCTACAGAAAATGTTAGGGGGGGCAGTGGGAAGAAAGCAAGTGTTCATAATCAAAGAAGGCATTCTGGGAAAAGCTATAGAATGAAAAATTATATAAAGACACAAGAAAGACTTATGTTTAGATATGTGCAAGGCATTCAGGATGGTTGGAGTAGCAATAACAAGACTGAGAGGTGGAGGGAGCACAGGAGAGGAAGGCTGGTGAGACCAAAAAGAGCCACGTAAATAAAGCCCCCCTATGCCAAGACATGATGCCATGACACAGGGATTTTATAGAAAATGGAGGAGAGAAGTGGCAGATAAAAAATAGATGTGTATTTTAAAAACCTTGGTGACCGAAAATTGGAAGGCAGATCAGAGGATGTGAGGCTGGAGGATGGAAGGCCAAGTAGGAAAGAGTCTGCAACGATCTGAGTGAGACATGCTGAGATAGTCACAGAGGACAGAAACATCGGGCATTTGGCGAAGGGAGAACTCTGGGCTGACTTTTGTCTTTGTGGTTGGATGATCACATGGATGCGGCAGATTCATCCCACATGAAATGCCACAGAGCAGCCAGTTAGAGACATCAAAATAAAAGCCGAACAGTTCCACCCTGTTTCCTTTTGGAGATCCCTGTTGGTTTAAATACTTCTGGAAGTTCAGTCTCCTGTCCTGCCTGTTCTTTCCTCACATCTCCTCCAATCCTCATTCTACTCAGGCTGCTGTCAGGGCATCTGATTGGAGTCCTCCCCAAGATTCAAACCATAATATTATACAGGGATTTACCGAGCACATGTAAGTTTCATGCTGGTGATAAAAAAGAAGAAGATACTTACAAAATAGTATACTTTTGTAGCATCAAGTGTTGGTTTTTATTTTATTTTTTTTTTGCCTTCATGACTTTTTTATTGTTGTAAAATATTCATAACATGAAACTTACTATCAATCATTTTTAAGTGTACAGTTCAGTGGTATTAGGGCTTCCCAGGTGACTCAGTGGGAAAGAATCTGCCCACCAAAGCAGGAGACACAGTTTCGATCCTTGAGCTGGAAAGATCCCCTGGAGAAAGAAATGGCAACCGACTCTAGTATTCTTGCTTGAGAAATCCCATGGACAGAAGAGCCTAGTGGGTTACAGTCCATGGGGTCACAAAAGAGTCGGACATGACAAAATGACTAAACAACAACAATAATCAGTAGTATTAAGTATATTCACATTTTTGTGCAACTGTTACAACCATCCATCTCTGGAACTCGTTTCATTTTGCGAAACTACGACTATCCACGAAACAGTCCTCGCGACGCCTCCCTCCCAGCCCTGGCAACCACTTCACTTTTCCCTCCTCCCTTCCCCCTTCCTCCCTCCCTCCCATCCTTTACTTCTCCTTTCTGTTCTCTTCCTCTGGTTTGCTTTTTCTTTCTTCCTCCCTCCTTCCCTCTTTCCTCCCTTCCTCCCTCTATCTTTCTTCCTTCACTCCCTTCTTCCCTCGCTTCCTTCCTTCATTTCCCCTTTCCCTCCATGCCACAGGCACTGGTAACCACCATTAAGCCTAAAGGGCACTGTACTAAATTAAATAGGCTGGTTACAAAAAGACAAATATTGTGTGATCACATTTATATGTGAGATAGATACGATTTATATGTTAGAGATATAGTCAGGCTTATAATAAAAGAGTAAGCTGGTAGATATTGGGGTCTCCTGCATTGCAGGCAAATTCTTTACTAACTGAGCTATGAAGGAAGCCCGGTAGATATCTAAAGATATTAAACTAGTTTATAATATTCATTTTAAAAAGATCTTGTTGTGGAAATCATGGCATCAGAAAGATCACTCAAAGATGGCACTCAAAGGTGGCACTCAAAGATGCAGAACTGTAGGGTTTATTCAGCACTGGTGAGGGCCCAGTGGAGTCACCTCCAAAGGCTGAGCACCCCGACTTTGTCCTGGGTATCTTTTATAAACGATAAACTTCTCGCTCAAACATCTCAGACCCCTTCCCTCACCAGGCAGCCCTAGTTCCCACGGATGTAACCAGCAAGCAAGATCACAGAAAGGAAAGCAGGGATTGATAAGCAGCAGCTGTTTAAAACAAGATGACGGAAGGGAAAGCAAAAGGTTGTTCTTTAATTGAGGGCTTTGATCTTCCTCCCATCTCAATATGACATTTCAGTTTTTGTTGTTAATATATTTGTATATACCCATGCTGCTGCTGCTATGTCGCTTCAGTTGTGTCCGACTCTGTGCAACCCCATAGACAGCAGCCCAGCAGGCTCCCCTGTCCCTGGGATTCTCCAGGCAAGAACACTGGAGTGGGTTGCCATTTCCTTCTCCAATGCATGAAAGTGAAAAGTGAAAGTGAAGTCATTCATTCGTGTCCAACTCTTAATGACCCCATGGACTGCAGCCCACCAGGCTCCTCCATCCATGGGATTTTCCAGGCGAGAGTACTGGAGTGGGGTGCCATTGCCTTCTCCAAGTATATACCAATTGATGATACTAAAAATGCTTAAGGACAAAGGCACATGGGAAAGGCCAGTCAGAACAGATGGTCAATGATCTAGAACGTTCCCCAGTCTTCACTCCCTACAGGTTCTTGTCACCTTAACATCAGCTGGCATAAGCTCAGTATATATACAAATATGTCTATCAGCAACACTGTAGTAATTTAGACTAAATTTTGGAACAAGAAAATATCTAGGTGAATTTAGTTTAGTTGATATTAACAGCAAGAAAATAAGTAACTATATCTTGTATTTTTAAATAAAGAATTCTGGTTTTTTTTCCTTGAAGGATTCAGGCATGTTTATGAAAACAAAATAAATAAAACAACAAAAAAGGCAGAGAATAAAAATTTTCATGAAATAAAACTGAGAAATCAGTTCCATTCAGTTGCTCAGTCCTCTCTGACTCTTTGCAACCCGTGGACTGTAGCACGCCAGGCTTCCCTGTCCATCACCAAGTCCTGGAGCTTGCCCAAACTCATATCGGAGTCAGCGACACCATCCAGCCATCTCATCCTCTGTCATCCCCTTCTCTTCCTAGCCCCAGTCTTTCCCAGCATCAGGGTCTTTTCCAATAAGTCAGTTCTTTGCATCCAGTGCCCAAAGTATTGGAGTTGCAGCTTCAGCATCAGTCTTTTCAATGAATATTCAGGACTGATTTCCTTTAGGAATGACTGGTTGGAACTCCTTGCAGACCAAGGGACTCTCAAGAGTCTTCTCCAACACCACAGTTCAAAAGCACCAATTCCTCGGTGCTCACTTTCTTTATAGTCCAACTGTCACATCCACACATGACTATTGGAAAAACCATAGCTTTGACTAGACAGACCTTTGTCGGCAAAGTAATGTCTCTGCCTTTCAATATGCTATCTAGGCTGGTCATTGGAGAAGGAAATGGCAACCCACTCCAGTGTTCTTGCCTGGAGAATCCCAGGGACAGGGGGAGCCTGGTGGGCTGCCGTCTATGGGGTCGCACAGAGTTGGACATGACTGAAGTGACTTAGTAGCAGCAGGTTGATCATAGCTTTTCTTCCAAGGAGGATGCATCTTTTAATTTTATGACAGTTCACCATCTGCAGTTATTTTGGAGCCCAAGAAAATAAAGTCACTCACACTTTCCATTGTTTCCCCATCTTTTTGCCATGAAGTGATGGGACCAGATGTGATGTTCTTAGTTTTATGAATGTTCAGTTGTAAACCAACTATTTCACTCTTCTCTTTCACTTTCATCAAGAGGCTCTTTAGTTCTTCTTTGCTTTCTACCATAAGGGTGGGTCATCTGTGTATCTAAGATTATTGCTATTTCTCCTGGCAATCTTTATTCCAGCTTGTGCTTCTTCCAGCCTGGCATTTCACATGATATACTCTGCACATAAGTTAAATAAGCAGGGTGACGATAATAATGATTGTTTAATAATGTATGACCATTATTTTTGACACCTCTTTTTTCACGTGTCTGGAGTCTTCAAAACACTAAAAAAAGAAAAAGGTTAATTTTAGAATAAAAATGCCTTACTTTTGTTTAAATTTAGTAGAAGGAAATGAAGTCCATTGAAACTGAAGAAACTGCTGAACTGTCCACAAATGTTCTCTTAATAAGACCTATGAATTCCCAAAATATTTCCCTAAAGTAAGGGCAATAGGAAAACCAAATTTCAAAATGTACTGTAATTTGAAACAGCATTATTTGACTCCTTGCTATGAAAGACAAAGAAATTAGTTCACTTATCTGAAATAAAAATGGGAAAGCTCTAAACAAAATATCCAAATCTATATATATATAATAAATCAATGAAAATAATGTAAACTATTTATAAATCAATATAAATAACAGTGTACCTTGTCCAGCAGCTTCCCAGATAGGGTTAGTGGTAAAAAACCCACATGCCAACTGGGGAGAATTAAGAGACATGGTTTGATCCCTGGGTCAGGAAGATCCCCTGAAAGAGGGCATGGCAATCCACTCCAGTATTATTGTCTGGAGAAGCTCTTGGGCATTGGAGCTTGGTAGGCTATAGTCCATAGGGTGGTAAAGAGTTGGATATGACTGAAGTGACAGCATTCACACAGATACACACATACACATATTGTCCAAGCTGGGTTAATTCCAGGGACACCAGGAATGCTTTAACATTGATATTTCTATTAGTGTAATTCATATGTTAACATTTAAAAAAGAGAAAATTTCATGTGTCTCTTGTATGCGAGACAGAAAAAGAGACACAGATGTAAAGAATGGTCTCTTGGACTCTGGGAGAGGACAAGGGTGGGATGATTTGGGAGAATGGCATTGAAACATGTATAATATCATATGTGAAATGAATCGCCAGTCCAAGTTTGATGCCTGATACAGGATACTCGGGGCTGGTGCACTGGGATGACCAGACAGATGGTATGGGGAGGTGCTATGGTATAGTATGGTATGGTACGGTATGGTATGGTGGAAGGGGGGTTCAGGATGGGGAACACGTGTACACCCATGATGGATTCATGTTGATGTATGGCAAAACCAATACAATATTGTAAAGCAATTAGCCTACAATTAAAATAAATAAATTTATATTTTAAAAAAGAAAATTTAAAGGATTATCAAAATTAATTCCCCAAATTTTCCAATAATATCTAACACCTGTATCTGAAAAACAGGCAAACAAACCAACAAACAAAACCATATCTGCATCCTGTGGTATAACCCTTACACAGTGTTCCTCCCTGGGGGTAGGTCTTCAACAGCAAGTATGGCCCATGAATGTGGATTCTCCTGTACCTCCATCTACCCTGCCTAACAGTGCTCTGGATTACAGCTCTAATCAAAGAGTCTTGAGACAGGCCTCTTGGGACTGTGCCACTTATTTTGAGGGAAATTGCTTTTTTCAGGAGGTAATAGGTTTGTTTAGATGCCCATTCTCTATTACAACTTGGTCTATGTTCTAGAATACTTAAAAGAGTTGCACACTTTGTAGCAAATTCATTTACCATCTTGCAGGCAAAAACACATTCTGAATGATGAAGCTTAATGACAGTAATCATGAAAAACACCTGTGGTCTCCCTACTCAATGAAATAAGTTATTTTCTGTGAGTTCAGTTCCACTTTGGCATTAATTTGTTTCTTGAGAAGAGATCACAGGTGTTTTTAATAGTTAAAACAATTTCTAAATCAAAGTATGTGTCTTACTATCATGTCAGTGATAACACTGGTGGTGGTTTAGTCACTAAGTCATGTCCAACTCTTTGAGCCCCCATGGACAGCAGCCTGCCAGGCTCCTCTGTCCATGGGATTCTCCAGGCAAGAATACTGAAGTGGGTTGCCATTTCCTTCTTCAGAGGATCTTCCTGACCCAAGAGTAGAACCTGGGTCTCCTGCATTACAGGCAGATTCTTTACCTACTGATCTACCAGGGAATACCTATTATTAATAAAATAATACATTGGATCAAGGAATTATTAATAAAATAAACACAGCAAAATCTCAATGTAGTCTTTACTAGGAATGGAGAAGTTTCAAGGGTCAAAAAAATACCATTGTTTGCTTTCCCCCACTTCTCACATAAACATCAATGTAGTATTCCAAGTTTCAGATGTGGTGGTGGTTGGGAAGGAAGACATTCAATTGAGTCTTCTGTGTTTAATTTAGTCATTTTAAAAAATGGATCAAACTAAACATTATCTTTTCACAATCTAATAATTTTATGTCCATATCTCTTTCATCATTTCCTTTTCTTTCTGAAATGTCCACGCTATTATACTCTGCAACAGTTATTCCAGTTCTAATATACTGATTTTAGTTTAGTCTTTAATAGCCTATCCATCTCTCTTTAGTCTAACACTCAAGGTCCCAATTTCTCACCTGCTTAAAGTGTGTACCAGCTTCATAAGTAGAATAGAAACTCACAGAATAATATTTAAGAACATCACAATATTGAGACAACATCCAAAGAGCCTACCATGTACTCCAGGAAAGATTAGCCCCTCAGAAAGCCTGAGCTAGTTCTCCTTCCTCCCACCTTTTCCAGAATACTGCTTACACTTTTTCTTGACTCTTTGAGCTTTCCCATTTTGTCCGAGGGGATAAGCACTTAACTTCTCAACTCCATCTCTTGACAGTTACTTAGCAATGACTCAACATAGAAATATCACTTTAGAAATAAAAGAGCTATTAGGAGGATCTGTGACCTCTATAGCTCTTATATCTTTTAAACAATCTTAAAATCCTCACACTTTCCAGATAAAGTGAGATACAGAGACATTAAGTAATCTACCTAATAGCAGAGATTTAACTTTTGCAAAAAGTGGGATTGGAGGTCAGGCCAACAGATTCCTAGCTGTGTGCTTCTCTTGTTTTTCTGTTTTTCTGTGCTCCCTAGATCTTCTCAATAAGAATGCATTAGCATATATATTTGGAGCTCCCTGGGCCCTACCACATAATCATCGAATCAGGTTTTCCAGAGAGACAGTGACCTACAGTATTCAAAATATTTAATCATTCTGACACAGATATGGACCATTCAGAATGGAGCCAAATCCAGTCCAGTTGTCAACAATGGATGTTTTGAAGTGGTATTTAGCAGATTAACATGAGTGCTGACTTCATACGATGTCGAAAACTCCTGAATAAACCCTTGGCTCCCGCCAGGATGTGTTTCAAAAAGGGGTCTACTATTTGCTTCCTTGGGCTGGGATTGCATAAATTTTTAGAAGGATGGAATCTCTAAGATTAAGCAGTTACAATGAAAATAGAATTCAGGATTTTTCTCATTACATATTAAGTGATAAAAATCTTATCTCAGGTTTTACATAATGACTATTTTGATGTTAAGATTTGAAAAGTGCCTTATCATTTTTACAATAGCTGAGAAGACATAAATTACCACCTCTGTGTATTCACTCACTACATATTATTTACAAAGAAGCAAAATAGTAATTCCCTTGTTAATTTATTAACAGTACTAGCTAACACCTGGAGAAGGCAATGGCACCCCACTCCAGTCCTCTTGCCTGGAAAATCCCAGGGGCGGAGGAGCCTGCTAGGCTGCAGTCCACGGAGTTGCGAAGAGTCGGACACGACTGAGCGACTTCACTTTCACTTCTCACTTTCATGCACTGGAGAAGGAAATGGCAACCCATTCCAGTGTTCTTGCCTGGAGAATCCCAGGGATGGGGGAGCCTGGTGGGCTACCGTCTATGGGGTCACACAGAGTCGGACACGACTAAAGTGACTTAGCAGCAGCAGCAGCTAACACCAGGTAACTATAATAACCTTGAATGGAATGACAACTTTGTATATATTGTATAATTGTATAGAATTTGTATAATTATATATATATATGATTGAAATTCTTGATCAAGCTTTTGTAACTTTATTTAGAATGGATCACAAGCAAAGATAAGACAAGTAAGTTCATGACTGGCAGTTCAAATTCTGTTCTTTTGGACATGTTTTCCTAGGAAGCCCTTGGGAAATTGATTTAAAATACTGAATGGGAATTCAGTGAAAAGACACTAAAATTTTACAATGGACAAATAAGATATGACCCATCCCGGGGAACAAAATGAAAAGTTCATGCAGTAGGGTCAGTGGCTCTGACTTCAATTTCAGCTCAGTGGTAACCTTCTTGTGCCTTCTTCTATTAAGTGACAGGATAAGGAGTCAGAAGCAGAAAATCAGCCTAAGTCTCCAGGGCAGAAACTCAGAGTTTCTAAAGTAGCCCTGGGAGTGACTCAGAAAGAGCAACATAATTCTCATAGGCATCCATTGACTTGATTGTTTATGGCTAGTTTGATCCTTTTTTAAAAAGGCAGCAACAGAGAGAAACGGAGTGAAACTGAAATTTATATATATATATATATATATATATATTCTTCAGAGAATAGAAAAAAACTGAAGAGAGTTCTCACAGGGACTATTAAGCAGAGGCAGTCAATGCCACATAATTTATTAGATTCTGCTAAGTATTTTCTATGTGACAAAATGGCCTGTGTTATGTGATTATCAAAAGTTCTATTCACAAACCTCTAGAGTTTCTGCATTTCAACACCAGATGTTGAGAAGGTGGGTGAGTACGTAAATCAAGTTCTTTTGATTTCTTTAGAGAAAATACTGATTTAATTTCCAAATTAGTTTTTATTTTACTCAGCAAGATACTGATACTAATATTTTAAAATAGATAACATTATTTTGGAATTGCTTCAGTAATATAATCCTCATTTTTCTTTGTTTATAGTAGACAGAGTTAGAAGTAAAAGTAAGATTGACTTTTACAAGAAAATGAGCATATTGCCTATTTCCTTTCTCTTTCTTGCTCCTATACTCATATTGGCTGTTTGTATGCTAGAAGTATCTGGAAGCCATTTACTTATACTATGAATGCTGGGTAAACTTTTACTAGCAACTAATACAACTAAATTATAATCAATCAGTAATATAACTAACAATTTGTTGAAAAAGTACTATCTGTGAGGTGCCCTGCTATGTATTTTACAAGAAGTAGCTTAACTAACCATTTATAAAATCCTCTAATATAGACATTACATTCTACTTGGGAAACTTGGAAAATGCAAATTTACAGAGGTTAAGTGATTTGTTGAAGGTTATAGGTATTGAATAGGAAAAGGAGTACATCAAGGCTGTATATTGTCACACTGCTTACTTAACTTCTATGCAAAGCACATCATGAGAAACGCTGGGCGGGCAGAAGGACAAGCTGGAATCAAGATAGCTGGGAGAAATATCAATAACCTCAGATATGCAGATGACACCACCCTTATGGCAGAAAGTGAAGAGGAACTAAAGAGCCTCTTGATGAATGTGAAAGAGGAGAGTGAAAAAGTGGGCTTAAAGCTCAACATTCAGAAAACGAAGCTCATGGCATCCGGTCCCATCACTTCACGGGAAATAGATGGGGAAACAGTGAAAACAGTGTCAGACTTTACTTTTTGGGCTCCAAAATCACTGCAGATGGTGATTGCAGCCATGAAATTAAAAGACACTTACTCCTTGGGAGGAAAGTTATGACCAACTTAGATAGCATATTCAAAAGCAGAGCCATTACTTTGCCAACAAAGGTCCGTCTAGTCAAGGATATGGTTTTTCCAGTAGTCATGTATGGATGTGAGAGTTGGACTGTGAAGAAAGCTGAGCACCGACAAATTGATGCTTCTCAACTGTGGTGTTGGAGAAGACTCTTGAGAGTCCCTTGGACTACAAGGAGATCCAACCAGTCCATTCTAAAGATCAGTCCTGGGTGTTCTTTGGAAGGACTGATGCTAAAGCTCAAGCTCCAGTACTTTGGCCACCTCATGCAAAGAGCTGACTCATTGGAAAAGACTCTGATGCTGGGAGGGATTGGGGGCAGGAGGAGAAGGGGACGACAAAGAATGAGATGTCTGGATGGCATCATGACTGGATGGACATGAGTTTGGGTGATCTCCGGGAGTTGGTGTTGGACAGGGAGGCCTGGCATGCTGTCATTCATGGGGTTGCAAAGAGTCGGACACGACTGAGCAACTGAACAGATATTGAAAGTAGCAGAGCTGCAATATGAACTCATGTCAGCCACACTCCTGAACACCTCCTCTCTGTGGTATCTTTCCTCTCATTATATGTATGCAAATTATGTAATGTGTTAGTTACTACATTCAAGAACCAAAAAAAAAAAAGCTGTTTAATTCAACATGACAATTATTTTGACCTTTTCCCTCATGAATATTAGATCATTTTTTATATCATCTGCTAATATTTGCTAATGGGAAAACAAACACAGGTGCAAAATGAGAAATGGAATCTTTATCATACTATAATTGATAATGAAACCAATGAAAATGTTCTTTGCTCTCCAGTATCTGGGTTAGAGATTCAGCTGGTGATTGGTCAGAGGATGGAAGCATATACATGGTCTGCCTATAACATGATAAAATTTCTTTTAGGACTACTTGTAGAATGACAGTTTAGTCATGGATTTCTTTACATTTTACATGCTCATGTATAAACACTTTCAGGATATGACTTATCTTTAACACTTTCAATTTACACACAGTTCATTTTATCCTGGTTCATCTGAGCCACAGAATACAAGTTTGTCCCAATTACAGTTATCTTTGCTATTCTGATTTCCTTAGTTTAAAACATGTACAGGAATTACTTCTGAAATATTTCAAGGTGTACCATTTTGAGAACTGTCTACTTATATGGACGATATTAGGAAGAAAAAAATGATTGTTTGTTAATGTCTGAATGACTTTATTTCCATATGTCTACAAGACATCTATGGGAAAACTACCTCCAGATTGTCAATTAAGCCCACCCTTGGATTTTAAATTTAACATGATTTATAGGCCCATAATTTTAATACAAGTGCTCTTAGAAATTCTTGATTGGCAGTTTCTATTGCCATGTTCATTATCCCCACATTTAGATAAATGTCACATCCTAATATATTTATAAGTAATTCTGTAGTTCCATGGGTACATTATTGCATCCTACAAAATGGGCTAATGTTATAAGGTCATTTTTTGTCTCATTACTGATAAATGTTCATTGATTTTTTTCTAACCTCTTTTGAGTCATGTTTAAATTTACAAAAAAGTGGATCCCATCAATATCTTTGACCAGGTACTAATGTTTACAGATGTTCTATGCTAATAATGTGTCTAGGGGATGATAGTTTAATGCTTCCCTGTTGGAAGATAATGAGTTTATATGTCATTTGGAACCTCAGTGTTCTCTTTATTTGGACACTGATTCAGAGAATGCTGAAGATCCCAGTTCATTTTGGTATCATGACGAAAACTTTTTGAGAGTGGCTAATGCAGCACAGAATTCAGGAAGCAAATAGAAAATATGTCTAATTTTTGTGACTTTAACTTTAGAAGATTAAGGAACAGTTTTTTTTTTAATTTCCTAAACTAAGCTTTATAGAACTAACTGAAAATTAAAAAAAAAAAGAGAGAGAGAGAGAGAGGATTTATCCTCTGCGTTAGTACACTGAACCAGAATCCATTCTAACAAATGACTCCAAGTAACATAGGCAAGGAATTACATTGCATTTATCACCCTTGCTCAGTAACATGGAACAGAGGATCTGGCCCACAGTGGGAAATAAGTATATTTTTATGGAATGAATCGATTAATATACCAAAGTGATCATAATTTATCATTTTGTTTAGGATTATAATTGTTTTATAAGGTACAAACCACTCTTTAAATCAAAATCTGATGACTTTAAAGGCTGACTCTTGAACAGATATTTGTATAACCATATTCATAGCTGCATTTTTTACAATATCCCAAAAGGTGGATGCAACTCAAATGTTTACTTATGAATGAATGAATAAACAAAATAAATATATACATACAAGTAATATTATTCAGCCTTAACAAGGAATTAGATTCTGATACCTATAACACACATGATCCTTGAAAGCATGACAAGTGAAAGAAGCAGACAAAATGACAAATATTGCATGATTTCACTGAAATGAGCTATCTACATAGGCAAATTGATACAGACATAAGATATAATAGTAATTACCAGAATCTGGAGGTAGGGTGGATGAGAAATTATTGTTTGTGGGTATATCATTTCAGTGTGAGATTCAAGATTTCCTGGTGGCTCACACGGTAAAGAATCTGCCTGCAATGCAAGAGACCTAGGTTCAATCCCTGGATTGGGAAGATGCCCTGGAGAAGAGAATGGCAACTCACTCCAGTATACTTCCCTGGAGAATTCCCATGGACGGAGAAGCCTGGTGGGCTACAGTCCATGGGTTTCAAAGAGTCGTACACTGACGAGGTCCAGCCCCAGTGGCTCCAGGGTAATTCGAAGCGGGGATGGAGTCGGCGACTGATTTAGAGAGAGATAAGGAAAGAATGTTGTAGATAAGAAAATAGAGGAGAGAAAGAGGCTGATATTCCCTGGTTTACATAGAAAGCCAATAAAACCCCAAGACAAGGAGTTTGCCCTGTTCACAGAGGCCACAGGTGCCCTCCCGGTCTCCCAAGGGAGTGAAGACGCAGAATGTCTTCCCATTCAGGTCTTAGAAACCTGGGCAGATAAGTGAATGCAGAGAGCCTCTATGCTCCAAGGGATCAGCCTGAATAAAAGGAAAAAAGAGACACAGGGTGACCAAGCTTCTTTGAGCAAGGCCCATTATTTTATTTTTTTAAAGGGACTTTTATATCTTTCCCACAAATGATGTTGTGTACATTATCTTCTGGCCTTGGAGGCCTGTGAAATATTTTATGACCCTTTGATAAAGGGTACTCAACCAGAAAACTTATTTTCCCTCAAAGTGTTTTTTCTTTATATTTCTAATCTATGTCAGCCTCAGAAAGTATCAAACAAAGTTACATTTCTCACGGAGCAAAGGTGCAGTAAGTTACAACAAAGAAAGAACCAATTAGCTCAAAAGTCTGATGTGGTTAATTTCAAGGCTACTATTTTGTTTTCTTACATTTCAACTATGTTAACTAACGCACTCCCAGGTGCACAGTGTATAAGAGATATGGGAACTTAGCAACAAGCATTGGCCCAATAGTGAAATCCTGCACCAGCACTATTCTAATAGCTTTTAACTCTTTGAAAGGCTCTATGTTTTAGGCTTCCCGTGCCTCTCACAATTGAGGGGCTGCAAGCAATCACATGCATAGTTGTAAAAGTCTGGGTAAACCTGTCAGGCAAGTTAGAGAGCCATCACAGGTGTTTGAGCTGAGACACTCCTTTTATATGCAGGAGACTATTAACTGGAGCTCTAAGTTAACTCTTTCCAGAGAAAGGTGGTTAGAGAGAGCCCCCCTGTAATGTCAGAAGAATAGGTGGAAAACATAATGCAGTAAGGCAGGCAGACTCTGGTTTTGGGGGTAGATGCTTGAGAAAGTCCAACAGGACCCCTGAGGCCTGATCCCTCCTTTGTGTTTTGTCAGGCCCCTTTCTTCATGACCTTTGCCATGGGTGAGATTCCCCATGCTGGCTCCTGGCAGTACACGACTGAGTGACTAACACTTTAATTTTTGTTTCAGTTTGGGATGATGATGATAAAGTTTTGGAAGTGAGTAGTAATGACTGTACAACAATGTGAATGAACTTAGCGTTACTTAATTGTACCCTAAAAAATATTACATGCAAGTATCAAAAAAAAAAAAAAAGAGACAACTAGTGCTGGCGAGGATGTGGAGAAATTGAAACACGAACAATGTTGGTAGGGATGCAAAATGCACATTCATTCTGAAAAGCAGCATGAAAATTTTTCAAAGAGTTAAAAATGGAATTATTATATGATCCAGCAATTCTATTTCTGGGTATTTATCCAGAATAATTGAAATCAGGATCTTGAATAAATATATGCATTGACATGCTCATTATAGCATTATTCATTTTAGCTAAGATATAGAAACAACGTAAATGTCTATCAACAGATACATGGATAAAGAAAATATGGTGTATATATATACAGTTGGATATTGTTCATGGGTCTTAGAAAAAAAAGAGAATTCTGCAAAATGCAACAACATGAATGAATTTTAAGGATATTATGTTAAGTGAAATAAGCCCATAGAAAGAAAAACACTTTTATTTAAATCTTCGAATTCCCTCATATGAAGAAATAAAAGTGAAACTGTTAGTTACTTAGTCATGTCCAACTCTTTGTGACCCCATGGACTTTAGTCCACGAGGCTCCTCTGTCCATGGGAATTCTTCAGGCAAGAATACTGGGGTTGCCATTTTCTTCTCCAGGGGACCCTCCCAACCCAGGGATTGAACCCAAGTATCTGCACTGCCAACAGATTCTTTACCATCTGA
Organism: Neotragus moschatus; assembly: GCA_006410615.1. Classification (NCBI taxonomy): domain Eukaryota; kingdom Metazoa; phylum Chordata; class Mammalia; order Artiodactyla; family Bovidae; genus Neotragus; species Neotragus moschatus. The sequence continues at coordinate 1,209,357 of SJYA01000665.1, forward strand.
GCCACCAGCGAAGTCCTCCCATTATATGTGGTATCTAAAATAGTCAAATTCATAGAATCAGAATGAAATGGTGATTTCAAGAGGCTAGAGGAGCTTTAGTTGCTGCAAAGAAGATCAAAGATCCTGTGTGCTGCAACTAAGTCCCAGCGCAGACAAATAAGTAAATATATATATTTATTTATACACACACACACACACACACACACACACACATACACACACACACACACACACACACACACACTAAAAGAGGCTAGGGGAAGGTGGAAATAGGGAGTTACTAATCAGTGGGCATAAAATTTCAGTTATGTATGATGAGTAAATTCTAGAGATCTGCTGTATAACCATTGTGGCGATAATCAACAACACTAATGTACACTTAAAAATTAAGAGGCTAATTCTCATGTTATATGCACAATAAAGTAAAAAAGAATAGGTTAAGAATGTACAATAGATTAGAGTACATAATCTCTCTTGGGTACATAGAGACTAAAATTTATACAAAAAATTTAAAGGTATTAAAAAGTTAAACATTATTCTATGTGTGTGTTATTATAATTAAAAATAGTACAAAGACAAACAGAAGAAAATAACATTCCTACCTGGTGAAATAAACGTGGTTAAGTAGTTTTTTAGCAAAATATTAACTGGGCCACACAAAATACAAAAAAGGTCAAACTACCCTTACCTAAAGGAAATATCAAAATGCCTGAGCTTATTTCTTCTTCAGTGGAAAAACAAATGAAGAGTATTTGGAATCCTAGCAGTTGTGTTAAAAAATCATCTTATTCTACATAAAATCTGCTGCTGATATTGTTATCATTTTAGGACATGACATCAGCATGCCACAAGTAAGTGCCAAGCTCATAAATTTCAAACTACTTTCCAAAGTTAAAAAATGATTCCAATATAAAAATGCAGTTGATATTTATCAGTTTTCTCTTTATTGTGATATAATCTATCACTACGGAATATTAAGTTAAATGATAGCTTCACAGTCTGTTAATTTATGCCAGTTTCAAATGTATTTTAGAACATCTAAGTCACCAATCTTGTCTTCTCTCTAGGGGTAAACACATGTAAAGTGGTGAGAGGCACATTCATGTTACCTGTCAGACAAGAATATGTAGAAAGATGTCAAAAGTATATAGATTTGTAATACCATTTTTCAGAAGAAAATATATTAAAAATATTAAAATCAAGTCTGATAGTAGGAATAAGATAACAATGAGCTCAGAAAAAGCCTTCAACTGAATACTCTCCCTGTGCATCACATGGGGTATATGAAAGTACAAGGAAGATATAAGAATATCAACGTATCTAATGGCTTGTACAGTTAAAGAATTTATAGCCAACAAAGACCTTTATGATAGGAATCCTGATGGGAAATAGCTACATGAGATAAAGCAAATGCTATTCAGCTATACCTTTTCAAAGTCAAAATGTGGCAAATCAAATTAAACTCTGATACAAGTAGAAGAAAATGTGACTATAAAGAGCTGCCTAGGTGGAGTAAAGGAGGAACAGAGGCACCACTGGCTTAGAGAAAAGACAGTTGCACAGAAAGGTTTTGCAACATTTGGAAAATATCCAAGAGCAGTGAATATGTAAGCTACTTTCTTGGCTTATATATGGCTTCATACCTCATGTAAATATGTACCAGAGAATGCCCAACTTTCTCAGGCTTTTTGAATCAGAAAAAATGACTTAGGATTTAACACTTGCAGATTTCTACTGGAGGTCATACATGAAAAAGAAAGGTCATAAGCATTTCAATTCAGTCCTCATTAACTTTATAATTGCCAAATAAAATTATTGTTTTCTAATCAGTAATTAATAACCAAATACAATTATACAAATTATCATTGTATTTGTATAATTGTATTAATTATACAAATAATTTTGTAGCTGAGAACAAGGGTTCATATTGAGTGATTTAACAGACCATCAATGTAGGTTTTGTAATACAAATACTGCTTCCCTACTATTGAAATATATATACATAAAGGAAAAAACTTTATACATATGGAAACTTAGAAGGAATGAACGAATTCTTATAAGAATCCATTCAAACTGACTCCAAAAGAAATAGTAAATCTAAATGGTTTTATCACCATCAAGAAATAAACATTTTCTTTTTAATCTTCTTGTAGCTTCCCTGGCAGCTCAGTTGGTAAAGAGTTTGCGTGCAATGCAGAAGATCCAGGTTTAGTCCCTGGGTTGGGCAGACCCCCTGGAGAAGGGAATGGCAACCTACTCCAGTATTCTTGGCTGAGAATCCCATGGAGAGAGGAGCATGGCCAGCTATAGTCCATGGGGTCACAAAGAGTTGAACACGACTGAGCAACTAAACCTACCTATCTAAAGGAAAAAGGCCAAGGGGATAGAATTTTTTTAAAATAACAAATTTTGATTAGCCAGATATCTGCATCCACAGAGAAGGCTATAATTAGCAGTTAAAGAGGGTTAACAGGAGAACAGAATGTTTAGCAATACATACAATTAACAGCAAATGAAATAGGAAGTATTATATATCTAGGAATAAAGATCAAGCATAATGACTGTAACTGCTTTATACAGAAGTTACCCCAAAAGACCAGCAAAGATGATAAGCATTAGAATCTTTCAGAACTGACTTGAGTGATTCTTGAATCAATACACCTGAGGTGAGCTGGAGTGACGGGGGCAGTTGTGGGAACAATGTGCGGAGAAGCAGTAGGGCAGATGCTCCTACTGACCAGTGAGTGGTAGGTATTCCGTTGAGCAGCACACCAAAATGAGTTAGCGGATGTCACTGCAATTTCCTTAGAAACTCCAAGGAAGGAATCTGTCATTCTTTATTGTCATTTCTGGGTGCAAAGATCATGCTCTGGTGGGGACGTCAATCTGTCACTGAGCAGAGTTGGCCTGAGATAGTGAAGCCCAGAAAATGGGATCTCCATTCTTGCTGTCACACATTTTCCCAGAAGCCTCAGATTTCGTACATTTTCTCTTAAAAATTTCATCTTTCTCACCAAGAACTTTCAAACATGGTTAGTTACTCTAATAGACACAGAATTATTCTGTACTTAGTTTTATGTATTAAATTTAAAGACGTCCACAAAGTGCTGCCAAAATACATATTGAAATAGGTAAAGAGGTTTTTTTTCTGGCTTATTGGTTTCTACAGAGAACTTTAATTGTGTTTTTTTCCCCCTTAAATTGAATGACTAATTTCATGAGACACTAAACCAATTCATTGAAACAATCCTTTCCATGAAATAAATAATCCACTTCTATGTATTAACAAGTCACTTAAATTCCCTGTGACTTAGGTCTTTATACAAAAATTGTAGAAAATGATGCTTTTTACATATTTCTCAGAGGTACTCAAAATAGTAATTAGATGGTATCTTTTGAGCACTATGGGTTCCCCAAGGAGAGATACAGTATTAATTCAAATTACCACTCCATTATGATTTATCTTTATACAAACCATTTACTGTTAGCAGAATTTTTCTTGTAGAAATCTTTTATATTGATGAAGTGCATTAGCCCTGATGTATATTTCTACTCCTTGCTCATAAAGGGTCTAAGGCTACAAAACAGAGAACTCAACTGCATTAGGAGGGGTTAATGTTGTCTGTCTCTTCCAGATAATACTTTGTCCTACTGTAAGTGACTTTTGTATAGCAAGCAGCTCAGAGGATGTCATGTCAACAAGAGCCCCTGAGGGGCAAGTGAAATGCAACACAGGTTAACAGGAGAGTTAGTTTCAAATCTCATGAAGACAAGGAGGATGGGTCCAGATAGCATCATTAAAAATAAGGAGATAAATGACAGGCTCCACAGCTCTGGGTTTATGTGAAAGGTATGGCACCACTCTCCATGCCAGCCCTTCAGAGGCCACCATTCTCCTGGTTTTTTGGACTCCATAACCAAGAGTCACTAACTCTTATGTTCAAGTCCCAGAAAAACATCCTATCTGTCAGGAGCCACGTTAAGCATTACTGACAAAATGGAGGCACAGCCCCACCCCCCTCTCCTCATTCCACAGGCACTGATCCAGGATGAAGGAGTTAGGCCTTGTACATCTGACTTGTTTTTTCCTCTCCTCGGCTGAGTTGACTGAAAAGGAATATTAAGGTGCTTATTGTTCTTGAGAGGAGCATGAGAAGGCACAGAGCCTTCTGCCGCTGTGCTCAGGGAATAATTCACAAAGTTGATCATTGACATTTGTTTAAGGACTTTTACAAAAGAGTGTTCCAGGATGAGCACATAGGCCGCAGCTTGAGGCCATGGGAGGGATTGCTATCTGAAGCCTATTTGTGAGGAAAATGTTTATGGCAAAGGACTTTACTGAATTTAGGGCTTAGAAATAAAATAGAAGTTAAAGATTTAAGGAATGTTGTAAAGTTAGCATATTTTACTATAGCTTATAGAAGTTAGGAATTTTTAGAGACAGTATAGCTAGAAGCCTTTTTAAGAGATAGTGAGCTCAGGATGTTAGGGACAAACAGGATTTAGGAAGATAAGTGGTAAACTGAGGAATGTAGCATGAGTTACAATGTAATCACAAGTTAACTATAGGACATACTAGAAGGAGTAGATAATAGATGGTAAGGCTGATTCCCAGAGAATCACTTAAGCAGGAACTCTGTTTGAAGAGCAACAATGATTTATGGTCATGATAAATCTGGGTGAGGGGAAACTGAAAATGTCAAACCTCTGACCTAATGCTTTTGTAAAAGTATAAAAGAAAATCCTAAAGTTGAAGTAAATAGGCAGACCAAGCAAACTGAGAGGCTGCCTCATCACCGACACTGTCCATCTCTTCAGGTTGAATCCCCGGCTGCTGGAGCTGGACTCCGGCACCTATCCACTTTTTTTTCCTTCTGAAGGAATATAGGGCATTGGTTCTGCTTTCTCAGTCTCAGTGACACCCGGGTCCTCCGTCCAGGGGATTTTCTAGGCAAGAGTAGTGCAGTGGGTTATCTTTTCTTTTTCTAGGGAACTTCCCGACCCAGGGATTGAACGCAGGTCTCCCCCATTGTAGATAGATGCTTTACCATCTGAGCCACGAGGGAAGTCTCCCTCAGTGACACCATCTTAGTTCATTCACCTCACCTTACCTGGAGTACTGCCACTGACACCAGTGGCTACCTGGCTGGTGTTCTTGAGTTTGGACTCTTTTCTGCACTGAATTCATCTAGCACCCTTGTGTCTGATCCTCTGCCAAACTCTCAGTGCTATCTAAGATTTAAGTTAAAGCAAGGTAATGCATTAATTTAAAGCATCAGAGTGAAGACCAAAAGATCTGAGTTCAAACTCTTGGCTGTTCTTTATTAGCTACAGAAGTCTTGAAGAAAAAAAAAATGCTTCTCTAATTATCAGACCCTTTATCTGCAAAATGAGAATTACGCTTCCTTATCCAGGGTGTGGTGGCTGGGAATACAAAAGAAAATGCAGGCAAACTGTTGAGCACAGGAGTATTTCCTGTTGTCATATAATTCAGTTTCGCTCTAATTCAGTTTCCATGAACATCACATAACAGTGCACAACAACAATAACAAAAGTAATAACAACTGACATTTGTTGATTATTTTCTTGGTACTCAGTCCTAATATAAGTGTTTTACATATATAAACCCATTACTGCTCAAAATAATCCCTTAAAATGGAAGTGCTATTTTACTGACGAGTGCAGTGTGACACAGAATGACCACATAAATGCTTAAGGTTACACCTGCTGGGACTCAAATCCAGATAAGCCTGGCTCCAGAGATTGTTCTTAGTTACTGTGCTATTCTGGTTCCCTCGTTCAATCTCCTTGCCTCTCCTTTTCTTGAACTTTTTGGCTGCTATATTTCTTTCTTGAAATATCCTTCCTTTCAATCTCTGAATTTTTGTTGCTTATATATTTTCCAAGCTCTAGTTGAAGTTCTTCCTTTTCCAAAACATCCTCTCAGTCTCTTTTCATTATTTTTTTTTGTGAAGTGTCATAATCCGACATTCCATAACACAGTACTTAATTATACAATACATTATATTGTTTTTGAATTTTTTTCTCATGTATGTTGCTTTTTTTCTCCCTAAGAGCCTTCAAGTAAGTAGAAAGCTAAGAGTTCTTTAGGGCTTCCTTGGTAGCTCAGCTGGTAAAGAATCTGCCTTTGATGCAGAAGAGCCTGGTTTAGTTCCTGGGTCAGGAAGATCCCCTGGAGAAGGGATAGGCTACCCATTCCAGAATTCTTGGGCTTCCCTGGTGGCTCAGTTGCTAAACAATCTACCTACNTAAGAGTTCTTTAGGGCTTCCTTGGTAGCTCAGCTGGTAAAGAATCTGCCTTTGATGCAGAAGAGCCTGGTTTAGTTCCTGGGTCAGGAAGATCCCCTGGAGAAGGGATAGGCTACCCATTCCAGAATTCTTGGGCTTCCCTGGTGGCTCAGTTGCTAAACAATCTACCTACAATGTGGGAGACCTGGGTTCGATCCCTGGGTTGGGAAGATCCCCTAGAGAAGGGAAAGGCTACCCACTCCAGTATTCTGACCTGGAGAATTCCACGGGCTGTATAGTCCATGGAATCGCAAAGAGTCAGACATGCCTGTGCAACTTTCATTTTAGGGTTTCTTTATCCTCCCCATCCAGAGTACAGTATTGAGTTCATTTTAGCAAATACTCAATACATATACACAATATCACCTTACCTATATAGTATTGTACTAGTCTATCTCATTCAAAATTGTGTAATTATTCAGATATAATATTACTCAAATAAGTGTTGATGAGGTCTTAGCTCAATTTTTGTGTTACCCAACTTGAATGGAAGTCAAGTATCTCTCTGAAACTACTTTACAGCCCAAACTCCTGCAAATCCTGAGTCTCTCTGAAGAATGAGGAGCTATGATATGTAGAAACAATTTCTCTACAGTCTGAAAATACTAAGCTTGATCTATAGGATGCTTAGTTATGTCCATTTCTTATTTAAGACATTTTGAGAACTTACAATTTCCTAACAAGACAATTTTCTTAAGAGTCATACGTAAGTAGAGCTCTTACCAAGCAATTTCCTCTGGATTTTCCTTTAAATTTTCCCATCTTTCCCCTTTCATCAGATGACTCTTCCTTGCAGTTTTTGCTGTTTTCTGAGCATTTTCTCCCCAAGTCCTCTGTGATTACAACCTTCAGACACGGGTAGGGCAGTTCTGAAGTCTACTCTTTAATTAACATTTGTCCATGTTATGTATAATGGATCTTTTCATCTTGTCTGGGTCTCAGTAGTGATGACAGCTGCCTATGGAGCCTGGCCATATTTTATTACTCTCACTAATTAATATGTGTCCTGTAAAACTGAAATAACTTAATGTGTGGATCATTTTGGCAGGCTTTCTATTTTTCAAATAAATTATGCTAAATTTAAATCCCTGTTTATTGAGAGACCTCCCACAGTGAAGATACTATGATTATCTATTAAATTAGAACAAAGCAGATTTAGATATTAAGTTTCTTTCACCTAATTCTCTAAAAAGTGTTGCATAAATTATATTTTAGTTCTATGTTCTCTGAAATCAAAGCTCTTTGCAAATATCTAAACTTACCTCTAACCTTTGTAAGAACAGTAGACAGGAATCCAAAGCCATACCACATCTGGCTTTGGTACCAGGATCATCACAGTCTAAGGAAGGAGAAGCTTGTGAGATGTGTTTGAATATATTGGGATGGCCAAGAAATTTGTTTTTCCCTAAGGTGGTACAGAAAAACCCAAACAAGCCCTTTGGCCAACAAAAACAAAATGGAAAATAGAAATGAGTCAGCTTAAGAGTAGTTGATGAAACAGTTTTTCAAAACTATAGGCTATACCTGAATTTTTAAAAGTTTGGGCTAATAAAAACATGTCATAAAACTTAGTCCTAAAGTTTCTAAAATACTGGAAACTTGAAATAACTTTTCGCAAATGTGTTTCTTCAGTAAGAAAATGCACTATTTCTACAGGGAAAATACAACCATGCTTGAATTCTACTTCGTGCCAAGCAGTGGGCTACACATTTTTCATGGTCATCTGTACTGAAATTTCCTTTATGTGGTCAATGCCTTCCCCAGGAATCTGCTTTGTTCTACTTTGGCTGTTCACTGCTCTCCTGGATCTTCTTGCTTTGGTCAACCTCCTGGGATATGTCCCTTCACAGTGGCAGAGGGACCACCTACATCTTCCCAAGGTTAATTCCCTCATGTTGCCCCAGGTATAAAGGTCCCCTCATCTACTTTTCATTTGGAGTGCAACTCCTCTCCCATTACTCTATGGCCAGACAAACCATTTTAGTTGGTAAGTTCTCTTGTTAAGGATCAACACTAATCACTATAATAAAGTCTCCAAAAGGTTCCCTTGAAACCTCTTTCTTATTTATGCGGAGAGGGGAAGAATACACAGTTTTTCCAGTAGGGGCTGAAGGGAATGATGATTCTTTCTTCAAATACATTCTCGCTGTTAGTGGTAGGAACCTCTACGTCTTGCCAAATTCATCTTTTCTCTTTGCAGGCTGATACCACTGATTTCATTATCTCTCAGGATAGAGCATAACTAGTCTGGTTTGGTAGCTAAGAGCATTGTTCTAGAGCCAGGCAACCTGGGTTGCCACCAACCTGCTAAATAAACTTAATGAAGTTACTTAAACTCTTCCTGCCTGATATCCTAATCTGTGAATGGAGATACTAATAGGTAGTAGCATTTTACCTAGCCCAAGAGAAGGAAATAGCAACTCACTTCAGTATTCTTGCCTGGAGAATTCCATGGACAGAGGAGCCTGGTGGGCCTACAGTCCATGGGGTCACAAAGAATTGGGCAATGCTGAGCAAAAAACACACACACAAAACCCAATAGGGTAGAGGATCAATAAACATAAAGATGTTAGTATAGTTCCTCAAATGTAATAAGGACTCAGAATTTTTAGTTATTATTTACATAATAATCTGGCATTTACTATAATATTCTCAGCCTTGGAGGCCTTAAGTCCAACTAGCAAGAGAAAATCGCATTCTACTGTTGTTACATTAGCTTACTTGAATACACATTTATTATTTTTCCTTCCTTGCTTCCACATGACTTTTTTCCTTTGCTTTTTTTTTTTTTCCTATTTACTTCTTCTTTTTTTAACTTTACAATATTGTATTGGTTTTGCCATACATCAACGTGAATCCACCATGGGTGTACACGTGTTCCCAATCCTGAACCGCCCTCCCACCTCCCTCTCCAAATGATTTGTGGTAGTTTACAATAAATGATAAAAATGCGATAGAAGAATTAGGATAAGGTTAAAGTCTACAATTTATGTAACCTATTAAGATAGATAATTATACCAGAAATGTAAATCAATGGAATTTTCTAAAACTGAGCATTAATTTTAACTTTGGACTAAGTGGAAGCCATCGTGACCAAAGGAAAAAAAGGTTATATGCAGTTCTCATCTAACAAAATGATATCACTTACTGAGTTAGTAAGCTTCTTAAAGTATTGAAAATGTAAGATAAAAGGTAAAAAACTTTGTTTTAATTTAAAAAATAACATCAATAGCTTTTTTGATAATGATGTCCTGAATATACATAGGGATTAATGTTCAAGTATTAATTAAATCAGGGGTCTCAAAATTGACCATATGTAAGAAATACCTAGCAACTAAATGCAGGTTTCTAGGTCTGCCCTGGAAATAACAGGATTGCAGAGGGAGCAAAAAGTAGCTGTGGAGCAAGCATCACAGTGAACTCTGATGTGAGGAGGGCAGGAGAAAACCCCCGTCCAAACATGGGCATGACTACTCTTATCTGAGACCAACCATTAAAGAGCCACAGATAAGGCATGCTTATGAAGATCTCACATCAGTGGGTCAGGCTGTTTTTGGAAGGCCCAGATCTCATGCCCATAAGCTCCCCTCTCATTTTCAGTGTAAAAGAGATATTTATAATAGCCAAGGCATGGAAACATGTAAGTGTCCCTCAACAGATGAATGGGTAAAGAAGATGTGGTATATATATACATTGGAATATTACTCAGCCATAAAAAGAATGAAATAATGCCATTTTCAACAACATGGTTGGTCCTAGATATTATTATACTAAGTAAAGTAAGTCAAAGAGAGAAAGACAAATGTCATATGATATCACTTATACATAGAATCTAAAATATGACAAAATAAACACCTATGAAAGAGAAACTGACTTACAGAGAATAGACTGGTGATTGCCAAAAGGGTAGGGGTTAGAGGAAGGATGGATTGGGAGTTTGGAATTAGCAGATGTAAATCATTAGATAGAGAATATATAAACAACAAAGTCATATTGCACAGTACAAGGAACTAAATTCAATATTCTGTGATAAATAATAATGGAAAAGAATATGAAACAGAATGTATATATGTATAACTGAATCACTTTGCTATACAGTAGAAATTAACACAATATTGTAAATCAATACTTCAATATTCTTCAATAAAATACATTGGAAAAAAAAGGTATTTACTTGTAATGATGCATCAAACACAAAGACAATTATCTACAAAAAAAGAAAAATACAGATAAATGAGAAATTATCTTTAAAATAAAGTGTTAATAATAGTTTAAAAGTTATGAGAAAATTATATGCAAAAGGGGGAAGAAAAATCAGTAAATTGCACAAAGGGAAAATGAAAGGCCGATATAGATATGGAAAAATGTTTGACCTCGTTGTGAAAGTCACTCAGTCATGTTGGATTCTTTGCAACCCCCTGGACTCTCCAGGCCAGAATACTGGATTTGTTAAGCCATTCCCTTCTCCAGGGGATCTTCCCAACCGAGAGTCCCAACCCAGGGACCCAACCCAGGTCTTCCACATTCTGGGCAGATTCTTTACCAGCTGAGCCACAAGGGAAGACCAAGAATAGTGGAGTGGGTTAAGCCCTATCCCTTCTCCAGTGGATCTTCCCAACCCAGGAAGATAACCAAGGTCTCCTGCATTGCATGCAGATTATTCACCAACTGAGCTATTAGGGAAGCCTTGACCTCATTACTAATACGTAAATACAGACTGAAATAATGTGACGTCACATTTTATCCATCAGATTGGGTAAGGGACAAACACATTTGTTAACACCTTGATCACAATAAGAATATGGGGAAAGGGCATTTTCATATAATTTTGTTGAAGAGAAAATGGCCACTTTTCCAAAGGAGATCTAGCTATATGTATACAATTTTAGGAGTGCTAAATTTTGACTAAGCATAACAATTACATATCTAATTGAATCTTAATAAATAATTGTCTAATGTTAATATTTAAATGTTAATCTAAAATATTTTGTCATCATAGGTTTTACACTAGGAAAAAAAATAAACTAAAAAAAAAGTCCAATAATTGCAACAGGCTAAAAATTATGATATTCATTTCAATGGAATACTATGAAAGTATGAAATATTATGATCTGAAATTATGATATCCACAAAACATATTAAGTACCAAAAGCTTATGAAAGTTTATACATGACATGATCCCATTTTTCTAAAGAAAATCTCTTCTGACATGGTAGAGCAACATGCTCAGGATTTTATATCAAAATGGTAATTATAAATATTTTAGATAAAGTAAAATAGGATATTAGATGAATTTTCTTTGCCTTTCCCTTTGTTTTTGCTTGAATTTATCACCAGAAACTACAATTGCATTTTACTTTTTTAAAATTAAAAGATGTATTGTGTTTAAACCAGATTTCTATGTGATTTGTGTTAACCTAAAAATATATTATTCAGTAATGTAATAACAGTATGGCCTTCCTATGGGACCAAAAAGAACTACATGTTTGCTGGGTTTACATTTTCTTTCCTTAACTATTTCCATAGAGACTCAAATATTGCTGAAACATCTGGGAGTATATAAAAATCAAAATTGAGAGCAAAGACACATTCTGAACTGTATCTTTAAAAATTACTATATAACTTTTCCAAGAAGAAAACATTCTGATCATTGAGGCACTTTCAGTATATTTTCTTCAGTGCCTCAGAGATTTTCACTTAAAATAACCCTCCCTTGAACAACATAGTAACTTTAAAAAAATGTATTTCTAGGTATATGTGCTCTTCCAATGTTGTAAAAAGAAAAAAGTCAGAAACAAACCACTTCAAAACAAATATTACCACACTTAATTATTTTCACTTTCATAGTTTTTTAAAGAGCTGATCTCTAAATATTTAGAAAGTGCTTAAAATCAATATCAACATTTATTTGTCTCTTCTAGTATTCTTTCAAAATGAATTATGTTTTGAAGTAAATATTTGCCTGGACAAATCTGTATTTGAACGAATGTTTTGCTTTTGTTAGCTTGTGAGCTGTTATATCTTTCAGAAATCATCAGGTCCAATTAGGACTCATCATCATAATCATTATTGAATTCTCTGCTCTTTGTAGACTGCTTTGCAATTTATAAAAGACTTTCACACACAGCGTATTATTCTCATTTTGATTTTCTGACAACCCTATTAAGTAGGCAGTACCAGTATCATTTTCCTTGGAAAAATCTACATTATAAAAGGTAAAGCTATTTGTGTAAGATCTATTTATCATGCCACTATTTCAGTATTCTAATGATGCTGTAACAGGTTACTGGCCTCCATATGGGATCATATCATGTAAAATTTACAGAAGAAATGGAAGATCTTAATCTCAAAAGATCCTGCAAACTAAAGAATCCCTGATCCCTGAATATGTAGAAAAATATGAATATTTGAGTCTTTCGTATATTTCAAAAACCATTGGGTCATCAAAACAAAACAAATAAACAAAAAAACTTTACATTAAAATTTTCAGAAAGCAGAAGGAGTCTTTAAATTCTAGCAATTTGATATAAAATTCTGATACTCCATTTTTTAAATAACTAACAATATTGTCCTTGTATTCTGATTTTTGACATGCATAAGCTCTAAAACTTATTATTTGTAAGATAAGTAGGCATCATGAATAAAATAAACTCAGTAGTCTATGTGGGGATCATTTCATGTTTTGACTAAAGATTGGTGTTAATCCAAAACTGGCTTCAGTTCCATTTCCCAGAAGCTTTAAGACGTTCTAATCCAGTATTTCCCAAAGAACAATCCATGACTGTGGAATCATCCAGAATTTCCTCTTTAAAAGAGATTTGGAAGTAAGTATTTTTGGAAAATCCAGTATATGGCATTACCCTTTTAGATATTATGTAAGAAAATTAGCATAGGATAGATTAATATAAAAGAACTTTATACAATATGGATTGCCCATAATTTTTCAATTTCTTTCCATCAAAATCCACTTTATAGCTGGCTTAAAACTCAACATTCAAAAAACTAAGTTCATGGCATCTGGTCCCATCTCTTCATGGCAAATAGATGGAGAAACAATGGAAACAGTGACAGACTATTTTCTTGAGCTCCAAAATCACTGCAGATGGTGATTGCAGCCATGATATTAAAAGATGCTCACTCCTTGGAAGAAAAGCTATGACAAATCTTGACAGCATATTAAAAAGGAGTGATATCACTTTGGCAACAAACATGTGTATAGTCAAATCTATGGTTTTTCCAGTAGTTATATACAGATGTGAGAGTTGGACCATAAAGAAGGCTGAGCACCAAAGAACTGATGCTTCTGAACTATAGTGGAAGACACTTGAGAGTCCCTTGGAAAGCAAGGAGATCAAACTATTCAGTCCTAAAGGAAACCAACCCTGAATATTCAATGGTAGGACAGATGCTGAAGCTGAAGCTCCAATACTTTGACCACCTAATGCAAAGAGCCAACTCATTGGAAAAAACCTGACTCATTGGAAAAGACATTGATGTGGGAAAGATTGAAGGCAGGAGAAGAAAGGGATGATAGAGGATGAGATGACTGGATGGCATCACTGATTCTATGGATGTGAGTTTGAGCAAACTCAGGGAGATGGCAAAAGACAGGGAAATTTGGTGTGCTGCAGTCCATGGATCACAGAGTTGGGCACGACTGAGTGACTGAACAACAAATTAAAATTTCAAGAAACCAAAATATCAATAGGTCGCTAGAGTCATTTTTTTTTTTGCTCAGAAACTCAAACCACTTCTGAAATAATTGAAGAAAATATCCAGTATAAAAATATGTTATTTTATCATAAACATTATGTTATACTTTAAATTATCTTAGATTGTTGGAGTTTAGCATAGTGCTCTGAAATTAGCAGTTTGAAGTTACTTGAGAACAAAGGATGCATACACAAACTATGATGGCTATAATGGACTCACTCTGTTCTATAAAAAACATAAAGACCTAGAGGTGTGAATTAAAGGAAAAATATGTATAAGGTATATCCATTACACTGGAATTAATAAAAAATTTGTCTTTGAGCATTTAAAAAGAGTATGTTCCTCACGGTAGTATATGTATGTTAGTGCTACTATTCCGAATCATTTCACCCCCCTTCCCCCACCGCTCGTGTGCCCCTTCCCCTGCTGTCTCTTCTCTATGTCTGCATCTCCATTCCTGCCCTGCAAAAAGTTCAACAGTACCACTTTTCTAGATCCACATATATGCTGTAATAAACGTGTTTTACTCTTTCTGACTCACTTCATTCTGTATGACAGACTCTAAGTGCATCGACACCACTACAAGTGGGTATAGGTGTATAACGCAAGGGGCTCAGCTGGGTGCTCTGTGATGACCGGGAGGGGTGAAATAAGGGTGGGGTGAGAAGCTTCAAGAGAGTGGAGATACATGTATACATATAGCTGATTCACTTTATGTAGCAAAAGTTAAAACCATATTCTAAAGCAATTATACTTCAATAAAAAAATGGTATTCTCAATTTAAAAAAATTTTATTTAAAAAATTAAGCTAAAATCCATACCCATATTCCTTTTCTCATTAACAGAATACTTGTGAATGCTTGACAATAACCTACACTGTTTAACCTATACTGTATACTGCACTAAAGCGCAGGCAGCTTAGAGGAGCCAACCCGCGTCCGAGGTTGGGGTGGTGGCCAGGGGGAGCCACCCCGCATCCGAAACCAAAGGCAGCAGCCCGGGGGAGCCACCCCGCATCCAAGACCAGGAGCGATGGCCTGGAGGAGCCACCCCCGTCCGAAGCCAGAGGTGGCACCCGAGGCCAGAAGCAGTGTCCGAGGCCAGGGGCAGGGGCCAGGAGGCTGCAGAAGGCAAAGGAGGGCTTAGAAGAGCTATCCCACATTGAAGGCCAGGAAAGGTGGTGGTGTGGAGATACCCCTCATCCAAGGTAAGGAGCAGTGGTTGCACTTTGCTGGAGAGGCCGTGAAGAGATACCCCATGCCCAAGGTAAGAAAAACCCAAGTTAGATGGTAGGTTTTGCAAGAGGGCATCAAAGGGCAGACACACTGAAACCATACTCACAGAAAACTAGTCAATCTAATCACACTAGGACCACACCCTTGGCTAACTCAATGAAACTAAGCCATGCCTGCGGGGCAAGCCAAGACAGGCAGGTCATGGAGGAGAGGTCTGACAGAATGTGGTCCGCTGCAGAAGGGAATGGCAAGCCACTTCAGTATTCTTGCCTTGAGAATCCCATGAACAGTATGAAAAGGCAAAATGATAGGATACTGAAAGAGGTACTCCCCAGGTCAGTAGGTGCCCAATATGCTACTGGAGATGAGTGGAGAATTAACTCCAGAAAGAATGAAGGGATGGAGCCAAAGCAAAAACAAAACCAGCTGTGGAAGTGACTGGTGATAGAAGCAAGGTCCGATGCTATAAAGAGCAATATTGCATAGAAACCTGGAATGCCAGGTCCATGAATCAAGGCAAATTGGAAGCGGTCAAACAGGAGATGACAAGAGTGAACGTCGACATTCTAGGAATCAGTGAACTAAAATGGACAGGAATGGGTGAATTTAACTCCCTCAGAGGAATCCCTCAGAAGAAATGGAGTAGCCATCATGGTCAACAAAAGAATCCGAAATGCAGAACTTGGATGCAATCTCAAAAACGACAGAATGATCTCTGTTCGTTTCCAAGGCAAACCATTCAATATCATGGTAACCCAAGTCNGGCCTGGTGTACTGCGATTCATGGGGTCGCAAAGAGTTGGACACGACTGAGCGACTGAACTGAACTGAACTGATACTGTTTACTAAGATTATTAGGATTTTTAAATTTATCTTGGTAGAAATTAGTTTCCTTGAACTAAAGAATTAAGAAGAATAACAAAAGCAAGGGCTTTACCGGGACATTGAAGCAACCTAGATGTCCATCAGCAGATGAGTGGATAAGAAAGCTGTGGTACACATGCACTATGGAGTATTACTCAGCCATTAAAAAGAATACATTTGAATCAGTTCTAATGAGGTGGTGAAACTGGAGCCAATTATATAGAGTGAAGTAAGCCAGAAAGAAAAATACCAATACAGTATACTAACGCATACATACAGAATTTAGAAAGATGGTAATGATAATCCTGTTTGTGAGACAGCAAAAGAGACACAGATGTATAGAACAGTCTTTTGGACTCTGTGGGAGAGAGAGAGGGTGGGATGATTTGGGAGAATGGCATTGAAACATGTATACTATCATATAAGAAACAAATCGCCAATCTAGGTTCAATGCAGGTTGCAGGATGCTCAGGGCTGGTGCACTGGGATGACCCGGAGGGATGGTTCTCGGGGGGAGGTTGGAGGGGGGTTTGGGACTAGGAACATGTGTACACCTGTGGTGGATTCATGTTGACGTGTGGCAAAACCAATACAATATTATAAAGTAAAAAATAATAATAATAATTAATAAATAAACAAGCCAAAAAAAAGCAAGGGCTTTAGAAGTCAGTACAAAAATAACTTATTTTGATAACTCATATTTCTGACAAGGTAATTAATCACACATATTATATATATTATATAAGTATTCTTCACCCATGAATCATATATACAATGTATATTATCTTTGGTTAATTAGCTTATGTAAATAATCATAGATATATTTTCATGGCAACATAGAGTATTAATAAGACCGCTTTGGAAATGGACTACTGTTTACAGTAATTTTACTAGTATACCATTAAGTTCTCAAAGTCTATTTAGGTCTTCTCCTTGGTGCTACTTACAGAAGGGACAGCCAGCTCATCACCAGAACCAGGCCTGCTGTTAGACACACATGTAAGCTTATGAGATTAAGAAGAAAGCCAAGAAGTTTCCCTGACATCTGATATTTTGACACACCAACATAAGTACATCTGTAAAATATTAGGAAACATTGCCTCTAGAGTTTTCCTCTTGAGAAGAGGGAAGGTCAATGGTGATGCCAAGCATTGGTCCTGAGAACAATGAAGAACATAAACCTACTCAGCCAGTCCTAGACTATCCTACAAATGTGGAACAAAAGAGGATACTAAATGAGAGCAAGTTTTTCTGGGCTGAGACTACTTTTAACTCTTTCTCTAAGGATCTTGAAGTTATCTAGGACAAGAAAGCTGTACATTGGAATTACCAAACAGATCCCTTTGTGTATCTGGTCCTGAATAAAACTACAAATCTCTACTGGCTTTCACCTACAGACCACATTGTAAAATTATCAACAGTGACTTTTGAAACAGGCTGATAGAGTTTTACTAGAAGGGATATATATGGCTGATTCGCTTTGTTGTACAATAGAAACTGACACAGCAGTGTAAAATAACTATACTCCAATTTAAAATGGAGAAGGAAAATGGCAACCCACTCCAGTATTCTTGCCTGGAAAATTCCCAAGGACAGGAGCCTGGCAAGCTACAGTCCATGGGGTCACAAAAGCAGGACTACACCTACACCACCACCACCACCACCAATTTAAAAAAGTAGGATTTATGATGTGCTGTTTAAGTCAGGATTCCCCAAGCTACCTCCAGAATCAGTTTGCTTACTGATGCTTTTCACAGCTCATAATCTGTTTGACAGCCAGGTTTGACTAGTAACTAAAGTGAAGTGAACTGGCTCAGTCATGTCTGACCCTTTGTGACCCCATGGACTATAGCCTATCAGGCCCCTCCATCCATGAGATTTTCCAGGCAAGAATATTGGAGTGCGTTGCCATTCTCCACCATCTGAGCCACCAGAGAAGTCCTAGTAAGACCAGTAACTAAAGGGTATAACATACCCTGCCAGAAACTTCTACATTAAACTTTCCCAAAGCCAAATTTATTACAAAGCTCTTGGTGGCACAATGTGGGGGCAAAGCTCATCTGTGTGTGAATAAGGACCTGAGGGGAGTTTGCACCTAGCTGTTTCTTAGAACCCAAATGACTGCCTGTATTCTCTCTTACCATATCACGTCTTTTGGGTTCAAAAGAAGGTCATAGGTAATTATGCTCTATGCTAAGACTGCAAATATCTAAAATATCTAAAATTGTCATACTATTCCTAGGTACAATACCAACTCCACCAGCTACTCTCTGTGTGCCCTTTGGCAAATTACTTGTTCTCTCTTTGTGTCTGTTTCCTCATCTTTAACATGGTAATAATGTTACCACCTACTTCATAGGCCGTTCGAAAAAATGAATGAGGAAACATAGAAGAAGCCCTTAGGGCTGAAGAATGGTGAGTGGTACATGAACATTAGCTATTACCATCATCATAATTAACTTTAATTTTTTTGTGTTTTATTCCTAATAAGTAAACTTACATATTAAGGTCAGATAAAATATATTAGTCCTCTTAGTATTCTCAGTATCTACCAGAGTGCTTAACATGAAGAATTTCAGAATATTGATTATACCTGTAATAATTTGAGCATTATGGAGAATTTTGATATATGCAAAAATAATTTGCTTGACATATTAACAAATCTTATGTGCTCCTGACAATGTAGCTGACATACATGAACTTCATTTTAACTCTGGTCCTCTTGCCCCTATTCCTAACTTACAAGTTATTCAGAATAATGGTAAAACTCCCTCCCTTCTTTCCTTTTTCTTTTCTTCCACAAATATTTACTTAGTGACCCTTACAAACAAGCCTTGAACTGAGTCCTGAAGACTCAGAATTAGATGTGCCATTTCTAATATATTCTAGGTTTGCATATTTTCTCAACCATAAGAGACAAGCAAATCCCCCTGTCAAGTGCACTGTAAAAGCAGGATGAAAACAGTATGCACTGATGCTGCTGAAGCACAAAAGTGGGCCAAGGATGACTTCCTATGGACCTTGGAATGGCTATGACCAGAGAAAGTTTTGCAGAATATAGATTACAGTGGAACAAAGAATGAATGGGAGACAACCATGGGATATCATTTCAGGAAATCAGAATGTGAAAAGAAATTAGCACATGTGGTTACCCTTTAATAAACCCTATATTTTATATGAATATTGAGATTTTTTTTATAGTTATGCAATTGCCCTTCTACACACATAGACCCAATCACATACAGCTGTTTTTGAGAATAAGTTCAAAGCAATTTGGAATCATTAAAGCTTGTTTCTGTGCAGGTTATGTCTCTGTGGCACTTCCTGCATTGTTGCATGCTCAGTCACTCATTCCTGCCTGACTTTGCAAGCCCATGGACTGTAGCTCTCCAGGTTCCTCCTTCCATGGGATTTTTCAGGAAAAAGTACTGGAATGGGTTGTCATTTCCTCCTCCAGGGGATCTTCCCAACCCAGGGATTGAACCTGCATCTCTTGAGTTTGCTACATTGGCTGGTGGCACTAACTAGATCTCCATTATTACGTTAATAACATAATGATTATAAAAATTGGGAAAGAAGTTACCCTATCTTTCTGTATAACTTGTAGGAATCTATGTATTAAAATTTTTTAATTGACAGAAGACTAGAAAAATAACTTGCAATTTTATGATCAATTACTATGAACAACCCATATGTAGGTATTTTGTGTTTTTTAGAAACAAATTTATGTAATTTAAAAATATTACAGGCCACTTTTTTGTACTATAGCATTTATTTGTTTTCTTGAATTAAGTATGTTTATGAAAAATTTCAATAAACTTGTTAAATTGCATTACTTCTCTAGTTATTTTTGCCATTTATTTCATTCCATGATTATTACTACTTCTGTACTAAAGAGGATATGTTAAAAATGGGCTGTCAAGTATGCTAGATATACCTCCAAACTGAAGATACCTTAACACTTTACATAGAGACTTCATAGAATTTATGTTCCCAGGTAAAATTATAAGTAGGACTCATATGGGTCTTATAAATCAATCCAACTCCTAGAGGAAATCAAGAGGGTTTTGTCAATTCCAAGCCAAATAGCAAGTTGTTACTCTAACCACAAAGCAGTTAGCTCTTTACAGACAGGCCATAAAGTCTTGAGGAGCAGAGGGCTTGGTGGTATGAAGTTCAGCAAGGACTGCAAATTCACATTTTGGCCCCACCTCTTAGGCAAGTTTGTTAAGGACTGCGAATTCACATTTTGGCCCCATCTCTTAGGCAAGTTCGTTTATCTCCCTTGTTCTCAGGAGCTACCCTTACAAGATGAGGATATACAAATCTTGTGCAGTACAAGCCATATCAATGGTAGCTCTACTTTTATTAGAAAAAGCAATGCAGTTTCCCTAAGTATTTCAACTCAACACATTAGGCATTAACACAGTCCTACTCTTAAACAATCACTACAATTATTGTTGTTTTCTGCTTGCAAAATATTTGAAGAGTTGACAAAAAAAATTGTCTTCTGCCACATCAAAAAAAAAAAAAAAGGAAGTTAAAAACAAACAAATAACTTGGGGAATAGTGGTGTTTTTTTCTTTTTTAATTTATTTTTTTATTGAAGGATAATTGCTTTACAGAATTTTGTTGTTTTCTGTCAAACCTCAACATGAGTCAGCCATAGGTATGCATATATCCCCTCCCTTTTGAGCCTCCCTCCCATCTCCTGCCCCATCCCACCCCTCTAGATTGATAGAGTCCTGTTTGAGTTTCCTGAGCCATACAGCAAATTCCTGTTGGCTATCTATTTTACATACGGTAATGCAAGTTTCCATGTTACTCTTTCCATACATCTAATTTTTGTTTTTCAAAGGATCAGAAAAGCTGCACCTGAAATAGTGCTATTTTAAGAAACAATTTTCTGTTTGTGTTAACTCTTCTGTGACTCATGAGGGTTATTAGTTGAATTTTACTAATAACTCTATACCTTATTTCATCTCTTTTTCAACCAATGAGATGAAAAAAGATGCCACACAGGTCAAAGGAACCCAACTCACTTGGAAAAATAAACTTCGCTAGAGATATAGAACATGTTAGTTAAACAAAAAGAAAGAAAGAAAATCAATAAAAGCTCATATTTTAAAAAGTTATGTACTTTTATTTGATTTTTTATGGCTTAGTAGTCTCCTATGTTAGAATTATCAAACAAGGTTGGATCTGCCTGAGTGATTAGTTTGGTATACTGAAGATGGACACAGCCAGGTGCAGTGTTTCATATTCCCTTTTCTAATTCTCTTCACTGGAATTCCCCAGAAAAGATACATGTTTTTGACTTACAGAAGGAATCAGTAAATTCGGTATAAAGAAGATAAGCTGAACTGTATCAGAGCTAGAGGTGAGAGTCCTTTGGGCAAATTATTTTATTATTGATTTATTTTGATTATGAGGAAGAATGAGGGACAGCAAACTGAATTAACATTTCAATATCTCATGCATAATAGAGGTTGTTTTTTGCCAGAAAGATTGTTCAATGAAGAAAGCCCTCTCGAATTTTATAAGCTGACCAAATAGAGGTAAATAGTATAACATTTTTACCTTAAAGCTTATGATCTTTCCATAACCCAGGTTTCATATTTTAATTCAGATGAGAGACTTAGAAAAAATAAAAAACAAAAACAAAAACTGATACTTGTCTCAGACCTTTTGAGTCTGATGTGATTTTTCTAGAATGCTTTCTATGCCAGGCTTCAATAATTTTCAATGTCTCTAGATATTGCTGACATGCAGCCAGGGTAGGAAATCACTGTTAGTGATTTAAAGACCACAGTGGCCATGTGAGGTCATATATAACAAGAGTTTAGTCTAGTGTCTGGAATATCAGTAAGTACTTACTTATCAATAAGGACTCAAATGTCATATTCCTTTACTCTTTCATTGAACTGACTCTAAAGATGATGCATTTATAGATGCAATTGGCTTATAAAATTTAAAAAGGGTGCATATGTTGAAAAATATCTAATGTTGACCTGGTCATGACTGGGAATGTTTCACAGAATTCTTCATGGTGGAACTTTCTTTCTTGTCAGATATGAAATCACCTGTCATCATCATTATCACCATTATCATCAATTCAGTTCAGTTCATTTTAGTTCCTCAGTTGTGTCCTACTCTTTGCACAACATGAACTGCAGCATGCCATGCTTCCCTGTCCATCACCAACTCCTGGAGTCTACTCAAACTCACATTCACTGAGTAGGTGCCATCCAACCATCTCATCCTCTGTCATC
The DNA here is from genome assembly GCA_006410615.1 of Neotragus moschatus. Lineage (NCBI taxonomy): Eukaryota > Metazoa > Chordata > Mammalia > Artiodactyla > Bovidae > Neotragus > Neotragus moschatus. The sequence goes on from SJYA01000665.1 coordinate 1,231,750, forward strand.
CCCTTCTCCTCCCACCATCAATCTTTCCCAGCATCAGGATCTTTTCCAATGAGTCAGCTCCTCTCATCAGTTGGCTAAAGTATTGGAGTTTCAGCTTTAGCAATAGTCCTTCCAATGAACACTCAGAACTGATCTCCTTTAGAATGGACTTGTTGGATCTCCTTGTAGTCCAACGGAGTCTCAAGAGTTTTCTCCAACACCACAGTTCAAAAGCATCGATTCTTTCACTCCCAGCTTTCTTTGTAGTCCAACTCTCACATCCATACACGATTATTGGAAACACCATAGCCTTGACTCAACGGACCTTTCCTGGCAAAGTAATGTCTCTGCTTTGTAATATGCTGTCTAGGTTGGTCATAACTTTCCTTCCAAGGAGTAAGTGTCTTAATTTCATGGGTGCAATCACCATTTGCAGTGATTTTGGAGCCCCAAAAAATAGTCTGCCACTGTTTCCGTTGTTTCCCCATCTACTTGCCATGAAGTGATGGGACCAGATGCCATGATCTTAGTTTTCTGAATGTTGAGCTTTAAACCAACTTTTTCACTCTTCTCTTTCATTTTCATCAAGAGGCTCTTTAGTTCTTCTTCACTTTCTGCCATAAGGGTGGTGTTATCTGCATATCTGAAGTTACTGATATTTCTCCTGTCAATCTTGATTCTAGCTTGTGCTTCATCCAGTCCAGTGATTCTCATGATATACTCTGCATATAAGTTAAATAAACAGGGTGACACCCTACATGAAAGTGTTATAGTTTTATAAAGTGAAACTGAAAGTCACTCAGTCTTGTCCGACTCTTTGTGACCACATGAACTATACATTCAATGGAATTCTTCGGCCAGAATACTGGAGTGGGTAGCTTTCCCTTTTCCATTGGCTTTTCCCTACCCAGGAATTGAACCCAGGTCTCCTGCATTGCAGGTGGATTCTTTACCAACTGAGCCACAAGGGAAGCCGCCTTTATCATTGACCTCATCTAATTTCTATACATGCCTTCCTAGAGAGACCTCTAGAGTAATAAAAAGGGAATGTTGGACAGAAGTATGATAAGGACAAATCTTGCAAATTTTAATGAGGACTTAGAGTTTTATAACTTCCTGCTGAAACAAATTTGAGCCTGTTTAGCCTTTAGTTAACAACTGAAATAATCCAAAATAATGACTAGCTTGTTAGTGCATTTAGGGAGATAATTTAATTTCATGACATTAAAAGTATGAGGTCCAGGGGCACTTTATGTTACAGCGTCCTCCCCGGCATTCTTCTGAAAAATTCTTCTGCACTATAANTGGCTAAAGTATTGGAGTTTCAGCTTTAGCAATAGTCCTTCCAATGAACACTCAGAACTGATCTCCTTTAGAATGGACTTGTTGGATCTCCTTGTAGTCCAACGGAGTCTCAAGAGTTTTCTCCAACACCACAGTTCAAAAGCATCGATTCTTTCACTCCCAGCTTTCTTTGTAGTCCAACTCTCACATCCATACACGATTATTGGAAACACCATAGCCTTGACTCAACGGACCTTTCCTGGCAAAGTAATGTCTCTGCTTTGTAATATGCTGTCTAGGTTGGTCATAACTTTCCTTCCAAGGAGTAAGTGTCTTAATTTCATGGGTGCAATCACCATTTGCAGTGATTTTGGAGCCCCAAAAAATAGTCTGCCACTGTTTCCGTTGTTTCCCCATCTACTTGCCATGAAGTGATGGGACCAGATGCCATGATCTTAGTTTTCTGAATGTTGAGCTTTAAACCAACTTTTTCACTCTTCTCTTTCATTTTCATCAAGAGGCTCTTTAGTTCTTCTTCACTTTCTGCCATAAGGGTGGTGTTATCTGCATATCTGAAGTTACTGATATTTCTCCTGTCAATCTTGATTCTAGCTTGTGCTTCATCCAGTCCAGTGATTCTCATGATATACTCTGCATATAAGTTAAATAAACAGGGTGACACCCTACATGAAAGTGTTATAGTTTTATAAAGTGAAACTGAAAGTCACTCAGTCTTGTCCGACTCTTTGTGACCACATGAACTATACATTCAATGGAATTCTTCGGCCAGAATACTGGAGTGGGTAGCTTTCCCTTTTCCATTGGCTTTTCCCTACCCAGGAATTGAACCCAGGTCTCCTGCATTGCAGGTGGATTCTTTACCAACTGAGCCACAAGGGAAGCCGCCTTTATCATTGACCTCATCTAATTTCTATACATGCCTTCCTAGAGAGACCTCTAGAGTAATAAAAAGGGAATGTTGGACAGAAGTATGATAAGGACAAATCTTGCAAATTTTAATGAGGACTTAGAGTTTTATAACTTCCTGCTGAAACAAATTTGAGCCTGTTTAGCCTTTAGTTAACAACTGAAATAATCCAAAATAATGACTAGCTTGTTAGTGCATTTAGGGAGATAATTTAATTTCATGACATTAAAAGTATGAGGTCCAGGGGCACTTTATGTTACAGCGTCCTCCCCGGCATTCTTCTGAAAAATTCTTCTGCACTATAAAACTCAAGAGGTAACATTTTATTTTTATTTAATCAAACTAAGCCCTATTTCATTATTTGCTGAATGACATTTTTCTGTAATTTCTGAGAGAAGATGGATTTTATAAAGTGTACGGACAGTCAAAATCCCATTTTCTATACACAAATAAAGTTAAATGGTCTAGGAACCATGGGTTGTTACAATAATTAATTAAATGATTGTAATATTAAGATAATGGTAAATGGAGGCAGGAAAGAGCCAGTCGGACCTGGCTCCCAGGCCTGACTCAGTACTCCAAAGAGAAGATATTTAATTGTCCTAAGCCTTAGCTATTTTAGCTGTAAAATGAGAACAAAAATAAAAATTTCATAAAATAATTATAAGATTAAGAGCACAGCATGTGGTAGCATTCAAATGTGTATGTCAATTTCAAAATAATTTCTTTAAGTCCACTTGTGAAATAAGGTGTATTCATTTTCCTTCTGATCTAGGTTAAGATTAATTGCTCCTTGATTGAATTTTCTTTGTTCAAACACAAAACCTTCTAGGCACAAAAGAATTTTTCCTATTGTACATCAAGTGTACAACACAATTAAAAGTCTACTGACAAATGGTACGCTTTCTGTCACTTTTTAAAAAGGTAGTTTGAAATGCAGAAAACGTATTCATGATCAGCCTTGAGAAAATATCACAGAACTCAAACTCTAAAAACTTTACTGGAATATTTTTAAAACTTCAATGTAAGATTTTATATTTATGTACAAACTCTAAAAGAAAGGTTCATGATTACAAGCTTTTAAAGCTTGTTTTTCAACAGTCACATGGTTTATGAATATGAGAATATGAATGATAAATTTTCTCAATGCCAAAAATATCATAAGTTTAATATACCTACAATTCAGTCTAGACAGCATCAACGTTATGGCTGACAAGTATCACAATCTGAACCTTTTCAGACTTCACTCCACTGAGCAAATTACTTGAACTTATCCAGCCGGGTATTATACTGGGTAATGGCTCTTTTGATTCATGATCGGAGAAAGTCTTCACAAAGTACAATTTAAGTTATTTTAAAAAGTAACCAGGGAGTTAATTGATTACAGTGAATAAGCTATAATAACATAAAATGTAGTTTTTTTTTTTTAAATGATGTTTGGAGAAATTTTTTTATCTGAGTAATATTCAATTTGAGAGAAACATATGAGAGTCATATTGACCTAGTATAACCTAGCTATTGTCATAAAATATGATTATCTGTGGATAATGCATAGTGCCCAATTTAATTTCTATGGCTGCTATAATATATACCTACCAAACTGTCTTAAAGCAATAGAAACTTATGCTGTCATACTTTAGCGAGCTGTGCTGTGCTTAGTTGCTCAGTCACGTTCGACTCTTTGCAACCCCATGGACTGTAGCCTGCCAGGCTCCCCTGTCCATGGAGATTCTCCAAGCAAGAATACTGGAGTGAGTTGCCATGCCCTTCTCCAGGGGATCTTCCCAACACAGGGATTGAATCCAGGTCTCCCACACTGCAGGTGGATTCTTTACTGTCTGAGCCATCAGGGAAGCCTGAAGTCTGAAATCAGTAACACTAGGCCAAAATCAGGTAGTCAGCTGGGGCACTCTCCTTCTGAAGGGTGTAAAGGAGAATCTTTCTCTTGCTTCTTCCAGTTTCTGATGACTAACAGAAGTTCTTGGTTTATGGCACATTACTCCAATCTTCAAGGCCAGCATCTTCAAGCCTCTCTCAGTTTCATCTTTACAGTTCTTTCTCCTTTCTGTGTAGTTCATCGCCTTCTGCCTCCTTTTAATAAAAACATACATGTTTGCATTTAGGGTCCATGGTAATCATGGGCTTCCCTCGTGGCCCAGCTGGTAAAGAATGCAACTGCAATGTGGGAGACCTGGGTTCGATTCCTGGGTTGGGAAGATCCACTGGAGAATGGAAAGGCTACCCATGCTAGTATTCTGGCCTGGGGAAGTCCACGGACTGTATAGTCCATGGGGTTGCAAAGAGTTGGACACGACTGAGCATCTTTCACTCACTTATGGCAATCAAGGATATGTCTATCTCAGTATTCTTAATCACATCTGAAAAGTCTTTGCCATGTAAGGTAGCATTTACAGCTGCTAGGCATCAGGATCCACTATTTTGGGGACCATTATTCAATCTACAATAGTGCTCTAATGGAATCCACTCCATTGAAGAGTCTGTCAAAGTAATTCAGTCATGTCTGTCTTCTCATGGCCCCATGGACTCTACAGTCCGTGAAATTCTCTAGGCCAGAACACTGGAGTGGGTAGCTGTTCCCTTCTCCAGAGGATCTTTGCAAGCCAGGGGTTGAACCCAGGTCTCCCGCATTGCAGGCAGATTCTTTACCAGCTGAGCAACCAGAGAAGCCCATTGAAGAGTTTATTCATGGAAAAAAAATTTTTTCCCAATTATTACCTCCAAATTTTGTCATTAGAAGAAGAAGATATAAGGAAGTATTGCTGGTGCATTGGAACTATGCTGGTGCGTCAGTAAACAATGAAGGTGCAGGTTATAAGTTACTTTCATGAAAGTGAAGTCTGTGCACTATTAATTAGCATAATTGGTAAGAAGCCTTTATTAACTCTGGAACTGAAGCTTAATCTTTGAATCATCAAAATAAATTTTAGGAATAATTTATTTAATATTCTTTATATAAGACATAAGTTTTTATAACTTTATTTTAATCATAGAGATTATGAAGACTCAAAATAACCCATGTGGGGATTAAGGGCCAAATATAGAAATGGAGACTCATTCTTCTGAGGACTTTTCACGTGGATCTGGAGATGCAGAATCCTCAGTTATAATGAAGCTACCTTGTTTTCCAAGTCTCTTAATTAAGATAGCAACATAAAGTTTTTAATAAACATACCTGTCATAAACTATACACCTACTGAATCAGTCTTACCCTGTGGCTCAGCAGTAAAGAATCCACCTGCAATGCAGGAGACATAGGAGGTGGAGGTTCTATCCTTGGGTTGGTAAGAACCCCTGGAGGAGGGCTTGGAAATCCACTCCAGTATTCTTGCTGGGAAATTCTCATAGACCAAGGAGCCTGGAGGCTATAGTCCTTAGGGTTGCAGAGAGTCGGACAAGACTGAAGCAATATAGCAAGAGCAGACAATGTAAGTACCTTATTCAGGATTGATATTTTCTTTCTGTCCTCAATTAAAAGATAAATCTTTTTCATTGATTTTCAAAAAATAACTAATTAATATTCACTAATAATGATGACTTTAATTAGCCAAATCTCAATCTTCTGTTAAGAAATTAGACATGTTCACAATAGGTAAAACCTTGCTAAGAATTTTTATTTTGCATTTAAGGCCACAGTACAATTTCCTTAGAACTTTATCATTATTAAAATACACATAATTTATAAAATACACTCAGGTACACTTATGGCTGATTTATGTCAATGTACGGCAAAATGAGTACAGCATTGTAAAGCAAAACAAACTAAAAAAATAAAAATTAAAAAAAAAAACACACAATCAAAAGCATGTCTAATTAGAGAACTATGAAAAAGCCAAGGGAGACAGAACTCAAGTAGTCTACCTTCTATTGAGATTCTCAAGTCTATCAGAGTTCAGACAATCAGAACACAAGCAGTGTAGAAAAATAAACATGTTTCAGAAATTCTGTACCTATTGTTTCTTAGAACAAAGAGCATATTAAAACCACGGGAAAAAAAAACTTTAAATAGAGAAAAGGTGGCTGTAATGAGAAGGCATCACTATTGATAGCTTGAAGAGACTAAATAAAGTGGAAATTGGTGACATACTAAAAAAATGGACACTTCTTTTTTTAACTCCACCGTTACCATACACTTGTAGTTCTGTCCCTGGTGGCTTAGCTGGTAAAGAAACCGACTGCATTGTGGGAAACCTGGGTTTGATCCCTGGGTTGGGAAGATCCTCTGGAGAAGGGAAAGGCTACCCACTCCAGTATTTTGGCCTGGAGAATTCCATGGACTGTGTAGTTCATAGGGTCGCAAAGAGTTGGACACGACTGAGAGACTGAACTGAACTGAACAGCATGAGCAGAGGTCAAATGGGAATGGTTTCAGTTTCAGTAGAAATATGGTTTCAGTTGGGTTTCAGTTATTTTCCTGAGAATTTAAACAATGTATCTATATCATTAGTAAGGGGTTCTATAGACTTATGATTTATGAATATATCTGTATGCATGTTATACTTAAATAAATAAGTGTATTGAAAAAAACCTCTAGCCAAAAAAATACTTATAGTCCCTTCAGATCATTTAATTTCATTTTGTCACTATATTCAAGGGACATATGGATATGTTAAGTACTTAGCAAAGTTATAATTGGAGTTTAAAGCAATATTATACCTGCAATATAATTTATTTTCTCAAACAAAATATTTTATGGATGTTTGACCTTATTTAAGGCAGAATGAGCTATTTGGAAAGACAGGTTACGTAAAAAATAAACATTTTTTAGTTCTACCCATAAAATACTGGAGAAGGAAATTGCAACCCACTCCAGTATTCTTGCCTGGAAAATATCATAGACAGAGAAGCCTGGCAGGCTACAGTCCATGAGGTTGCAAGGGTAAGACATGATTTAGCAACTAAACCCCACACCCATAAAATACATATAAAGACAGAAACATTTTTTTGAGGTAGCATGTTCACTGATTGGTTGGCTTTTTCATCTATTCAATGTGAAACATTAATTTTTAGGAATACAGCTTTCTGCATACAGATTTTTGTTTCTATAGGTAGGTTTATTCCTAGGTGTTCTATTCTTTTTGTTGCAATGGTGAATGGGATTGTTTCCTTAATCTTTCTTTCTGAATTTTTATTGTCAGTGTATAGGAATTCAAGGGACTTCTGTGTATTAATTTTATATCTTGCGACTTTACTATATTCATTGGCTAGTTTCAATAATTTTCTGGTGGCATCTCTAGGGTTTTCTACGTAGAGAATCCTGTCATCTGCAGTCAGTGAGAGTTTTACTTCTTTTCCAGTCTTGATTCCTTTTATTTATTTTTCTCCTCTGATTGCTGTGGTTGGGACTTCCAAAATTATGTTGAATAACAGTGGTGAGAGTGGGTACCCTTGTCTTGTTCCTGCTGTTAGAGGAAATGCTTTCAGTTTTTCACCATTGAAAATAATGTTTGCTGTGGATTTGTCTTATATGGCTTTATTATGTTGAGGTAGTTTACTTCAATGCCTACTTTCTGGAGAGTTTTTGTCATAAATGGGTATGGAAATTTGTCAAATATTTTCTCTGCATCTATTGAGATGATCATAATGTTTTTATCTTTCAGTTTGTGAATATGGTGTATCATATTGATTTGTTTATATATCGAAGTCATTGCATCTCTAGGATAAAGCCCACTTGATCATGAGGTATGATCCTTTTAATGTGTTGTCTGATTCTGTTAGTTAGAATTCTGTTGAGGATTTTTGCATCTTTGTCCATCAGCGATATTGGCCTGTAATTTTATTTTTGTATGTGTGTGTGTGATCTTCGTCTGGTTTTGGTATCAAGGTGATGGTGGAGTTGAAGAATGAGTTTGAGAGTTTTCCTTCTGTAAATTTTCTGGAAGAATTTGAGCAGGCTATGTATTAATTCTTTAAACTTTTGGTAGAATTTGCCTGTGAAGCCATCTGGCCTTTGGCTTTTGTTTGTTGGAAGATTTTTTATTATAGTTTCAATTCCCATGCTTGTGATTGGTCTGTTCATACTTTCTATTTCTTCCTGGTTCAGTCTTGGAAGGTTATACTTTTCTACGAATTTATTCCTTTCTTCCAGGTTGTCCATTTTATAAAAATATAGTTGCTCAGTGTAGCCTCTTAAAGGATCTTTAAGATCTTTTTGCTAAATTGCCTTTTTTAACTTCTTTTTCATTTCTAATTTTATTGATTTGAGTATGCTCCCTTTCTTTCTTGATAAATCTGGCTAATGGTTTGCCAATTTTATTTATCTTCTCAAAGAAATAACTTTTAGTTTTACTGATATTTGCTACTGTCTTTTTCATTTATTTCTGCTCTATTCTCTATGATTTCTTTCCTTCCCCTAAAGTTGGGACTTTTTTTTCTAGTTGTTTTAGGTGTAAGATTAGGTTGCTTATTTGATGTTTCTCTTGTTTATTGAGATCATCTTGTATTACCATAAATTTCCCTCTTAGCATTGCTTTTACTGCTCCCATAGATTTTGAGTTGTCATGTTTTCACTGTCATTTATTTCTAGGTATTTTTTTTTAATTTCCTCTTTGATTTCTTCAGTGACCTCTAGGTTACTGAGAAGTATATTTTTTGGCACAAAAATATAAATATAGACCAATGGAACATGAAAGAAAGCACAGCAATAAATGCCCACACCTTTGGGCACCTTATCTTTGGCAAAAGAGGCAAGAATATACAAGGAAACAAAGAGCTTCATCAATAAATAGTGCTGGGAAAACTTGACAGCTACATGTAAAAGAATAACACTTCCTAACACCATACACAAAAATAAACTCAAACTGGATTAAAGACTCAAATGTAAGGCCGTGTGTGCATCCTAGATCGGTTCAGTCGTGTCTGATTCTGCATGACCCTATGGAATGTAGCCTACTTGGCTACTCTGTCCATGGGGTTCTTCAGGCAAGAATACTGGAGTGGGTTTCTATACCCTCCTCCAAGGGATCTTCCTGACCCAGGGATTGAACCCACATCTCTTACATCTCCTGCATTGGCAGGTAGGTTCTTTACCACTAATGCTACCTGGACTAGAAACTATAAAGCTCTTAGAGGAAAATATAGGCAGTACACTCTTCTACATAAATCACAGCAAGATCTTCTTTGTCTTAAAGAAGCCATTTCTAAAGTAATGTCCATTCCTAAAGTAAGGGAAATAAAAACAAACAAATGGGACCTAATTAAACTTAAAAGCTTTTGCACAGCAAAGGAAACAATAAACAAGATTAAAAGACAGCTCCCAGAAAGGGAGAAAACAATTGCAAATGAAACAACTGCCACACAGCTCAGTATCAGAAAAACAAATGGCTCAATCAAAACAAACAAACAAAAAAATAGGGAGAAGACCTAACCAGACATTTCTCCATACAGATGGCCAATAAACACACAAAAAGATGTTCAATATCATCCATTGCTAGAGAAATGCAAATTAAAACTATAATGAGGGAGTAGCATATATCCTGAGAAAACTAAAAAAATCACAATTTCCCCAGTGTTCATGGCAGTACTATTTACAATAGTAGGACATGGTATCAACCTAGATGGACATGGTATCAACCTAGATATACATCTACAGATGAATGCGTGAAGAAGATACGGTACATATATACAACGGAATATTACTCAGCCATAAAAGAGAAGGGATTTGAGTCAGTTCTAGTGAGGTGGATGAACCCAGAGCCTGTTATACAGAACAAAGTCAGAAAGAGAAAATATGTTTATATTAATACATATATATGGAATCTAGAAAAATGGTATGGACGAATCTAAAAATGGTATAGATGAATCCAAGAAAGGAATGGAGATGTAGGGAACAGACTTGTGGGCACAGTGAGGGAAGGAGAGAGTGGAACAAATGAAGAAAATAGCATCAACATATAGACACAATCATGTGTAAAATATATAGCTGCTGAGTTGTATGTTACACAGGGAGCCAAGGCTGGCACTCTGTGATGACCTAGAGGGGTGGGATGGGGAGGGAGGGGAGAGAGGCTCAAGAGGGAGGGGATATATATATATATATATATATATAATTATAGCTGATTCTCATTATTGTATGGCAGAAACCAATACAACAATGCAAAGAATTTTCTTCCATTTAAAAAATTTTAGGAATAGAGCAGATTAACCCTGGAACAAAAGGATCAATGCTTGTTTTGAGTCTCAAATTAGTTATGTTCTTAGTAGTACTTTATTATTAAATGAGATTATTAAAGATAGAGATTAGGATTGAGACCAAACTGTCTCTTATTTATGGATCTAAAGCTGGAGTGATGGCTCCCTGGTGGCTCAGAGGGTAGAACATCTGCCTGCAATGCGGGAGACCGGGATTCAATCCCTAGGTCAGGAAGATTCCCCTGGAGAAGGAAATAGCAACCCACTCCAGTATTCTTGCCTGGAAAATTGCATGGACAGAGAAGCCCGGTAGGCTACAGTCCATGGGGTCGCGGAGAGTCGGACACAACTGAGCGACTTCAAAGCTGGAGTGAAGATGTGTGATTTAAACAGGGATGGGGTAGGGGATTCATCTTCTATTTTTATCAATGGGATACTTAGCTGTACACTCTCATGATGGGGCCATTACATAGTTGAGGCAGTGTGTCAGGTTGAGGAGGTCTAGGATAGTGTTTCCACTTGCTCTTGGCCTATGCCAATAATATAGCAATTTGCCAGAGGAACCTAGGGTGGATAAAAGAAAATGAGAAAATGTGAAACTTCAAAAGTGGCCAGAAGTTGAGAGGAGGAGGCCTCAGATATGGAATCTGCTAAAAAGAAACAATACTTCCAACTTTAGCAGCTAGAAACCTGTCTAAAAGATTGGACTGTTCATGAAGCAACCTGCAGGAGCCCCTCAGAGGGGAAGATGGACATTTTAAGTGAAGGCAGTGGAAAATAACCATTGAATACACATACTCACCTCAACCTCCAAACAGCACCCTTGGGGAAGAGAAACCCTTGCAAAAGTAAAATCATTCTTGATGGATAAATTAAATATTAAATTGAATCAAAGTGATCACTTCAAATTTTAAACTGACTTTTACATAGAGCATTTAAGTTCCATGTTACCCAAGTCATATTAATAGTAATTAACAGAAGAATTCAGAGCAAGGTGAAAGTATTAAAGAAAATAATGTTTCTTTTCTCTTTTGCATATTTTGAGTATAAATTTTGACTCCCTACTACATTTTTCAAAGTAACTTATCTCAAAGTTAAAGTGAAGTTAAAGTGAAGCTAAAGTGAAGTTAAAGTCTTCAAAGTGAAGTCCATGTAGACGTTCACAGAAAATCCCAAGAGATATAGAGTTATGATATTTTTACAGGAATCTATTTTCAGACCCTCAACTTCCATAGTGATTTAGAATGTATCTACTTGAAGATGCCTCTGGGGTCAAGATGTCTTGCTCTCTTCATTTCTACCATGTTATCCTGTCTCCCCCTGAACAGTTATGGGTGTAATCTCGCCTAGTGTTATTTTAATATCATGTTGCTCCCTGGAGTGGGAAAATCTCCAGGACACCAGACAATGATGCATCAGCTTCAATAATCAGTCTCTGTGAATTCTCCTCAGATGCTAAGTTTATTGCAGATGTCTTATTTCTCTATTAAGAGTAAAGTTTGACATTAAATATTGAGTCTTTTTCTCCATGTTTGGAATGTCCTGAATTCAGATACATTGTTGAGTGGTTAGTAGAAAACATGGCAAATTTGCTGAAAACCCTCTTCTACCCTACAATCTTGTCAAAAAATGCTTCTAATGGAAAGTTCATTTTGCCAGTCATACTTCTGTTTTCCCCTTGGTTCCCTTGCCGACTTCTTTTTGTTATGCTGTGCATTTTAAGGAAGCCAAGGCTCTTCCTATAAACTACATTTTCCAGATTCCTTGGCCACATTTTTTTTTTTTTCCACTCGAGAAACTCATAGGAAAAAGGGAGGCAGCAAGACAGGAAAAAGATTCTCTTGCTGCCAGGCTCTGCAGACACAGTAAAGCTAAGTGCCGTTCTGCTGTCTATGGGGGAGAACACCATACTTAGCCGAAGGCTGAGTACTCAGATCCTCTCAAAGTTCCCAGCACCTTCATCGATTTCCTTCATCTCTCTGAACTAGATCCAGGAAATACTTCAGGATTATGAGCACTGATAACCTCATGTCTTATTACTCTTCCCCCAGCTATGATCATTTAACTCTGAAGTTAAAATCTAAGATGTTTCTCTGTCCTACTCTTCCAAGCCTTTCAATGTCTATGTAATCAATTCTCTGCATTANTGCTGCCAGGCTCTGCAGACACAGTAAAGCTAAGTGCCGTTCTGCTGTCTATGGGGGAGAACACCATACTTAGCCGAAGGCTGAGTACTCAGATCCTCTCAAAGTTCCCAGCACCTTCATCGATTTCCTTCATCTCTCTGAACTAGATCCAGGAAATACTTCAGGATTATGAGCACTGATAACCTCATGTCTTATTACTCTTCCCCCAGCTATGATCATTTAACTCTGAAGTTAAAATCTAAGATGTTTCTCTGTCCTACTCTTCCAAGCCTTTCAATGTCTATGTAATCAATTCTCTGCATTAAATTCTCTATAACTGGATTATGAAAGGCAGAGAGCAAAGAATAAAAGAGCATCAGTAAGAAATATAAAAATCAGTGGCACCAGATTTCATTCAAGGAACAAACTTATAGCCAGAGTCTATGCCTTATCTATCCATCTATTTGAGAACTGTACTGTTCAAAGTTTGTATAAAGTATGCTAGGAAATACAAATTTGCAACAGTGTTTGATATTGCTGCCTTGTCTTTACTCTCAGGAGTGAGAGAGAGCATGAGGAGCTGCCTTCTTGACTCATGTCTCAGTTTCACCTGCATATTTTGCACAAATTCAGGAGAAGGAGTCAAAAATTTCTGCTTCCAACAAACCAACGCTAACTTTTAAAGTAAGACATTGGAGGTAAGTTAGTTGAATATTTTCTTGAATATTTATTCAGGATCAGAGGGAAAAATGCTGTATTAACTTTTGAAAATGATTATTAAACATTTAGAATTTATATTCTTTTTTTTCCCTAGGGCCCAACCATCAAGTTTTCTGTCATTTGATCATTTCTCTCTTCATTTCTTAATTGCTTGAGAGAAAATTCCTTGTTCAGGTTAATTTCTGCATTGGTGATTGGAATCACATTCCTATTCATCACTTTGGGAAAACATTCTTCTATCTCACTCCCAGGCTTCTACTAGTTCTTTGCCCTCAATATATAAATGCACTTCAATTTATACCGGCTAGATGATGATGATGACGACGATGACGACAGCGATGCTAATGGTGACGATAGTAATGATGATCACTGTAATTCTCCCTAAGCTCCTCCATCCTTAATTACAGTGTTCTCTCTCTCAGGATAAGCATTGTTTAATGAGTCGTCTACATTCATGGTTCTATTAATTCATATTCGTGAGTTATAACCTTCTCACTTTTACTCTTCATGCTATCTTATTACATTTGGCACTACTGGGACGTTGCTTTCTTTAAATTCTTTTCTCTTGTGGCTTTCAAAGCAATTTTTTCTACTGTTTATTGTTTTATTTCATTTCACCTTTGGCATTTTCACAGTGGTTCCTTTCTGGGCAACTTTTCTTATATCTACCCTTAAATTTTTATATATTCTAAGATGTTTTTATATCTCTTTTCACATCATCTGTTCTCCCTAGGCAATAGCACGTGTATCCATGGGTTTAATTATAGGTATGCTGAAGATTTCCAAATGTTTATATCCCAACCAGCCCCAGTATTCCAGATCACTTTGTTCAATTGCGTCTTGGCTGTATCTCTCTGATTTTTCATGTAGAAATTCAAATTCTAAATAGTCAATATCCAATTCATCATTATCACATCAAAATCTTATGCCCAATTCATTGACAAGACCCAATTAAAGATCTGAAACTGATCCCTAAAATCCTGTGTTTTTACTCTCCACTTAAAATAAGCACTGAATAACTTAAAATTGCAAAGTTCATAGCAGTTCACAAAATTGTTAATATTATTAAGATGTCAGTTATTTCTAATTTGACCTATATTTTCAACATGATCACAATCAAAACTCTAGTGGTTACTTTGTGTTTATCAGTTTATATAAACTGATTCTAAGAGTTGGATGAAAAAGCAGAACACCTGGACTAACCTTCACATTATTAAAGAAAAAGAAGGACTTTTTGTAGAAAGGAGGACTAACATTACTCAGCCTTAAGACTAAGCACAAGGATAGAGTGATCAAGAAGTGTGGTACTGAACGAAGGATAAACAAATATGTCAATGGAACAGAATAGAGAGCCTTGAAATAGACCTACAGATATAGAACCAACAAATATTTGATGAAAGGGCAAAGGCAATCTCATAGAGAAATGATAGTTTTCTCAACAAATGGTGCTGGAAAAACAAGACATCCACAGACAACAAAATGAATCTGCACATTGACTTTATACCTTTCACAAACATTAACTCAAATAGATAATAGACCTAAGTGTAAAACGTAAAAGTGTCAAACTTGTAGAAGATGACGTAGGTGAAAATCTCGGGGATCTTGGGTATGGAAATGAATTTGTGTACATATGCCCTTGTGTGTGTGTGTGTGAAAATATACATGACATAAAGCCTAATATTTTAAGCACTTTTAAATGTACAATTCAGTGGTTTCACATAGTTGTACTGGTAAATAGTTTTTACATACAATACTAAAAGGATGATCCTTGAAAGAAAAACTTGAAAAGAAGGATTCTATTAAAATTAAAAATCTGTTCTGCAAAGACAGTGTCAAAAAATGAATACACAAGATATAAACTGGGAGAAAATATTTTCAAACACATCTACTGAACACACTCATTCAAAATATATGAATAACTATTAAAACTCAACAATATGGAAGAAACAGCCCAATTCAAAAGTGATGAAAACATCTGAACAGATAGCTTGTTAAAAAAGACATATAGATGGAAAATAAGCATATGAAGATATGTTCAATATTGTATGTCATTCAGTTCAGTTCAGTTCAGTCACTCAGTCGTGTCTGACTCTTTGTGACCCCATGAATCACAGCACGCCAGGCCTCCCTGTCCATCACCAACTCCCGGAGTTCACTCAGACTCAGTCCATCAATTCAGTGATACCATCCAGCCATCTCATCCTCTGTCGTCCCCTTCNACAGTCAAAGACTTTGGCATAGTCAATAAAGCAGAAATATGTCATTAGGGAACTACAAATTAGAACGAGATACCACTAAACACCTATTAGATGGTAGAAACCCAAAACACAGATGGAATGCTGGCAAAGTTATGGAGCAACAGGAACTCTTATTTATTTCTCAGTTCAGTTCAGTTCAGTCGCTCAGTTGTGTCCGACTCTTTGCGACCCCACGAATTGCAGCACACCAGGCCTCCCTCCATCAGCAACACCCGGAGTTCACTCAGACTCATGTCAATACAGTTGGTGATGCCGTCCAGCCAACTCATCCTTGGTCGTCCCCTTCTCCTTCTGCCCCTAATCCCTCCCAGCATCAGAGTCTTTTCCAATGGATCAACTCTTCACATCAGGTGTCCAAAGTGCTGGAGTTTCAGCTTCAACATCAGTCCTTCCAAAAAACACCCAGGACTGATCTACTTTAGAATGGACTGGTTGGATCGCCTTGAAGTCCATGGGACTCTCAAGAGTCTTCTCCAACACCNCCTCCCAGCATCAGAGTCTTTTCCAATGGATCAACTCTTCACATCAGGTGTCCAAAGTGCTGGAGTTTCAGCTTCAACATCAGTCCTTCCAAAAAACACCCAGGACTGATCTACTTTAGAATGGACTGGTTGGATCGCCTTGAAGTCCATGGGACTCTCAAGAGTCTTCTCCAACACCACAGTTCAAAACCATCAATTCTTCTGCGCTCAGCCTTCTTCACAGTCCAACTCTCACATCCATACATGACTACAGGAAAAACCATAGCCTTGACTAGACGGACCTTTCTTGACAAAGTAATATCTCTGCTTTTTAATAAGCTGTCTAGGTTGGTCTTAACTTTCCTTCCAAGGAGTAAGCGTCTTTTAATTTAATGGCTGCAATCATCAGCTGCAGTGATTTTGGAGCCCAGAAAAATAAAGTCTGACACTGTTTCCATTTCCCTATCTATTTGCCATGAAGTGATGGGACCAGATGCCATGATCTTCATTTTCTGAATGTTGAGCTTTAAGGCAACTTTTTCACTCTCCTCTTTCATTTTCATCAAGAGGCTTTTAGTTCCTCTTCAGTTTCTGCCATAAGGGTGGGGTCATCTGCATATCTAAGGTTATTGATATTTTTCCCAGCAGTCTTGATTCCAGCTTGTGTTTCTTCCAGTCCAGTGTTTCTCATGACGTATTCTGCATCTGTTAAATAAGCAGGGTGACAATATGCAGCCTTGACATACTCCTTTTCCTATTTGGAATCAGTCTGTTCCATGTCCAGTTCTAACTGTTGCTTCCTGACCTGCACATAGGTTTCTCAAGAGGCAGGTCAGGTGGTCTGGTATTCCCATCTCTCTCAGAATTCTCCACAGTTTATTGTGATCCACACAGTCAAAGGCTTTGGCATAGTCAACAAAGAAGAAATAGATGTTTTTCTGGAACTCTCTTGCTTTTTCAATGATCCAGTGGATTTGGCAATTTGATCTCTGGTTCCTCTGCCTTTTCTAAAACCAGCTTGAACATCTGGAAGTTCACGGTTCATGTATTGCTGAAGCCTGACTTGGAGAATTTCGAGCATTACTTTGCTAGCATGTGAGATGAGTGCAATTGTATGGTAGTTTGAGCATTCTTTGGCGTTGCCTTTCTTTGGGATTGGAATGCAAACTGACATTTTCCAGTCCTGTGGCCACTGCTGAGTTTTCCAAATTTGCTGGCATATTGATTGCAGCACTTTCACAGCATCATCTTTCAGGATTTGAAATAGCTCAACTGCAATTCCATCACCTCCACTAGCTTTGTTCGTCGTGATGCTTTCTAAGGCCCACTTGACTCAGGAATCAAATATGGTACAGCTACTTTGGAAGGCAGTTGGTATTTTCATGGAAGCTAGGCATACCCTACTGAATGATCTGGCAGTCACATTTCTTGGTATTTATTGAAATCAGTTGAAAACTTACGTGTACACATTTAAAAACTATACTTTGGTGTTTACAACAGTTTTATCCATAATTGCCAAAATTTAGAAGCAACCATGATGTCTTTCTGTGTGTGAATAGATAGCAAACGAAGGCACACTGCTACAATAGAATATTATACACAATAAAAAGTAATAAGCTATCAAGCCACAAAAAACATAGAGAAAACTTAAAGCATATTGCTAACTTAGATAAGGCAGTCTAAAAAGATTACATTCTGTATGATTCAACTGTATGACAAAAGGTAAAAAAGTAAAAATATTAGTGGTTTCCTTGGATTTAGTGAGGTGGGGAATGAATATGTAAACACGGGATATATTTAAGGAAGAGAAATTATTCTATTATCATAATGTATTGGTAGACATCGTGACTTCTTGTTGATTCACATTGATTCACAGTTGGTCCCATAAAACTGTATAACACGAAGAGTGAACACTAATGTAACCTATGGACTAGAGTTAATAATGGATCAATGCATTATTTATCAGTAGTTACAAATGTACCACAGTAATACAAGACGTTTATAATAGAGAAAATTGAAGTGTCAGTGGAGCAAGTACATGGAAATCTCAGCACTTTCTGTTAAATTTTTCTGCAAACCTAAAACTACTCTAAAATATAAAGTCCATCAACTTAAAGGAAAAGCACTGAATTTTCACTTAAACTTGTCCATCCATGCTGGTACCCCCTTCATCCAGAGCCACAGTATAGCTTAGCTATCTTGCTGTCATAGCCCTCTATCTAGTCAACTTGCCTTCAGTTCATTCAACTTGAATACATCCTCCACACTGCTTCCAACTGTTTGCTTCAACACTGAAAAATGTATTATGGTACTTCACTATTTCAAGTCACTCAGGTCCTGCCCACTTGCTCACTATTTAACCCAAATTGTCTCTTATCATCTGGCAATAGCGAACTAATTACAACTTTGTGAAAATACTAAATGGTATAACATTTCTGTTGTGCTATTTTATTTGCCTGGGACCCCGCTGACTCAACTACCCACCTGTACTGAGCAACTCACCCATTAGCTCATTCTTCTGAAACGTTAACTTGTCTTTGCATTTCTGTCTTCCGAATTCTAATGGTGAAGCCATTGGTTTTGTCACCTGCTGGCTACACCATATGGGTATGCTCCTCAAAGGCAAATGCCATAGATGTTTGTCTTTTCCCTGTTGCAGAGCCATCTTTATAATTATTAGGATCCAGAACAGAACTTTGTTCAAATAAGCATACATTTAATTTCTACATGTAAATTGAGCGTACCACATGAGACGAATGACTTATGCAATGGTGAACATATCATTTTCTCTAAGGGCAGAGTGGCAAAATATAATTTTTCATGGGCTAGATGAGAAAAAAAAATGAACTAACTGATAACAAAGGAGAAGTTCAGGGGTGCTATTGGTTTTTTGAAAAAGAGAGTAAAAGTGATTATGGATGTACTTAAGACCAACTAGGTATTAGATTTAAAAAGAGAATTAAAAAAAAGATGTGTCCTGAGATTGACCCCTGACCCCAACAATGATGTAAAGATGTGGCAATGAGTCTATGGAAGGGAAGTGGCAATGAAAATAAAATCAGAAGGTAAAAGGATGACAAAATTCAATGGTTCCTGGCGCTGGGTCCAAGGGACTGTGTCATGGGTCAGATTCTACCAGATCAGCAACCAGCACTGGGACAGCTGACAGACTATAAAATGACTTCAGAAATGGCC
Source organism: Neotragus moschatus (assembly GCA_006410615.1). Taxonomy (NCBI): domain Eukaryota; kingdom Metazoa; phylum Chordata; class Mammalia; order Artiodactyla; family Bovidae; genus Neotragus; species Neotragus moschatus. Next base: position 1,250,849 of record SJYA01000665.1, read on the forward strand.
TTTCCCATTAAAGAAAGAGAGATGTAATTTAAAATAAATTAAAATGATAAAAAATTTAATAAAGTTAGAACATCTTGACTACTATCACAACTCTTTAGGAGAACAGGCAGTCCTTTGCTATCTCACAATAGTTTTATTCTCACTTCAATGTGCCGTTATAACAAATAGACAATAAAATACATCACAAGCATCATGTTTTCATTTAAAATAGGTCGGTAAATTAAATAGAATCATGCTGTCAAATTACTTCCAAAGATCTAAGTATTCTTCCGGTAATTATACCTAATGCATGATTTATTCCAGGACTGTTAGTGATTAAAAATATTTTTTTCCTTTATTGATGCTCTCTTACTAATTATACCCCAACATGATTTACTTCGTGCTTATGAATAGATGATAACTATTAGGTGGACATTTTTTTCTCCTACACTAATGACACAACTCTGCAGGAAAGCATTTATTTATTAAATAGATTTACAGTTTAAATGTAACAGCAAATCAGGAGCTCTTTTTCTTCTCTCCCCCCAGGATTTTAAAGCACTATCTCTCTATTGGAGTCTTCCTTTCCAGCATACATTTTACATAAGTTATCCTAACATTTGCCCTTTTACCAACCACTTTAGTGTGGGCACATATCTTGATTTTCAGCCATTTCTCTCCTCCCTTCATCAAGAATTTCTTACTTAACCCCTGCAATTTGTCTTCTGCCAGCCTTTCTACAGACATGGTTTTCTAAAAGGTCACTATTGACCTAGATCTTCCCACATCTGATAGAATCATCCTCCTTGACCTTCTGCAACCTGTCTGCTGCACTGTCTCTGCATTTCCAAGTAAGCATGACTATCATTCCAGAGAGGACCTGTAAGATTACTTAAAGGGAGTGAAATCATTCTAGAATAGGGAAAAGTTTTTAAATGTGAGTCCCTTTTGAGGTAAGTTCTGCATTCTGTAACATAAAAGGTATCGAAGATATTTCTTTCTTGAAATGTTTTACTTCCTTATTGTTTGTGGAGATGATCAGCCATCTTTCTCTTATCTCATGCCTCATCTTTCTTTAGAAACCACTGACCCTATGACAACTTTTGTTTCTTCTCTCCCTGAGAATCCCTTGAAAGATCAATGGTCAAGTCAGTGCTCTTCTCTCTGCACTTTCTGTCTGCGATACAAGCCACCCATCCCAGCTCTCTGTGGGTGGAAAAAGAAGAAAATAAAACAACTAACTACTTTCATTATATCACAACTTATGTTCACTAATAGGTGAATGGGAGGAAATGATTAATCTATTTTAATCACAAATTGTTTTTGACTATATTCCTCTTTTTCATATAGAAAAATTACATTCTACATTGCTTTAGTTGTTGAGACAAGCAAACAAGAAACATCAAGTTGTTATGGTTATACTGTCACCTCTCATTGTTTATTTGGGACACTTGTGATCTGTTCCATGCAGTCATACCAAATCATAATGATAAAGGTTTTGTTTTTGTATTGAAATTTCTTATAATATGGCCAGCAACAGAAAGCATAAAACAGATGTGTCATTGCTACAGCCATGTAACGACTTGTGCAACCATATGGATGTAGGATGGAAGTTGATCATAGAGAAATAAACATGCTGTTTTCCTAAGAGACTGTTGAAAAGAAAAAATATTCATTATATTATTAATTATTTATATTATTCAAATGATTCATGTTTGCTTTTTTTCCTTCTGATAACTCTTTCATAACTTCCTGGTTGTGACAGTCCTAGAAGATTGAAATATTTCCTTCTCTAGTCCCAGACAGGTGACCCACGCCACAACTTGTTGAAGTCTTGTTCTTCACCCAAATCAGGAGACTTGCGGGAGCATCCCCTCTTGCTCCCATTTCAATTCAGGACCCTACACAGAACTCACAGGGGATGAGTTCTGGTTACCTCCTGAGTACAGGTTACTTCCTATGCCACTTAGTAACTGTTGAGAGCTTTTGGAAGTTGTCAATAGCCCGCTCCACTTGTTCGTTTTGTTTAGATTAAGTCTGAGATGTAGGGCCCAATTCTGCCATGTTCTCACGCTTGCAAGGGAATCCCTCACCCCAGGTTCATGGGAGAGGGAACAGAGTGCATGTGAACACATGGACACATTGCACCTTTCTTCTTCCCCAAATTAACCATTCTACCCCCAGTTCTCTCTAGCCTCAGTTCAGTTCAGCCCTGCAGGCATGTCCAGCTCTTTGGATTATAGACCTGTGTTCTCAACCCTGAGGGTTACACTGGGGTTGAGCACCACTGCTCAGTCCAGTGTTAACTCAAATATCATTTGGATCAACAGCATCCACATTACTGGAAGCTTCAATTTAGTTGCTCAATCATATCTGACTCTTTGCAACTCCAAGGACTACAGCACGCCAGGCTTCCCTGTCCATCACCAACTCCTGGAGCCTGCTCAAATTCATGTCCATCATGTCAGTGATGCCATCCAACCATTTCATCTCATCTCATCTTGTCCCATTCTCCTTCTCCTTCTGCCCCAGCATCAGGGTCTTTTCCAGTGAGTCAGTTCTTCACATCAGGTGCCCAAAGTATTGGAGTTTCAGCTTCAACATCAGTCTTTCCAATGAATATTCATGAACTGATTTCCTCTAGGATTGACTAGTTTGATCTCCTTGCAGTCCAAGGGACTCTCAAGAGTCTTTCCCAACATCACAGTTGAAAACCATCAATTCTCAGGCACTCAGCCTTCCTTCTGGGCCAGCTCCCACATCCATACATGGCTATGGGAGAAACCGTAGTTTTACTAGACAAACCTTTGTCAATAAAGTAATGTTTCTGCTTTTTAATATGATGTCTAGGTTTGTCAAAGCTTTTCTTCCAAGGAGTAAACATCTTTTAATTTCATGGCTGCAGTCACCATCCGAAATGATTTTAGTGTAGTGGTAGTGTTAGTCGCTCAGTCATGTCCGACTCTTTGCAGCCCCACGGACTATGGCCTGCCAAGCTCCTCTGTCCATGGGATTCTCCAGGAAGCAATACTTGAGTGGATTTCCATTCCCTATTCCAGAGGATCTTCCTCATCCAGAGATCAAACCTGGGTCTCCTGCATTGCAGGCAGATTCTTTACTGTCTTAGCCACTGAGAAAATAAAGTCTGTTACTGTTTCCATTGTTTCCCCATCTATTTGCCAGATTCAAATATCTTGTCTAACAGCATGAAAAAAGTATGTATTTATCTATGTACACATACACACAGAGACAAACACAAAATGTTAGTCACTCAGTCATGTGTAACTCATTGCAACCCCATGGACTCTAGCCCACCAGGCTCCTTTGTCCATGGAAATCTCCAGTCAAGAATACTGGAGTTGGTTGCCATCCACTTTTCCAAGGGATCTTCCTGACCCAGGGTTCAAACCCAGGTTTCCTGCACTACAGGCAGATTCTTTACCATCTGAGCCACAAGGGAAGCCCTTATCTATTCATGCACATCCCTCAATCAATTGAAAATTCTATCTTTAAAACTTGGAATCTTAAAAATGTAAAATGTTTTCAGCTATGGATTCTTCATAAGGCACTAGGAGTCCTCCCCTGTTAACAAGAGAGTCTCAGTGACTGTAACAGAAAGTCTGGGAAAACCTTATCAACTTATATTTCACAATGCCACTCTACCATATATATCTCATAATATGCAAAAATATTCTACTATATACTATCTAAAAATATATCTGTTTTTAGATATATATCTAATATATATATATTATTTTATATAAGTATATATTTATATAAATATATAAATTTTATTTTATACAAATATATAAATTTTATATAAATGTATTTTTATGTAAATACATAAATTTTACTGTGAAGAAGGCTGAGTGCCAAAGAATTGATGCTTTTGAACTGTGGTGTTGGAGAAGACTCTTGAGAGTTCCTTGGACTGCAAGGAGATCCAACCAAGTCCATTCTGAAGGAGATCAGCCCTGGGATTTCTTTGGAAGGAATGATGCTAAAGCTGAAACTCCAGGACTTTGGCCACCTCATGCGAAGAGTTGATTCATTGGAAAAGACTCTGATGCTGGGAGGGATTGGGGGCAAACAGAGAAGGGGACGACAGAGGATGAGATGACTGGATGGCATCACTGATTCAATGGAAGTGAGTCTGAGTGAACTCCAGGAGTTGGTGATGAACAGGGATTGCGATTCATGGGGTCGCAAAGAGTCGGACACGACTGAGCAACTGAACTGAACTGAACTGATATATATATATATATATATATAAATGTATCTACTAAGGTAGATATACTTAGTGGTAGTGATTAATATAAATTTTCATGTAAAAAATCACTCAATTTACAGTTCATCAGTAAATTTTCACATATTAAGAAAATAACTTTCATCATGCATGATGATAAGTGATCTTCATATTAAAAAATTAGAAATTACTGCACTAGTGAGATCCATAAACTTGTGACACTAATTATAAATAAAAATTGTTTATATGTTAGCTAATATTTAAAACTATCAGGTTAATTTTTCATTTGGACTGCATTCTTGAAAACTTACCCATTTTCTTCATTTTATTTTTAATAACTAAGCTGTTAACAACTATAGCTCCACCTTAGAATATGTTCTTTATTTGAGTTCCAGAATATTTACAATTCCTGTTGAACACTTCCAGTAGGAATCACAGTCATCAAATGCCTTTAGCTCCAAACCAAAATATTCACCTCCAAAATAAAAATTCTGGTGTTCAAAGTATATTCAGTGACGTCATCTGCCTGCAATGATGTCACAATCTCCTGCTTAGAGACCTGATGTATCTTTTGTTCCCTCTACTCTAGTCCTTCTTCCATATTTAACTGGTCTTCTTTCCATTTTATAAAACATAGCACTGAATTGCCTTTACACTCATAAATTTTTCCTACCACATCTGAGTCCAAACTTTTTTAAACCTCATGTCTGCATTGCCACAGTAATGCCTGGTCTTCCCACTTTGCACTACATCTTGGAAGAAGTAAAGGACTTTTGTAAAATATACTTTTTTGTCTAATTTTATTTCTCTTCACTGGGATTCAAAACAGCTTTAATTGTATTACCAATTATTCATTTAGAAGGCTGATAGTCAAACATCTCAGTTCAGAGTCTCCACTTTTCTCATCTAACTCTCCTGTTTCTCTCTACATGAACTCTCTGCCTCCAGCTAGCCTCCAAAGGCATTCATTCATGGTCCCTTGCCCATCCCTCCTTTTAGCTTATATCATATATCTTGCCTTAAAAGCATTTTGTATTTTCTTGTTCTATTCCTATGTATTCTGAAAGACTGAATTTTACTTCTCTAACTTCTGAATGCTAAATTGAGTGGTATGGAGCCATAGACTATGAGCATCTTGCTGTATTATTTGATTTAAAACGCTGAAAAACTAGCACACAACACTAAACATCCTTAGAGCTGCAATACTATAAACACTGGTTCCCAAGAGTTTAAACAATTACATAAAGTGTCACAGAAACCTCATGATAAATGGGTATGTTTTTAACAGCTGTCCACCGAGAAAACAAAAATATAATGTTAAATTATATTTCATAAATCTATTAAATTTACTTTGAATTCATGCTTCAGCAAGTGTGTCCTGAGGGCCTCCACATGCTGAACTCCATACTCGGTACTACATATAAAGGAGGCACTAAGAATCACACCACCTCTGCCCTCTTGCAACTTATATTTCATTTAGAAGTTCTTTTAAATAAATTGATAGCATTATCCACAAATTAAATGTGAAAAGCAATATAATTTTTGCATTGTGTACATACTAGTTATTTAAAATGAATTACTTCTGATTCTACATACAAAATTAGTCAACTTTCTGTATAGTCAACTTTCCTCTTACAGGGAATTGAAATTTTTACTCCTTTTATAAATGTGAGCTGACTTGCTTTATAGTTTTAAAAGTGAAAAATAATTGAGATATTTGATCATTATAAATAGATACGATTGTATATTTTAAGAGGGGTAGCTATTTATCTTCACCTCTAACATCACACTAAGTTTAATGAATGCAGATTACTGTGAAGAGAGTTTGAGAAGGATAGCGATATTGTCATGAATGAAATATATCTGATAATGCAAAATTCTCACTTCTGACCTGTCTGTGTGAATGCCAACCGTGCCAAATTGGCAATCTGCACACCATGTAAATAGCTCAAAGCTAAGCTTGCCTGCTGGAGGAGCTAGTGTATATAATGAATACAGATTATTGAGTTTTGCTGTAGTGACTGTGAGGAAATGAGATGCTCTGGAGTGTTTGTATGCACTAAAACTGCTACATTAAAGGGTTTCATTCTGAAATTGCATTGCTTTTTGTATTCCATTAATGAATTCTGGTTTGAAGAAAAATGATTAAAATAAAAAGAATGGGTTCCTTTATTTCTGGCAGTAGCTTGATATGAATTACATTTGAAAGTTTCTGATGAAACAGAGGTAAAATATGTATCTAATATCAATATAAGTCTGATATACATATACCATACACATGGTATATAACCTTGAAACTACCTTGACAATATGGTTTATTGTTGTCATTTTCCTGAGGAAAAATACGTTAGTAAAATACATGTACTTCATACACTAGTTAAATTATTCTGAGGAGATTTAAATGCATACTTTTACCCTTCACCTGGATTCCAGATTTCAAAATTTACCTTCTTTAAACTGTGCTATATGAGTCAACATCCAAAGGTTGAAGCCTCTCCCAGAATGAAAAAAAAAAAAAAAAGATAACAATGCTTTTGTGCAAGTGTCTCGGGATTGCCATGGGGTCATCTCTGCAGATAGTTTGGTTCAGATATCACACCACCCAGTTACTATACCCAACCTGCTTCAACTTTGCATCTCTGAGTCTGACCCTTGTCTTCATAACTTGACTAACACTTCTAAAACTAGAGGTGTGCCTTATTCTTGGCAGTTGAGATGTCTTACCTCAAAATCCAAGTCCAAACCCTACTGAGCATTTTTCCCGGGGCAGAGATCTCTCCACAAGAAAATCAAGGACATGATTTGGCCCTGAATTCGTGATCACTACTCCAATTCACCACCTACAGCACTTCCATTATATAGGTTTGATACCCATGATGCCCATCTCTGCCTAAACCTCCAGCTCCATATGTTTGTCACATCTGAATACCATTTTTCTTTCACTGTGCCTTGTCCCAGTCCCTAGGACTGAGTCTATTTCTTCGAGGCTGCTCCTTTCCCAGGGAACAGGGAGATTTCAAAACACATCTCCATATATATAAGACATTAGCACATGTAATTTAACATTTTGGGGGTAATAATGTGCATTCTATTCTCCCTTTTACCTTTTTTTCCTACACAGCAATCATTAGATCATCACTTTGAAGAAAGGATGTAAAGTTACGATGCAGCTTAAGAGTAGGCACTTCACAGGTCTTAGCTCTATGATCTCACTTTCTGGGACTGTCCTCAAGGATTTCCAATACGAAGTTCATCACAGTATCCAGCCAGTCTATTGTTTTGTTCTTAGAATATTTCTGAACAAAGCACTCAGTTTAGAAAAAAACTGATATAACACAAGGTGTTTATTAATAACTCAGTTACTATATATCCTCACATGTTCCTGAATACACTGATAGAATCTAGGCATTTCATGTAAGAAAATATTTCAGCTAAATTCAAATTTTACTGTAAGGAAAAGTTGATTAAGGTATTTATGATTAAAGCTTTCAGAAGGATTGGTTTATCAATGCTTATTATGGCCATGGGTAAAAATGCAAATTTCAATGGACTTAGAACAGGTATCTGAGCAAGTAAACAATTATTTATTGAAATTATAACACCCTGGCAGTTTACAGTCTAGAGTCATGGGCTTTTCTCCATCATTCTGTTTTGTACCCAAAGGTGGAAAGGTAAGAGTTTGGGGAGTATAGAAAGCATATGTGCTCTTCCTATAGAACAGCATGCTTTTCTATAGGAAGAGCATGGAATTCAAAGTTAGACAACTGGGATTTGAGTGCAGAGCCACTGAATGGCCACATTAATGGGCACATTAAAATAACTACTCTGTACCTCAGTTTCTTCATTAGCAAAACTTATTACAATGCTTTTTGCTTGGCACAGAATTTGTAAGGATAACATGGTGATGAAGAATATGCATTTTGAAGGAAATCCAGGGCTTGAACCTAGGCTCCCTTTCTTACTGTGTATGATCTTAGACAACTTACTTCTCAGCCTCCCTTGACGCCCCCATTCCAGATTTAAAATTGAGACATAAATTGTTCATTGATCCTATTTCAAAGGATTTTTTGTAAAAGATTATACTTTATAATATATGTAAAATGTGAAGTGTTTGAGTCATTGTCCAAGCTAGTACACTATCAGCATTAAATATAATTATTACATTATTAGAGAACTGTGGAATTTTTTTAAAATGCTAAGTATATGACAGCTCAATGATATGATGAGGCAATCACAACTTTATCAAAGCAGATAATTTTACTGAAAACTTTTATAAACAGTTTATGCAAAAAGGGAATGGTTCATTTGCAATAAAACAAAATTTCCTTCAAGAAACTTCATCATAAGATAAATCAGAGTTTGCAAGTTTGTGAGATGTCCAACTCAATAAAGTCATTCACAAATTTAAGTAAATAAGAATTATTTCTACAGAGATATAATCAAGGTTCTGAATTATAATTTTTTCATTGTCATGATAAAGAGGAAAAGTTACAATTTTACATAACCTCCTGCTTGTTCTGCCTCTGTAACTCAGCTTGCTCCTTGCAAAGCCTGGATCATGTAGGTCACTGTAGTCTCAGAAAGTGGGGACTTACAATAGTAGGAACTGGAGCTTATCTCACTCACCCTCGTCTTGTTCTTTGCAATTGCCCAGCCCCTGCAAACCTGCTTAATCATGCCTGTCCCTGCAAAGGTCAGTCATACCCCTTCCCATCTTGACTGCTGTTCCCCTGTGCAAAAACCCTTTGTTTAAACCAGCCTATTAGCAGCTAGTGTTGCCCACTATAGTCTGTCTATAAAAACTTTATAACCTCTTTGTTCCTGGCTCAGAGCTTGGAGTATTAACTCCTCTGGGCCCACACTGTAAATAAACCTGAGTTCACCAACTCTCTGAGTGTGGTGTTCGGTTTCTTGATCACTGGTTTGTGCAACAGTGATAGGCATCCTATTGCTTCCAAAATATAAACTGTTATTGTGTTTCTATTGATTTCTTGTTAGGTTTTGAGTTGAAAGCTTTTGTGATTTTCTATAATAACTTTCAAATCATATATTTATTGGTTTATGGTGATTCATTCTTCTATTTAACTGATAGTCTCCAGCTTGGTTCTTTGCGCCTAAAATTATTTAATATTTGTCATGATTTAAGTTGATTGAGTGCCTCTTAGTACTCACACTCGAACTCTCCTTCTCCTTGAATCAGGTTTCATTGCCCTTCATTATTTCCTCTGCTTCATTTGCAGACTCAGAAATTTTATTTCACTGCTCTCATCTAACTCATTTATGTACATTACAAACATCTACACTGCTGAAATTGATCTGTGGCCCAAGTACAAGAAAATTCAACTTTCAACTGAAATGAGCCAGCAAGAAACTCACTGCAACAGAGTGTGTGCTTTGCTCTGAAGCAGTCACAACAACCCTTCAAATGGTTAAAAGGCAAGTGAGGAGGACTAAAGGGAGCAAGGGAAGATGAGGTCCACCTGGAGATGCAGCTGCACGTTTCCCATTAATTTCAGTTGGGGACTCAGCATGAACTTGAATATAGGATTTAGCTGGAAGCAATCTGTGAGGCTTTGAGGATGTTGGTCTTTGCAACCGAAACGACTTTCATGATAAGCAAAGATTAAGGATCAGCGATGCCAGGGATGAAATGTAAGGTGGGAATAATTCAACACTGCACGCATGAGGATGACAAGAGGATCTGAGGAAGTGTCTGCTGGGAATGTCCGCAGCTGAATAAAATACCTAGTTTCATGGCATAATTTCAACTTGATTTCCTTTTATATACAGGTAGTACCCTATAAATGGATCTGTTTGTCAGCCATCTAGATTAAAAGTAGCTAATCAACTCAGAAAACATACATGTATGATAAAAATTACTTTGAAGAGGAGTGCGATAGGAAACCTGCATTCAAAAATACAAATGAAATAGATAATCTCATTTTTAAGGGGTACAGAAAAAATTAAGACATCTTTCTGAAATTCCGTACTTACCTTTCAGACTAAATTATCTTAAAATCAGGAGCTGAGAAAGAAAAAAAACACTCACTCAAGAAACAATTTGGTAGTAGTAGCAGCAAACATATTACTTCTCATACTAAAATGTATAGGTCACTTTGGGTCAAAAAAGACCACAAAAGACAACCAAAGAAGGCTCTAGGCAATTCCAAGGAAAAGGAGCATTTAATAAAAACTATTGGTCCACACCTGCCACAGGATCAATGCTCCCACTGAGTGCTCCTTGGACAACTGTCATCTCCATGGTTCCTTTCTGCCTGTCAGATTTGTCTCATCCTTGCCTGTATCACCAGACCTGTATTCAGTTTTGATACTTATTTGTCTGGTCAAGCCTTAGATTAATACATTTCTTATGTGCTACGATATTGATTTTTCAAACTGGGCTCTGCAGGGATGGATTTTTAATAAGCCCTACTGGAAGCTCTAGGAGAGCTGCAGAAGTTCAACCAAAAACACTTTTGTATATATTTTTAAAGAGTTAAAAAAACTCGAAAGAAAAAAATGCAAATGTATTATGTATCAAATTTTAACATGTTGGGAATCCCATTTGCTAACTTCTGTAGTATAATTTAATTTTGTACAGATCTTGAAACAGTTTACTTGCTTTCCCATAGCATATATTTAAACTTTTGTAAGCTTATCACTGATCATGAAAAATGATGATTTACACTGATCTTTGTTTCATACTTGTGCATGTCTGTATAATCATTGGTCTAACATCAGGCAAGACCCACATATACCTTTCAATATATACTCTCATTTTGGCACAACTGTCTCTTGTACAACCATATATAATAGAACATACTATATTGTGACAATAGAACTTTAAGAGAATTTTCATGTTTATATGTTTTGGAATGCTTACCTTTTAACTTTTCCATTTATGAAAAATATAGTCCATGATAGATATTTCCAGAGACTTAACTTTGAAACAAATAGCACTGCTGCTCCCCTTTAAATGTTTTCAATCAGATTAAATTGAATCATATCCTGAGACTACAAGTCAAACTATTTTTTTAGGTCTGTTGTCATAGGCACTGACTTTTTAATGTGAATTTTAACAGCATCAATCTTGTATAAGCAAAATAAAGAATTCAACTCATACTGAAATTGATATAAAGGTGCAATCATCATTTATGTTTTGGAAAACAGGCACAAACTCAAAATGTATAAACAAGCTTTTGCTATTAATAAGAACTATATTGTAGAAATGGAGGAATGTGCCTATTGTCAGTCTATAAATAACTGTAGCTCAGGTGCAAATGCATCAAAATTCCAGTATTTTCCTTGTTATAAAAATTACCTGAACATACCCACACCATCCGTTTTCAAATTCTTCTCCATTATAGGTTATTACAAGATATTAAAGTATGACATATTTTAAATGAGGTCAGACATGTTTTGGGTTTTTTCCCCCAGCTTTACTGAGATATAATCAACACATGATGTTGTATAAGTTGGGCTTCTACAGCTGGTGTGTGTGTGTGTGTGTGTGTGTGTGTGTGTGTGTGTGTGTGCATGCATGTGTGCGTGCATGTGTACCTGGTAGATCAGCTGGTAAAGAATCTGGCTGCAATGTGGGACATCCCGGTTCAACTTCTGGGTCAGCAAGATCTGCTGGAGAAAGTATAGGTTACCCACTCCAGTATTCTTGGGCTTCCCTCGTTGTATAAGTTGACTTTGCGTTACTACAAAAATTTACTTAACACATTCACACTTCATATTGCGTGTGTGTGTATGTGTGTGTGTTTGCTGAGAACATTAAAGATCCATTCTCTTAGCAATTTCAAGTATATAATAGAATATTGGGAAATTTTAGGGTGGTTGCAACTGTTCTGTCTGACATTGTAGGTGTCAATAATGAAGCTATGTATTTGTCAATACTCACAGACCTTTAAGTCACAACAAGCAAACTTTAAAGTTTAAGACTTTAAAAAATCATTTAGAAGTTTGAAGGATTTCCAGAATGAAATGTGACAAAATATGATAATATAATTTCACTATATTTCAAATTATGAAACAATCTCACTTCAAGAATAGAGGGGATGTGTGCTGCCCTAACTAACTTTGGAAATGAGAGGGGTCCTCAAGACTAGAGGCAAGGGGACTTGTACATAGCACTGTACTTTAGTTGAAGAACTTATTCCCCACAGTGATAGAGGTAATAGTTCTGAAACTACTTTTCATGTACACTGGAAAATTAAGTAAATGGGTTAGAGTCAGTTTTCTTACAGTCAGAGTGAGAGGTCATAGACAAATAAGAGAAAGCTAGAAGGACTCATGTGGTAATAGGTCAAAGCTGGAGAGAACAGAATGCACTCGTTTCTGGCCTCGTATAGATATCCGTGGTTACACATAGAAAATTTATAGATCTAGACTCTTTGTGACCCCATGGACTGTAGCCCATGAGGCTTCTCTACCCATGGAATTTTATAGGCAAGAACAGTGGAGTGGATAGCCATTCCCTTCTCCAGGGGAAGTTCCTGACCCAGAGATTAAACCTGGGTCTCCTGCATTGCAGGAAGATTTTTCACTCTCTGAGCCACCAGGTAAGCCCTTGCATAGGTTAGATACACATATTAAAAACCAAGATGTAAATGTTAGGTATACTCATTGCTACTGATGTGCCATTGCTTCTAGGCCCTTTCAACTGAAAGAGCAGGGAAAACAATGACAAGAATGGAAGTATGTAAAGGGGCCAAAGAAACAATGGAAAGAGCTCCCAATGGTCAAAACTGGAAAAGTCTGAGCAACAAAATAAATATTGGAATATGACCCAAAGTATAAAATAAATATTTAAAGTCCATATAACAAGAATAAATATGGAGAAGAGAGAATTTTTCTGCCTCTAACAATTCCACATACTCTATGTAGAGACTGACCAGCCAAGCAGGGAGAACATAAGATTCTGAACAGGCACAGGTTGATGAAGGAATAGGAAATAAAAACAAAATGCCTGGAACTCATGGTTTCACTCATTTACTGAAACCCTGTGTGGGAAGCCCTGAGCAGACTGTGGCATAGGAAGGCACAGAATCTTGGTGGGTGGTTTCAGTGAAAAGAAGAGGCCACGGAGGGGAAGTGAAGACAAAAGCCGGTGCAGTACTACGTGTACTATTGCTCCTGGCAAAATATATGCAAAATCCTAGGAACCAAATGTTTATTCTCTTTCAGTTAATAAGACTGTGCCATGTTTTATTTTTTGTACATACTTTTAGTCTGACTAAGGCTACTCACTTATCTGTACTCTATTCTTACTCAGATGTATTTACTCATAGCTGTGAGATTATTCATCCCCCCAAACTAAGGCAAATCTGGTGGAAGATTTTTGTAAAATAATAAACCATTTGCCTTACAGTAAAGGTGACACCCTTTATTACTACTGTTACTGTTTTAGTTAGGTCTTACCATGTTTGGCTTTCCTATGGCTCAGGCAGCAGAGAATCAGCCTGCAATGCAGCAGACCTGAATTTGATCCCTGGTTGGGAAGATCCCCTGGAGGACAGCATGGCAACCTACTCTAGTATTCTTGCCTTGAGAATTCCATGGACAGAGGAGCCTGGTGGGCTATAGTCCATGGGTTGCAAAGAGTCAGACACAACTGAGCGACTAACTAACTACCCTACCATGTTTGAAAGAAAATTGTTGGTTTCTCTTTAAAATGATGTGATTTGCATCTAATTTACATCTAAGTTAGCTAATTTGAAAGACTTTGATTGCTTTACTCTCCCTTACAGACATTACCCAAGGTGATTGACAACCCTAAACCCATACAATTTTAGCCTTGCTCCAAATTGTTTTGATAAAAATGAAGTAGAATTCATAAAAAGATAAAATGAAGGATATAATGAAAACTAGACAAAAGTAATAAGTAAATCTGCCCTTTGCTGCTCAATGCATGTCCAAACTTTCGTCAAAGGTGTTACTTCCTGCCTTTTATTCTGAATGACACATGTGTTCCCTCAGCACTTTTGCATTTGACTCAGTCTGTATCAGTCTGTGTTTATTAATTGTTTATTAAATGTTTTTGGTGCCTTAATATCCTGCGTATATAAGTGTGCATGTCTCTGCTTTACACATGTATGCATGTGTTTGTATTCAGTCTACCAAAATAAATCACAAAACTCTTTAAGATCAGCATAGTATCTTTGAATTTTATGAAGGGTAAAGGAGATTAGATAAGCCTTTACATTATAAGAGGTCATATTATGGAGGTCCTTTGTATTATGGGGAACTGAGAAGGCAATGGCACCCCACTCCAGTACTCTTGTCTGGAAAATCCCATGTACGGAGGAGCCTGGTAAGCTGAGGTCCATGGGGTCGCTAAGAGTCGGACACGACTAAGTGACTTCACTTTCACTTTTCACTTTCATGCATTGGAGAAGGAAATGGCAACCCACTCCACTGTTCTTTCATGGAGAATCCCAGGGGCGTGGGAGCCTGGGGGGCTGACGTCTATGGGGTCACACAGAGTCGGACACAACTGAAGTGACTTAGCAGCAGCAGAGCAGTCCAACATTCCCAAATTACCAGATAGGTTTTCTTGATAAAGTAGTCAGTAATGCTGAATGTTCTATTTTCCTACCTTTATACTCTAATAATCATCATGAGGCAACTGATTATATAGAAGTAGTCAAGAAACTAAAACTACACTTATATAAAATGATTCGGTTTAAATTTACGTTGTCAACCTTTTCTGATAACCCTTCTTTCCTATGTGCTAAACATTTTTACTGTTCATTTAGGAGATAAAGAGAAAGAAAATAATCACATCTTGAAAACCCTGAGTATCGATCACTATCACCTGATACATTTAATCTCTTCTTATATCTTTCCAACAGTTTTATTTTCGTATTTATTCAGGTCACAAATGGTTATTGAACACTTACTATATGCCAGGAAGCCTTCTATAAGCTAGAGCTATGC
Source organism: Neotragus moschatus (assembly GCA_006410615.1). NCBI lineage: Eukaryota > Metazoa > Chordata > Mammalia > Artiodactyla > Bovidae > Neotragus > Neotragus moschatus. The sequence continues at coordinate 1,266,018 of SJYA01000665.1, forward strand.
TGCTGCTGCTGCTACCAAGTCGCTGCAATCATGTCCGACTCTGTGCGACCCCATAGACGGCAGCCCACCAGGCTCCCCCGTCCCTGGGATTCTCAAGGCAAGAACACTGGAATGGGTTGCCATTTCCTTTTCCAATGCATGAAAACAAAAAGTGAAAGTGAATTCACTCAGTTATGTCCAACTCTGTGCGACCCCATGGACTGCAGCCCACCAGGCGCCTCTGTCCATGGGATTTTCCAAGCCAAGAGTACTGAAGTGGGGTGCCATTGCCTTCTCCAAAGCTAGAGCTATAGAAATGAACAAAACAGAAATTTTATCATGTTGACATTTCATTCTCTTCCTGCTTGGATATTGAAATTTTGATGAGAAAAAGTTAATATATAAGGCATGAATGCAATCAATTATCCACCACTAATTAATGATAAGAAGAGAAAGCCCAGTTGCCCACTAGATATTTAAAGCTCAGAATATGCTTTCAATTTCTTTTTGTGTTTCACAGTTGTAATGACTAACTATATTTGTTTTACTTTCTCTAAATTTAACAACTACTTTAAAAATCTGAGAAAAAACTCAGGCCTCGTAATTTTTTTCTAACCAGTCCAAATATATAGATCTCTGGAAGGTTCTTCCTCATAGATTCCAGATAGCTCAGCCTAGAATTCATTCAAGGTAAATACTGTCTTGCTGAGGATTATTCAGTGTAATTTTCCTTAAGAATCAGTACATGGAATGTCTTTAGAAAGTAAAATTAGCAGAAAATAAAACAGCTGCATTTTGAAATATGCACTTACCACCTGCACATTTGCAAGTACATAGTATCAAATTAAAATTACAGTGACCTGAGAATGAATTGAATTTAGTTCCATTTGAATATTTATATTGCAACATATTTAGATGTTTTATTTGAAGGTGTTTCTGCCTTTGTAATAGGCAAGTATACTGGGTGTGTGTGTGTGTACATGCGTTTTGCGTATGTACAATAAATAAAAAGAGTTTTCCTCTACCTCTTATAAAGCATTTTAAAATAAAAATACTTGATTTAAAGTACCACTCACTTTTACTTTCAGGAAATCTTTCGGACATTATTTGCTGTCATAGCAGAATACAAATAAAAACACTACATACTTAAGTGTGTGATTCCATAGATACCTATCCAGAGAAATGAGAAAATGTGTCCCAAGATACAGTGATATGTATCTAAGCACAGTGCACTTTTAGGCAACTAATAATCACAACTAACAGTCACAATAAAACATTATATCTTGTTATAGCAAAATGATAGTAATTTTAACATTGTAGAATTCCTTGTTCAAGAGTTAGCACTGAGCTGAGAAATACATTTTACTATATAAAATAACAATAAACATCAGTTAAGGAAAATTCTTGAAGGCCACTGCATGAAGCATTACATGGGTATTGCTCTCGAGGAGGCTGATGGCTCAGTCCCACCAGATCTCTTCAGAGAGGCATTGTAATAATAGCTGCATCTTTGAGAAGTAGCTTAGGAGAAGAAGAGAGAAAATAACTGCTAGCTACCATCTTCCATTGTTCAGTTTTACCTCCACAAGGTGCTAAATCCCAGTATGTTCAGATTGAGTGGAGCTGGTTCAAGGTAACAAGTAAACCCAGAAATTGGAGGCATAGGCCACAGTAGGATTTTGCTTCCCAACATCAAAAGCAACATTTGAGGCAGGAGCTAACCTGTCTCCAGGATGCAAAAGAGGTGCAAGTATTACCTAGGCCATTTTGAAGAAAAAGTAAAGGCAAGTGCAGGACCCAAGGTAAAGTGTTAGCTGAATCCACATTGCCTGAGAACTTTACCCATGTGTCTAACTCAGATTGTATCTCTTTGTTCTACTAAAAACCAGCAAGAACATGTCATAGGTAAACAATAGCTTGTAATGAATTGTAAGGGGCTACCATATAGCCTAAACTTTTTAATAGTTTAGGACCCATTTTGGTCTCCTATTGCCATTCTGTATTTTTATGTCTTCATGAATGGAAAATGTTTTACTTGTTATTTCCCTCTTAGAATTTATATTTTACTTGTTATTTCCCTTTTAGAATTTAGGCATTTCCCTTTTCATATTTCCCTTTTAGTATCTGATTGATCTAGTTTTCAAATATCTCCCCCTATCTGTTTGACCTTATTTATTATGCTTTAATATTAATAATTAGCAAAACATAAAACACATAAGCCACAGAACACTGATAGAAAAGCAGATTCTCAAGTCATCCTGACTGAATTGTAATGCTGTCTCTAATTCTTAGGAACTGCATGAATCCAGGGAAAACTTACTCTCTTGTCTATAGTATCGAACATGCCTATCTTGTAGAGTAGTGGTGGAAATTAAATAAGTTAATATATAAAAACACTAGGAAACCATAAATAGTAGAAAAGGGCCTGCCACAATATAAGTGCTGTATAGATCACAGCCATATGATTGTTGAGAGATTTTTACTGTGAAAAATTTTCTAACTGAACATGGTCATTGCTTCTATAATCTCTTTTGGTTGTGGCCAAGAAGAGAGCACTCTGCCCAGCACACAATATATATTCTTGTAATAGGTAATGAGAATAATACAGTAAAGGATTTCGGAAAAGGGAAAAATGGGAAATGAAATCAATCACCCAATTATTTGTATTACATATAAGACAAACATAAGTGGAACACTTTAGGGTAAATGCTCGTGGCCATTGGGTTCCACAATCAAAAACTTTTAGTTAACTATATTTTAAGATTTAAAAATCAACAGATACTAAAAGCTAGAATTAAATATATGATTGTGTTGTATATGTGAATAAAACTTTAATATATACTTAAACTATTTAAGTGAGCAACTGTGTTTGTACATTCAATTAATTTTAATATTTACTCTTTTTACATTGATGCTGTATTTTTAAAATTAATGTTGATCATTATTTGTTTCTTATCTACCTAGTCACTTAAAGGCTTTGAAATGACTTCTGGGATTTTCAAGCTTAATGGTCATATTAACTGCTTAAAATGTGGACTTTTTTTTTTTTAATCAGAAAACATACAATAATTGAGATGAATATCATTTTGGCACAACTGCAAACTTAAATGAGGGGAAATCAAAAATTGAAAATAATGACTGTCTTATCCATTTTCACACTTATGCATTAAACCTCTTGGTTACATTACCAAAAAAAAAATGAAATCCATTTAAACCTTTGAGCATACATCAATTTTGTCTTGTCACTTCACTGATGCATTCTAAAAAAATCAATAAATACACTGAGTTCTTTCAAAATTATGCTTCCTTTCATTTTCAAGAATCTATGCTCTGAACACTAAAGAGTATAATTTGGCATGGATTCCATTTTATACAAAGACAGATTTCCATTATAACTATATTGACAAATTACTTATACACAAGCTTCCAGGCAGGACTAACTTGTAATAGAAGTCATGTACTAGCTCTCACTTCAGCAAACTTTGCAAAAGCACCCATGAAATGTTGCATTCTGTAATTCCACCATCTGCCTCGTGGTTCAACGTCATATAACCTTTGCCAGATAGGACTGTTAAATAATTCCATTGTACTTGCAGCTAAGATAGGGCAATTTTACCCTAATTTATTAATTATGAAAAGATCTAGAGAGTCTATCTTATCTCTAATACCAAAACTTTTTGCATTTTCTTATCTTTCATACTAGTCTTATATCCATTAATTGTTCCCACCAACCAAACACCATAAATTACTAATTAGAGTATACCTTATAAAATGGCTGTGTGGTAAAGGCACTAGCTACAGAAGAATGAGATATGATCTCCATATACATACTTGGATGAGAATTGTCATTTTCATATACAGGAGATCATATGCATAATAAAAAATGCTCTCTAATAGAATAAATAACAGCTGAATATCACATTTTTGCATCATGAAATACATAATAAGCCATTTTTTACAAATTCACTTCAGTGCTATTGCTAGATCCTGAAAAGGCTTACAAATATTTTTGTCAGTACCTGAATCTGCACAGTGAAAGCTTATTGCTTGTAAATTAAAAAAAAAAAATCATATCAAGCAAGCAGAACAGGAAATAATAACAGATTCTCCCCTCACTGCCTCACCAACTATCTCATATTTAGTCAGTAGATTAAGTCATGGAAGATTAAAGTAGAAGCTTGCTCAGAACATGTAGAAAATGTAAAATACTTTATTTGCAAAAATATAAAGTGTAAAGAGGAAAAATGAGTTGCAAAAGCAATCAAGTTTTAAAAGTCCCTGAAGAATCTAAATATCTTTCCATTATATTTTTGAGGGATTGCCATAGTTTGAAGATAAACCATTAAATCTTTAAAATTAACCAACAGGAGGGCAATCTGAATGATAAAGCCATTCTAATGAAATGCAGACAAACACTAAAAGGAATTAAAAGTGACAAGTAAAATCCATTAGAGAACAGCATTTAACTACTGGAATCAGAAGATTACTTACCTTGGCAATTTATAGCTGTGTGCCTCCTTTGCACAGAAACAAAACATCCTACAAAGTGTCATAGAGACACTTGTAAGGCAAACAGAATGTGGTCATTTGAGTGGTATACAGAGTATTCATGCTTCCAAGTGAAGCATCCAAAATCATTGAATCTACCAGCCCACAATTAACTATGCTTCAATGGGTTAACATTCACTCTTGCAAAATGAACGCAGCAGATTTAGGAAGTAATTAAAAGCCAGAAAATAATTACAGTTCAATTCATCAACTACGAGAATGTTTCTCAACAACTAGAAAAGCTATCCTTAGGTGGTCAAATAAGAGTTCTTGTTCAAAACTCTTCAGAAACTGTAAGTGAAAGTGAACTCACTCAGTTATGTCTGATTCTTTGCGACCCCATGGACTGCAGCTTACCAGGCTCCAGTCTGGAGTTGGGTGCCATGTCTTTCTCCAGGGGGTCTTCCCAACTCAGGGATCGAACCCGGGTCTGCCGCATTACAGGCAGATTCTTTACCATCTGAGCCAGCAGGGAAACCCTCAGAAACTGTTCAGTTCAGTTCAGTCGTTCAGTCATGTCCATGAATCGCAGCATGCCAGGCCTCCCTGTCCAACACCAACTCCCGGAGTTCATTCAGACTCACACCCATCGAGTCAGTGATGCCATCCAGCCATCTCATCCTTGGTCGAGCCCTTCTCCTTCTGCCCCCAATCCCTTCCAGCATCAGAGTCTTCTCCAATGAGTCAACTCTTCGCATGAGGTGGCCAAAGTACTGGAGTTTCAGCTTTAGCATCATTCCTTCCAAAGAAATCCCAGGGCTGATCTCCTTCAGAATGGACTGGCTGGATCTCCTTGCAGTCCAAGGGACTCTCCAGAGTCTTCTCCAACACCACAGTTCAAAAGCATCAATTCTTTGGCATTCAGCCTTCTTCACAGTCCAACTCTCACATCCATACATGACCACAGGAAAAACCATAGCCTTGACTAGACGGACCTTAGTCGGCAGGTGACCAATAAAAACAATAGATGATTCCCTACTTGATATTCTATAAACACTAAAAATCCAATCATTTCTTCTGGCAAACTACTGTAAACCTTAAAATATGCAGAAAAAAGGGATGAGAGTAGAACTTTCCAAACACAGAAAACATCTCCATTCATAAATGCTCACCAACAAAGGCAGCATTGATTTTTCAAGAGAACTTTGATTTGAACAAGCATATTCTAAGCTTATAGAATGCCTGCTGAACAGGGTTACTACTCTTAGAAACATTAATCTAAGAAGGGGTCAAGGAAAACGAAACTGTATACAGAATCAATTCATCCCCTTGAAATGAAAAAAGCTACAGTGCATGTTTTTCAAAGACTATATTCATCTTTTTTATTATTAATACAACAAACTGATAACTTAAATGATTATTTAAAGAAATTACCATACTTCAGATTTCACTTTGATAATTTTATTTGTTAGAAAACATTAGTAAAAAATACTAGGAAATAAGCACTAAAAATCTGGCTTGAAAAAGAAAAATATGTAAAAATAAATGTGATAAATAATTGGCAGTTATTTTAGAGAACTCATCTAATTCAGGTAAACTATTTTGTTAAATAAAACTACTTGCTATAATCTAAACATTTCAAGAAATTTACAGATATGGCAACCCACTCTAGTTTCCTGCCTGAAAAATTCCATGGACAGAGGAGTCTGGCAGACTAGAGTCCATAGAGTCACAAAGAGTCAGACATGACTGTGTGGCTGAGTGCACACACACACACACTCGTAGAGAGATTCCAAAATCAGTCTCAGTAAGGTATGCCTCTTACTTGAACTTTTTGATACAACATTCTATGTCAGTTCCAGCAGCACCAAAATAAATGGTTAGAGTTTCAATACTAATGTGAATAAGCCTATTTCTGGTGTCACTAAGACTGGCCTGTCATGCATAGCAATGCTAAGCCCTTGCCATGGTAGGAAATATTAGCAGCCACTGCCAGTCAGGCTGGCTCCACTGTGCCTGAGATAAGGGTCTGTGATCTACAGACTCTGCTAACAGCACAGCATAGTTTATTCTGTATCATCCAACCTCTCTTTTTATATTTCAATTTGACAATAGTTGGTCCTCCTGCGATTTGAGCTTTCTCTTGAAATCCAGTCAGCCTGCTAGGTTTCTATCATTCTTTCTCCCACTTTCCTACCCTCTTCTACCCACTCAGCCTTACTCTATGAGACTGGCAAAAGTACTCACTGGCTGAAACTCCCTTGAAATAGTATTCCTCACATAACGTGGGATTGTGACAGTTGAGTTTCTTCATCTTCTGGGCTCTACCTGTAGATCAAGTTTCTTTGCCATTTTGATCCGGGACCTGAATACCTAGACCACTCCCCAAGAGCATTTGGCCTACAAGCTGTTTCGTCATCTTTGTCCTATTTCATCTATGCCCAGTTTCTCCTATTTCCCCAACTGTTCTCATGAGGCTTTATAACCAAACCACAGGAGATACAACAACATGGCTGAAATCATGGTCCTGGGCTGGAGCTGGGCCTCAGGCATGATCAAATGGCCCCTATACCACATCTGAAATACCCTTGGAGACATTTAATCACCATATCTTCCCATCCTCTAGGATTCAATTCAAAGACAAGCAGGAGAAATAAGTTTTTCTCCAGTATGAACCTGCCCCATAGGTTGCAGCTGTTACTTTTTGGAAACAAATTACCTCCAGAGGTAAAATATCTTAGGATGCTTGACTAAGTTAGAGGAAACAGTATTTATAATGGTTGCAATTCTTTTCAAAGTATATGCAATGAGTTTGAGCAAGCTCTGGGAGCTAGTGATGGATAGTGAAGCCTGGCACTATGCAGTCCATGGTGTAGGAAAGAGTTGGACTTGACTAAGCGACTGAACTGAACTGACTCTTGGAATGTGTGAACATGTCTTATCTAACCATAAAAAGTTATTCACATATCCTTAAATACATGAATTTCTTAATATGATATCATAATAAACAATTTGGAAAGAAATGTGAAAAAAAGAGTCTCTGACTCTTGAGAGTCCCTTGGACTGCAGGGAGATCCAACCAGTCAATTCTGAAGGAGATTAGCCCTGGGATTTCTTTGGAGGGAATGATGCTGAAGCTGAAACTCCAGTACTTTGACCACCTCATGTGAAGAGTTGACTCATTGGAGAAGACTCTGATGCTGGGAGGGATTGGGGACAGGAGAAGGGGACGACAGAGGATGAGATGGCATTACTGATTCAATGGATGTGAGTCTGAGTGAATTCCGGGGGTTGGTGATGGACAGGGTGGCTTGGCGTGCTGCGATTCATGGGGTTGCAAAGAGTCAGACATGACTGAGCAACTGAACTGAACTGAACTGAACTGAAGTATATACTAACAATCATGATCATTCCTTCTTGGTTTGGTTTTGTATTTATTTTTTGTAACCTTGCTCTGATTTGCCCCCAGATGATTAGAGATTCAGAATTAGGAGGGTTGATTTGGAAAGGAGGCAATGAGCTGAAATTACTAACAAATTTAGTTATCAGCACCTACTGTTTCTTATTTCACAATATTTCAGAAAGCTCAAATAATTGCACATATTTATTCAGAATGTTTTTGTAATATTAATGGTTTCATCTGTATTGCTGGGAAAAATATCAATAATCTCAGATATACAGAGTTTGAGCAAGTTCTGGGAGATGGACAGGGATGCCTGGCATGCTGCAGTCCATGGGGTCGCAAAGAGGTGGACACGACTGAGCAACTGAACAGCAACAATCTGCGTGTGTGTGTGTGTGTGTGTGTGTGTGTGTGAAATATGTTTCATGCTATGTTTATTCCTAGTAAACATAGTATATTTACCCTTGCTAGGCTAATTTGAAGAATTTCAATTAAATGGAATACTAAAATATTTTGCAAAGAGGATCTTTTTGTCAAGAATTCACGAAAAATAAAATTCCTTTGATACTTCTTAACTTCAAATAGCATTGAACATAAGAGCATATTACAAACTATTACATTTAGAATAGATAAACAACGAGGTCCTACTGTATAGCACAGGAAACTGAATTGGATATTTCGTGATTAACCATAATGGAAAAGAATGCAAAAAAAATGTACACATGCGTATAAGTGAGTCACTTTGCTATACAGCAGAGATTGGCACAATACTGTAAATCAGCTATGCTTCAATAATTAAAAAAAAAAAAAGAACATCAAAGAAAACAGGTTGTTACTAAAATACTTTTTATGTTAATAGTAGATATCAACCCTCGTGTTCCCAATAAATGTAGTCACCTAGAAACTGAGTATCTAGGGAATTGTCAACTGTCACTAATTTAGTTGAAGAATTGAAATTATCTTCAGTAAATTAATTTATTTTACATGCCATAAGATTTTTACACTTATTTAAATCATTAAGAATATTTTCCATTGAATACTGTAAGATCCTAAAGCATCACATTTATTTCAAATAAGGGTTTCATCTAAGTTGGTGATTTGTTTTGGTTTTAACTCCTTCAGTTAGTCCTTACAGGTTAGCTTAGTAGAAGGAAAGTTAGAGTACAATTTCAGGTTTATGAACCTTGAATCCACTCCCACTCCAAGCACTAACTTGATTATCAATGGCCTTTCACTCAAAGATAATTTTTTTCTTTTTTTGTTTTAAACTTCATGTGGGTCGTACAACAAACTGTATAGTACAGTCTTCTAGTCCTTCAAGTGAGAAAGATTTAAAGATTTTTATTTTGTTTTGGCTTTGATTGGAACAATATAAAGTGAGTATTAGTCTAGTAGGTATTTGTGAGAAAAAGAAGTGATAAGGAATACTTAAATCCATTTGTCCTAATATACAATTTTGAGCTTGAGAACTGGGAAACATATGACAAAACAGAGATAATCTGGATCTTATTTCCTATTATTTCAATGATCTATTTTGTAGTTGAACAGACACATATATGTCTCAAAATTATTTAGGATGACTCGCTAGTTGTCTCTTTTGTTTATTATATTTCAGCAGCTCAATATTATTATTATTAGTGGCATTTACATATAATATGCAGGTGCATTTACCAAGATCCCTTCATATGTAGTTTGGTTATTTGGTTGCTCATGGAAAAATAAATACCATATAGATCTTGAACAACTGACACAATATATATTTCAAAATGTATAAGCTGAAAGATTGAAATGTTCCCTCCATATTCTATAAAGAAATAATTATTAGAACTGGATAATGTTAGAGTTTCCTGAAGCTTAGAAATCTTTTCATTACATTTATGGAATTTAAAGGAAGAGAAGATGGCTCTTTAGATTTGTAAAAAGGATTAAATTGTTTCAAATATAAGGGATGTTTCAAAGAAAAAAACTATAGAAAATTGAGTATAAAGTAATTTGCTTTTCACAGGTTATCAACAGAATAATCCATAAGACTAAAGTAGAGAAATATGAACAATTTGCTCAGTAGAGATGGGAAAGTGAGAATAATGAACAGAGATTTTTTTTAAATAGTGAAGGAATGTAAGAAGATCCATTTTCCCAAAATGTTCATTTTAGAGATCATTTAAATTTGTAGTTATACCTTAGAATGATCTTCATGTAATTTAAAATTAATTTGCTCAAACCTTGATCCTCTGATGACCTATTTTCCTTCATCTCTCCCTCATTTCCTTCAACAACTGACTGAGTTCATGTACTTACCATATGCTGAGCTTACGCATAATGTTCCCAGTGGTGAACAAAACCAGCCCTGGAGGAATTTACAAGCATATAGTGGATTGGCAGTGAGCAATAGTGATCAAATATAAAAATGTAAATTTATAACTATGATAAGGAAGCATTCAACAGGTTATGAGAACATCTAATGAGGCAAGTATATCAAGTTGGAAAGGTTAGGAAAGTATTTTCAAAGAACAGGGGGTCCAGCTCAGTTCCTTCCCTGACTAGTTGATAATTTGATTCAATCCTACCTTCAATTTTATTTCTCATTTTCTTTTCTTAACACTAAATTTCAAATTTCTGGCCCTGAAATTGACCAGTGTCTCTGATTAAGGGTGAGTTCTTTTTCTACGAGAGCAACGTTAGATTGCTCTCGTAGAGAGCAGGTTATCGCTATTGTTCCAACATCCCTTTGGCTATCTGCCCCTTGTCTCTGAAAGTCCAACTCCATTATAGCATTTATAGAGCCCTACATCAACTTTTATGTATCAAACCAAAACATTCAGGACATATCACACTTTTCATATTTCAGTGTAAAAAAAAAATTAGCTATTGCTTTTTGATAGATAACTGTGGATGGATTTGAATATGTAGTTAAGATTTAGTTATTTTTTCCCAATAAGTTTAAAGTGTCTATGTGGATTCTTTATTATAAAACAAAACAAAACAAAAATCAAAACACTATATCATGCTTTAGACTTGCTACAAAAATGCACTTAAATTTTTCAGGAGGATCACTCTTTATCACAGATCTCCTCTCACATTTCTGGAGATTTCCAGATGGAGCATGCTGGAGCAGAACTGAACTGATCCACTTATCACAGGGAATATTCCTCAGGACACAGACTGAGGCCAGATGACACGGCTGCCAGGGATGGACTAAGAAGAGTTGCTTTGATCTCTGCAGATTGGTATCCTTATTAATCAAAATCCTGACAAATGAAAATTCAATAAGCTTTCTTTGGACATAAAGAGATCAAATTGCCAACATCCATTGGATCATCGAAAAAGCAAGAGAGTTCCAGAAAAACATCTATTTCTGCTTTATTGGCTATGCCAAAGCCTTTGATTGTGTGGATCACAACAGGCAGTGGAAAATGCTTAAAGAGATGGGAATACCAGACCGCCTGACCTGCCTCCTGATAAATCTGTATGCAGGTCAAGAAGCAACAGTTAGAACTGGACATGGAACAACAGACTTTCCAAATAGGGAAAGGAGTACGTCAAGGCTGTATACTGTCACCCTGCTTACTTAACTTATATGTAGAGTACATCTTGAAGAAATGCTGGGCTGGGTGAAGCACAAGCTGGAATCAAGATTGCTAGGAGAAATATCAATCATCTCAGATATGCATATAACCACCACCCTTATTGCATAAAGCGAAGAAAAGCTAAAGATCTTCTTGATGAAAGTGAAAGAGGAGAGAGAAAAAGTTGGCTTAAAACTTAACATTCAGAAAACTAAGATCATGGCATCTGGGCCCATCACTTCATGGCAAATAGATGGGGAAAATGTGTAAACAGTGAGAGACTTTGTTTTGGGGGGCTCCAAAATCACTGCACATGGTGACTGTAGCCATGAAATTAAAGGATGCTTGGAAGAAAAGTTATGACCAACCTAGACAGCATAGACATTACTTTGCCAGCAAAGGTCCATCTAGTCAAAACTATGGTTTTACCAGTGGTCATGTATGGATGTGAGAGCTGAACTATAAAGAAAGCTGAGTGCCTAAGAATTGATGCTTTTGAACTGTGATGTTGGAGAAGATTCTTGAGTATCCCTTGGACTGCAAGGAAATCCAACTAGTCCATCCTAAAGGAGATCAGTCCTGAATATTCATTGGAAGGACTGATGCTGAAGCTGAAAGTCCAATACTTTGGCCACCAAATGGGAAGAACTGACTCATTTGAAAAGACCCCAATGGTGGGAAAGATTGACGGCAGAAGGAGAAAGGGACGACAGAGGATGAGATGGTTGGATGGCATCACCGACTCTATGGACATAAATTTGAGTAACCTCCAGGAATTGGTGATGGACAGGGAAGCCTGGTGTGCTGCAGTCCATGGGATTGCAAAGAATCAGACGTGACTGAGTGACTAACTGAACTTAACTGGACATAAAGGGCTTATTATATGGTTTCCTATATTCAAAAAGAAAGTATAGCTCCTCCTGAAAATGATGCAATCCTGCATATTCAGGCTCTGGAAAAGTCTGATTTTAGATACTGCAAATGCCCCCAAAGCAACTGGCATTTATTTAATTCTTACAACATGTATTTCACAATAATTCCATAAGCAAAAGTGCAAATAAGATGCTCAGTTTTCTTTTTTATGTGAATAGACCAAAGATGCAATATTCTTCTCATTTTCTCTCACAATGTCTTTTTTTCAAATTCAGTTGATTTCTATGGGATTTGACTAAAATATCTTCAAAATGTATCTAGACTTTGATTACTTCTCGCCACCACCATCACCACCCTGATCCAAGCCACCTTATTTCTCCTAAATGACTGCAATATCTCCTAATTGCGTTCCCTGTGTCAGGGACTTCCCTGTCTTCAGTCTATTCTCAACACAGTAGCCAGAGTGATCCTGTAAAAGTATGTGTCAAATCACATCATGCTTATGGTGAAAGCCTTCACCGGTTTCCCAGGACCTGTAGAGTGCTTCAGAATCTCACGCCCCAGGGGACTCTGCTCTCATCGTTTTCATCTCCTCTCCTACCACCATCCTCAAGCTTGTGCACTGTGTAACAGCCATACAGGCCTCTTGCTGCTCCTTTAACATGCCAGTATGAATCTTCTCTCAAAGCTATAGACAAAGTATTACCTCATTTTAGAAAGCTTTTTACCCTAGATATCTGCGTGGTTAGTTTAGTCAGAAGTCACTTCTGAGAGGAGCCTTCTCTGGGCCATATCTAAAGTATCAGTCCTCATGTATCAGTCATTGTCCCCATTCTACGTGTGTATCTCCCCTTCTCTTAATATCTAAATTATATATATTTTACTTTTTCATCTTTTTAAGTTACCTGTCTGCCCTAGCTAGAATGTAAGTCTTGTAAGGACAGCTTTATTTACTGTAGTATTTGCATAAGGGTACTTGAAGAGAGAAAAGTGTTTAATCGCTATTTGACTCTAAATAAGTAAAGCTCCCAGATGTTGAATAATTGATTGAAGGCCATATGGCTAAGAGTAAAGGACTCTGTAGTCAAACTGGGTCTTTCTTATTTCATAGTATTTTACTAATTTGTGACACTTGCCTAACTTTCTTAAGCTGCATTTGCTTCTAAACATAGAACTGCAAAGAGAATGTCCACATATAAAGGCTGTGCCCCATAACTTGACTCTGGGTAGAAAAATGACCAAATAGCATTTAATTTTTCAACTTGAGCTAGAATATCTATATCTATATTCAAGAATCACAGCCAAGGCTGCACTTCCATACCCTTATTTTTCATTCCAAAATGGCATCTCTGTAGTTCTTGAAGAAGATTGTGAAGTTGCTCAGCCATGTCCAACTCTTCATGACCTCACGGACTATAGCTTACCAGGCTCCCCTGTCCATGGGATTTTCCAGGCAAGAGTACTAGAATAGGTTGCAATTTCATTCTCCAGGGGACCTTCCTGACCCAGGGATCGAACCCAGGTCTCCCACATGGTTGGCAGATGCTTTACCGTCTGAGCCACCAGGGAAGTCCATTAGTTCTTGGCCTTTGCCAAAATGTATTCTTTGTTAAATGGATATATATTTTTTGGAAAATTAAGAGAGATTTGATACACTTGAATGTATCAAGTGTATGAGGAAGTTCTACATTGAGCCTCTCAAAGCTGAAAGAGTTATGGATAAAAGAGAAATTTTAAAAAAAATCAAATGGAGAAAAAGAACAAAAGCCATAAATGCCACTTCCTAATTGTCATATTATATAGCCCCATACTCCATCTCTTTCTGTCTCCTGAAGAAGTAAAGTTAAACTTGTTCTATCTTATATTAACAAAATTATGGTTCAAATTCAATGAACTTTTTTTGAAAACTTAAAATACTTTTTAAAATGTGTAATGATTGAAAGAAAAGGAAGTTAAGAAAGAACTGAAAAATTCTACTTCTTAGACTCCTGAATTTCTTCTTCTTCAATAGTCATTTTACTTCCTTATAGAGGAACAGGAAAAACTGTAGATACTCTTGGAAACAACTGAAAAAGTTTTAGGAAGAAAGAAATTATTTAACAGGTCTGATAGGTAACAAACTTTTACACCACAATACTTTCGTTGTTATTCTTGTTTTTAAATGTTTGTGTGTGTGTTAAAAGTTACATAATGTAAAACATATAATTTTAACCATATTTATATTGCCCTAACTTCTTATTTTATTCATCAGATTACAAAATATTTAGATAATATTTTAGGAAGAAGAAAACCCTTACTATGGCAGGCTTTCCTATCATAATAAATATCCCTCATTGATGGGAATAAAAAGCCATGAACTCTCACGTACTGGTAGAGAAAAGTAAGAAAACAAACATTCTCTAGCTAAAATAAGAAAAATATTCTATTTTCACAACAATCTATCAATTCCAAAGACTGTTGCATACAGGTCTTTAGAGGATATTACAAATTAGAAGCAAGACCAACCATTTCTAAAATTCTTAATTGAGTATTTCCAGTGATTTCCCGCTATGCTAAAGGGAGAGATTTGTTTTTCCTAGCACAGAATATACTGATTACACTTTATTGCCCTCAGTGCTCAAGTCACTGAAGCAATAATATACTTTGAGATACTGTAGAAGGCTGGAAAAGTCAGTTTTTCTTCATGGTTCACTTCAGTTCAGTTGCTCAGTCGTATCTGACTCTTTGCGACCCCATGAATCGCAGCACGCCAGACTTCCCTGTCCATCACCAACTCCCGGAGTTCACTCAGACTCATGCCCATCGAGTCAGTGATGCCATCCAGCCATCTCATCCTCTGCTGTCCCCTTCTCCTCCTGCCCCCAATCCCTCCCAACATCAAAGTCTTTTCCAATGAGTCAACTCTTCGCATGAGGTGGCCAAAGCACTGGAGTTTCAGCTTTAGCATCATTCCTTCCAGAGAAATCCCAGGGTTGATTGATCTTCAGAATGGACTGGTTGGATCTCCTTGCAGTCCAAGGGACTCTCCAGAGTCTTCTCCAACACCACAGTTCAAGAGCATCAATTCTTCCGCACTCAGCCTTCTTCACGGTCCAACTCTCACATCCATACATGACTACTGGAAAAACCATAGCCTTGACTAAACAAAATGGAAAACAATTTATACACTTGTAACATTCTAACTTATTATCCCACTAGTAAGTTTGTAAACATTTAATGTTAATAAAATTTTGTCCTCTAGACTTTCAATAGTCATAGAAAGCTTCTATTAAAGAGTAATGCCTTCTGAGTATGGTTCTTATTAGTCTTATTTATTACAAAAACTCTTTAAATATGAAAGAGGCTTTAATAGAATGTGCAGTTAATTAACCTGAATAAATGTGAAAATAATAGTTCAACCAGATGTCATGTTTCCCTGTCATGTGTTAAAAAAAAGTTTCCCTGGTGATTTTTCTGGAAATATTTTTAAGTTGGATTTATACTGATATAGTTAAATCTTTTTCATTGTTAATTCACCTAGCTTCTGTTGAATTCCTTTGATTAGCTTAAGAAAGGCAGAACCTTGGGGGAATCTCATATAATGTTTTTCATTAAAAGAAAAAAAATGATTAGGAAGGAGCAGTGTTTCTAATCAAAAGATCAATCATATCTTCAAATTCAAGACTTCTAAAAAGTTATTTTTTGAACTTGAGTAGGACATAAGTTGCTAGAGCACCAAGAGCCATTAGATTTTCTCCTTTTCTCTGTTATTTCAAAATCTTGCTGAAGAATAATCAACTTCATTAACTCATCTCCCTTAAAACAACACCCAACTAAAACAATTCCAATTTTTAAATGTTTAATTTTTGTGAGCAATTTTATACCTTCTAGAAGTTAGAAACTTCTACATTAAAAACTGTTAGGAATCACACACCAAAAGCACAGTGAAATAACATTTCATGCCAGTTAGGATGACTCTTATCAAAAGAGACAAGTGATAAGTTGTGGCAAGGATGTGTTGGTAGAAATGTAAACTGATATAACCGCTATAGAAAACACTACAGAGGCACCTCAAGAAGTTAAAGACAAAACTATCATGATTTAGAAAATCATTTCTGGGTACATATCTAAAGGAAATGAAATCATTATCTCAAAGAAATAACTGTACTCCCTTGTTCATTGCAACATTATTCAAAATAGCCTTAATGACCTAAGTTTCCATTGACAGATGAATGAATAAAGAAAATGTGGCATATTATTCAGCCTTAAAAAAGAAGGAAATCCTGTTGTCTGTTATAGCATGGATGAAGGAGGAGAGCATTAAGTGAAATAAGTCAGAGAAAGACAAATATGACTTGGCATTACTTATATGTGGAAACCTCTCCTCCCCTCAAAAAAAAAAAAATTGAACTCATAGAAGAGCAGCAAAATGGCTTGAGGACAGGAGAAATGTTGAGAAGTTGGTAAAATGGTACAAACTTCCAGTTATAAGATGAAAAAGTTCCTAGTAGCTAATGCATAATGTGGTGACTATAGTTGACAATATTGTATTACATGAATGAAATTTGTTAAGATCTTAAGCATTCACAATTTTAAAAAGGTAAATATATAAGGTGATTGATGTGTCAATTCAATTGTGCGTACCCCTTCACAATGTATACATGTATCAAATCCCACATTGTACCCTTTAAACATATTACAATTTTATTTGTCAATTATACATTAATAAAACTAAAGAACATTGTCAAACTTCCTTCTTCACTGATTTGCTGATTCTGTGGTCCATTGTTTTAATCAATAACTCTCCTGTCAAAAGTCTGCAGCCTCCTACCTTTCTGCTTTTACCCCTACCCTCACACCCTATTTAACTTCTGCAGTTCTTAAGGATCCCATGAAACCAGTTCCCTGATCAAGTCTTTTGAAAAAAAAATGACACAATAGAACTG
Organism: Neotragus moschatus; assembly: GCA_006410615.1. Lineage (NCBI taxonomy): Eukaryota > Metazoa > Chordata > Mammalia > Artiodactyla > Bovidae > Neotragus > Neotragus moschatus. The sequence goes on from SJYA01000665.1 coordinate 1,283,252, forward strand.
ATTATTGAGTCTGAATTTACAGAGAGAGAAACATCAGAGGAGCCTTCTAAACTGCCTGTGTGCTGCTGCTGCTGCTAAGTCGTTTCAGTCGTGTCCGACTCTGTGCAACCCCATAGATGGCAGCCCATGAGGCTCCCCCATCCCTGGAATTCTCCAGGCAAGAGTACTGGAGTGGGTTGCCATTGCCTTCTCCAATGCATGAAAGTGAAAAGTGAAAGTGAAGCTGCTCAGTCGTGTCCGACTCTTAGTGACCCCACGGACTGCAGCCCACCGGGCTCCTCCATCCATGGTATTTTCCAGGCAGGAGTACTGGAGTGGGGTGCCATCACCTTCTCCAACTTTAATTCCTAATAAATGGAATATTGCCTTCCATATCAATAAACAAAGTGTCACAGTCATCAGTGATTGCGGTCACAGCCTATGGTAAACTAATGATCCCTGAGGAAACTCAGGAAGGAAAAGAATACCTGCCTCTAGCAGCCAACAGACTGAAGCCACTCGCTCCAGTGATCCCTGAGGAAACTCAGGATGTGCAAACACAGGATACTGTTCCCAGATAGCTGAGGTGTATGTTAAAAAGAATAATTTCTGTGAGTCCAGACTCTTGCATCATCCCATAAATAGAAGAGCACTAAATTCCTTAGCTTGAGATTTCTATTAATAGTTCTCTTTAATTAAAAGTAATCTTTTGCTCACATTACCTGCCCTTTGGTGCAAAGCTCCTACATATCAATTAGTTCTACCCCCTCCCCCCCTCATTCTCTCAGAGTTACTTGTGATGCTGCCTCCTGGGTTTAAAGTCATAAAAATTCCTGCCAATAAAACATAACTCTCAACTTTTATGTTGTATGTTTTTTAGTTGACATTCCCAACCCCTCTATCCGCAGAAAACCATCTCAGCATCAACTCTTTTTCTCATTCACAATTCCATCCTTCCTATAAGTTTGTAAACATGCTTAAGCCTCTACCATTTTTAATAATTCTCATTACCATCATGCTGCTTAGCTACTACAGTTCATTGTATACAAAAATTTCCTCTAAGAATCTTTCAGTAATAATTACTAAATATCACAATCATGTTATCAGAAAGTTATTTGGACTTAAATAATTGTATTGCTCAGCAATGTTTTTTCTTATAAGAAGAAAAATATTCTTATAACTGATTTTTCATTGATCTGAATATATGTATCTAGATATTTTTTCATAGAAAGGGAGTACGGATTATTTTAACTAAACTCTCTGACTCTACAAAATGCCCAACTCCAACTGGCATCAAATAATTGGAATTTATTGACTCACAGAAATGAACACTCAGGGAAATAGCTTTTGTTTCAGGCATGGTTGTATCCAGAACTTAATTAATATCAATACTCTACCTTTCTCCATTTCTCTTCTTTACTTCCCCGGGTGTTTTGTTTTGTGTTATGCTAGTCCTTCGGATATTTTCCTTGTGGTGTCCCCTGGCATCACAGGGGAATAATCCTATTCATGCCAGCAAAAGACCTATGTGGATGCTAAATTCCTGACTGGGATTATGAGATCATCTCAGAATCAATTTCTGTAACCTGACAGAGGGAATTTAAGATTGGTACCATCTTGAGTATTTTGTTAAACTCTGTCAAGAAAATTAAAATTTAGAAGCAAAGAATAATTTTATAATATAATTCAATGACCAGTGGTTAATAATAATTGATAGATCAAAAATATTTAAAGATCTGCAGGCAGCAGTTATTTTACAGGTGACTTTCATATAACTTTTTGAAAAATAAATAATTCTGATATTACTCAAATACTAAATTTTATCATGAATCCAACAAAAACAATACAACAAAATGGATTAAACCAAAATAATAGACTTATGAATATAGCCTAGGTCCAGAAAGCATTAAGACTCTAGCAGCATTACAAATACAAAAATGCAAGAATGGTCTGATATAAGAAATCTATCAAAATAAAGGAAATGATCATATCATTATGTCAGTATACTCAGAAAACCAATTAAGTACAAATAAGTAGTGTTTTATAACAAAACTTAAAATATAATAGCAATATAAGAAATTATTTTTTCTACTAAAAATCTATTTTAGTAAGCACCTTCTTCACTCATAAATTTGAACACCCTTTCCCAATGTAGAGAATGCTTCATTTTATTAATTCATACCTCCTCAAGGTACAAGCTGAACTTTCTAACAAAGTACTATTTTTCAAAATATATACATAATTTCTACAAAGCAATAAGGGACTGAGTTAAAAGTGTTCATGGGTTCCTTTGTGTGTGTGTGTGTTCTGCAGCGGCAACTATCTTATTTTAGTCACTAAACCCCAATCTTTTTAAAATTCACTTAAAACATTTTGACAGAAATTTAACAGCAAAATTCTGAAAAGCAATTATTCTTCAATAAAAAATAAATTAATTTTTAAAATGTTTGTGGAATCTATTATTTTATCAGTTTTTTAATGGGTCATCATTTCAAGCTTTGGTTTTCTATAAGCTCTGGTTGAAGACTTTTAACCACTTTCTAATTTCTTGAACAAACTATTTGAAGACCCTGACCTGAATGCATTTCAAAAATCTAATTGTTTATTACCCAAGTGCATCTCTGAGTCTTGAGTTTCCTCTTTATGGTATATAGTAGGAGATCAAAATAAAAGAGCTCCTCTGTGATTCCCAAGCAAGAGCCTTATTTCCTCTTTATGTATTTTCGTTTTCTGAATACAGTTGAAACAAGAAAAATATAACAAAAAGAGTCCCTAGAGTCCTTCTTTAAACAACAGGTTATTCTGTGTTGCCTTTCTGATTATATTTATATATCCTCATGCCACTCTTTTTAAATCACTTTTATTGGGCGTATCCTTATTCATTTTGTATGGAGTTTTTATTCACACAGATATATTAAGTCACTTATCCAGATACCTAAAGGGAGAGTACAATACTTGGCCCCCTCTGCTGCAGTGTCCCAGATTTCACGTAATAATTTTGAAAAGAAGGTCAGTTTAGATGGATTAAAGAAAGTTCATACTCTATCAGATACCCACACATTTAAGAATTATTGAAAGAATATTTCTAGTCCAGTTCCAGTGTTCATTCTTTTATGAAAAGCATTGACTGTGTAGTTATATAATCTGCTGGGCAGTAGATACTAAAAAAGGAAAGGAAAGCACAGAAGTATTTTGTATAAGTCTGGATCCCTAGAGTTTCAAGAGGTGGCTGCCCAAGTCATTCTAACCATGGGGAAGGAAATGTGCCTAAAGCCTCAGAGAAAACTAGACTCCAGAACATGGGAGACAAGTGTGCTTTATCATTTATGCAGCTTTCTGTCTTGCAGACTGATCTCATTTCTTTCTATTTCAGACTAAATAGAAAGTCTTGAGTCATGGAAGTTCAGTTCAGTCACTCAGTCATGTCTGACTCCTTGGGACCCCATGGACTGCAGCATGCCAGGCCTTCCTGTCCATCACCAACTCCCAGAGTTTAGTCAAGCTCATGTATATTCAGTTGGTACTGCCATCCAACCATCTCATCCTCTGTCATCCCTTTCTTCCTGTGCCTTCAATCTTTCCCAGCATTAGTGTCTATTCAAATAAGTCAGTTCTTCACATCAGGTGGCCAAAATATTGGAGTTTCAGCTTCAGCTGAAAACTTCAGCTCAGCGTCCAGTGAGTATTCAGGACTGATCTCCTTCAGGATGGACTAGTTGGATCTTCTTGCAGTCCAAGGGATTCTCAAGAGTCTTCTCCAACACCACAGTTCAAAAGCATCAATTCTTTGGTGCTCAGCTTTCTCTATAGTCCAACTCTCACATCCATACATGACCACTGGAGAAACCATAGCCTTGACTAGATGGACCTTTGTTGGCAAAGTAATGTCCCTGCTTTTTAATATGCTGTCTAGTTTGGTCATAACTTTCCTTCCAAGGAGCAAGCATCTTTTAATTTCATGGCTGTAGTCACCATCTGCAGTGATTTTGGAGCCCCTCAAAATAAAGTCAGCCACTGTTTCCACTGTTTCCCCATCTATTTGCCATGATGTGGTGGGACTAGATGCCATGATCTTAGTTTTCTGAATGTTGAGTTTTAAACCAACTTCTTCACTGTCCTCTTTCACTTTCATCAAGAGGCTCTTTAGTTCTTCTTCACTTTCTGACATAAGGGTGGTGTCATCTGCATATCTGAGGTTATTGATATTTCTCCTGACAATCTTGATTCCAGCTTGTGCTTCATCCAGCCCAAGGTGGATGGATCCAGCCAAGCTGAATGGGTCACAGAAAGCATTCCTCTAAAGCTTCATATTTCTCTCTGCAGAGAAGGGTGGGTGAAATTTTTTTAGGGCTGTGTCATGAAAAGCACTTCTCTAAAGCCTCATATTTCCACCTGCAGAGAAGCTAAGACTTAACCCTTCTATTTCCAAGTTTAACTCTCTGGAAAATCTCTGCCCTCCCTAGGTTAGCTCAACCTCTCTTCCCCATTCTAATCATCTTCTACCAGGGTGTATTGGTCTTTGATTGACCCAGCATGGGACACGTCCCAACTCTGATAAATTAGACAGACAGCAAATGGAGTTTGTTAGCAAACTGCAGGGATGACAAAAAGGATTTCGTGATTAGGAGGGGAAAAGAAGCATTTCTCAGAAGGATGCACTTGAAAGGTAAATATATGTGTGTGACTGTATTGTATATGTGTGTGTGTGTGTGTGTGTGTGTGTATGTGTGTGTGTGTGTGTGTACTTACACAACATCTCTTCTGCATACTTGAAAATTTTTATTTAAATAAATTGCAAATATTTACACTATTAGATAAGCACATTTCCTTTGTTAAAATGTGGTCTTGTCATGTATTTTAAATTGGAAATTGAGCAAAATGGACCTGAAATTGAGAATAAGAAAACTGTGATCTAATGAGACAGAAATCAGGCTACAAGCTAGTGCCTGAATTTGCCATTTACTGATTATTGCTGGGAATAATGTTTTATGGGAAGGACTCTCCTCTGATACTACAGTTTTATTCCTATATTTCTTAGATAATCATGCCTTTGTCTGAGCCCTTTGATCCCTTCATCACATGAAATGACCCTACAGAGACATTCTTAACTTTAAAAACACTTAAGTCAGAGATGGCAATTTAGAATTTAACATTCCCATCAAAGATTTATTTATTTATTTATTTTTGAAATAATAACATATTTATTAAGCACTATATAAATACCAAAAAAAAGCCAATATTTTTATGCACTGAAATTTCCTGATTAAGCCAGTCTTTATAGTATTTTGAAATCTTGATAACTAGGAATTTGGATAATGTTATAATATGAGAGGAATTTTTTCTCTTTCTCTACAAGTGGAAACTTGAATACCCATTTGGGAACAGCATACCCTTTAGTTTGAAGCAGTTCAGTTCAGTTCAGTTCAGTTGCTCAGTCGTGTCCGACTCTTTGTGACCCTGTGAATCGCAGCACGCCAGATCTCCCTGTCCATCACCAACTCCCGGACTTCACTCAAACTCACGCCCATCGAGTCAGTGATGCCATCCAGCCATCTCATCCTCGGTCGTCCCTTTCTTCTCCTGCCCCCAATCCCTCCCAGCATCAGAGTCTTTTCCAATGAGTCAACTCTTTGCATGAGGTGGCCAAAGTACTGGAGCTTCAGCTTAACATCATTCCTTCCAAAGAAATCCCAGGTCCCATCTTCAGAATGGACTGGTTGGATCTCCTTGCAGACCAAGGGACTCTCAAGAGTCTTCTCCAACACCACAGTTCAAACACATCAATTCTTCAGTGCTCAGCCTTCTTCACAGTCCAACTCTTGCATCCATACATGACTACTGGAAAAACCATAGCCTTGACTAGACAGACCTTAGTCAGCAAAGTAATGTCTCTGCTTTTGAATATGCTATCTAGGTTGGTCATAACTTTTCTTCCAAGGAGTAAGCGTCTTTTGATTTCATGGCTGCAGTCACCATCTGCAGTGATTTTGGAGCCCAGAAAAATAAAGTCTGGCACTGTTTCCACTGTTTCCCCATCTATTTCCCATGAAGTGATGGGACTGGATGCCATGATCTTCATTTATCAAATGTTGAACCTTAAGCCAACTTTTTCACTCTCCTCTTTCACTTTCATCAAGANTGGCTGCAGTCACCATCTGCAGTGATTTTGGAGCCCAGAAAAATAAAGTCTGGCACTGTTTCCACTGTTTCCCCATCTATTTCCCATGAAGTGATGGGACTGGATGCCATGATCTTCATTTATCAAATGTTGAACCTTAAGCCAACTTTTTCACTCTCCTCTTTCACTTTCATCAAGAGGCTTCTTAATTCCTCTTCACTTTCTGCCATAAGGGTGATGCCATCTGCATATCTGAGGTTATTGATATTTCTCCCAGCAATCTTGATTCCAGCTTGTGTTTCTTCCAGTCCAGCATTTCTCATGATGTATTCTGCATAGAAGTTAAATAAGCAGGGTGACAATATACAGCCTTGATGTACTCCTTTTCCTCTTTGGAACCAGTCTGTTTTTCCATGTCCAGTTCTAATTGTTGCTTCTTGACCTGCATACAGATTTCTCAAGAGGCAGGTCAGGTGGTCTGGTATTCCTATCTCTCTCAGAATTTTCCACAGTTTATTGTTATCCACACAGTCAAAGGCTTTGGCATAGTCAATAAAGCAGAAATAGATGTTTTTCTAGAACTCTCTTGCTTTTTCCATGATTCAACGGATGTTGGATGTTTGGGGCAAGGCTACTATTAATAGGTTATTGACTTCACCAAAGTTGCATCTACAATTAGCCATGAGGCTAAATTTTATTAAATGTTTGCTGTGTGCTAGGCAGAATGTTAAGAATTGTTACATGCTGTAACTCGTTTAGTCCTCAAAACAGACCAAGGAGGTAGATCCTGTTATTGCCATCAGTCTCTATATGAAGAAACCATGGTTTAAGAGAGGCTAGTTAACTTGCTCCTAGCTCACCCAACTAAGGAATTCAACTATCTCAGCTAAGATGAAATTCGTAGTCAGATGCTAATATTTAACTCACCATTGGGTTTAAACCCTCCAGTGATGTCACAGTACACTCTACACCACATTGGGATCTCTATCATGACCTTGAGGTCTGGCTGAGCCCTCCCCTCTGTACTCATTCATTCTTAGTGTGCCTCAGCCACTCATCAACTTTCTGTTTCTCAAACTTGCTAAACTCTCACAAACCAGGATTTTGTGTTATTACTGTTTCCTCAAAATTTTTTTTCACTTAGATTCTAAGACCACAACAAAAGTAACTTCTAACTGCCTCCAACTCATTACCACAAGTGATGTTAAACTCCAGGACACCTTACAGTTTCACTTCCTTCATAGCACAAAACACAATCTAAAATATCTTATTGACTGATGTGTTTAGTTCTTAATTATCTGTGTTTGAAAACATATTTAGGCAGGAGGTATCAAACAAACAATAATTCGCTTGTTTTTAGGAAAAGAAACTCAATAAAAGTTAACATTTATCAAACACTAAGTATGTGGTAGCATATTTCTTCTTGTTTTAGGTCTATTATCTCATTTGACTCTGTGCCACTAGCAGGCATATTATCTTAACCTTCAGATGATGATATTGAAACTTTGTGAGGAGAACTACTTTCCAAGGTCATTCAAATAATAGGTGGTTAAAACTGAGTTTATCCAATTTGAGCATCTATGCTTTCAAGCACAATGTTAAATAGTGAAAAAAAATACTGTAAAATACTCTATATACTGTAAAATACTTTATTATACTTTATAGTTTTATAGTGATTATTTTCAATAGTGTGAAGATCTTTGCATACAGATCCAAATACAACACAATCACAAAATAGAATATTGTGTAGTCATGAAAATTATTATATAAAGATCATAGAACAACACTCAAAATGCTTATTGAACATTAAAGTTCACAAAGTATAAAACGTGATCAATTACATAAATGAAAAAATTAATTGTGCATTAAAAATATTGAAGGGAAGGAATCAGTGATTGTCTTTGGATGACTAGACTATGCATAATATCTTTTTTCTACTTAAAAAAATGTTCTACCTATCCTTGCTGCTGCTGCTGCTAAGTTGCTTCAGTCATGTCCGACTTTGTGCTACCCCATAGACGGCAGCCCACCAGGCTCCCCATCCCTGGGATTCTCCAGGCAAGAACACTGGAGTGGGCCGTCATTTCCTTCTCCAATGCATGGAAATGAAAAGTGAAAGGGAAGTCGCTCAGTCGTGTCCGACTCTTGGTGACCCGATGGACTGCAGTCCACCAGGCTCCTCCATCCATGGGATTTTCCAGGCAAGAGTACTGGAGTGGGGTGCCATTGCCTTTTCCACTACCTATCCTTAATGAGCTTCAAATTCACTTCTGCAAGGTCATAGACTTTTCATTTCATATACACAGGCTCATAAGAGACATTTAGACTCTAACTGTATGTGAGTCCTCCTAGGGGAAAGGATTGCCCTTTAAACCCTCTGTACCCCTTCACACTCTGTCTACTCAATTGAATTCTTCTGGATAAAGAGGCTTAAAGAATTTTTCTTGTTACCTTGTTCAGGGTCATTATGGCAGGAAAGCCTGGAATTTGTGTTTCCTTCTTTCATTAACTCAGACACATGATGAATAAATAGGCCAACCCTGGAAATTTCCCTTCTTTTGTCTTCTGTCTACTGGATACTGGTAAGCCATTACTAGTTTTGTTGATGTAGGAAAGTGCCTGACTGTCCAATCATGCTCAGTGAAACCCAGTTATCAGCTTGGAGCACTGGACTTGATTCAGTTATCTCAGGTCTTTTCTCCTGGGCACAAAATCAACTCTACAACTGTCTGAAGCCTTCTAAGTGTCTCTAAGAGTTTTGTTCCTCACAATGGAAATTTTTCTAGACTAGTTAGGCACAAGTGGCTCTTTTCTCAATTACACATTCTTGAATGACTTTGCTATTAATCTTGTTCACACATGACAGTTAATGGTGAGATTCTCAGTCACAACGTGGATTTTTAAATGGCAAACAACAAATTTTAAAAGATCCCAGATAGATCTCTTCAGCACTATAATATTTCTAGTCTGTAGCTTTATTTCTTGTCTAGTAATTTGCTCTCTATACTCAATTCAGGGCAACTAAATCTAGCATAAGATTTCATTTAGAAAAATGTAAGGATAACTTTCTTTCAAATAAAGTGTTTGTTTTTAGTAATATACTAACACTTCTGATTGCATTCACTCTCCTTGCAAAGAGATCAATGAATAGAAGTTATTTATAAATTGATAATGACCTCAGGCAAACATTTGGGTATTAGGGACATTGTTTCTGCATCATAAAATATTCATACAACACAACAGCATATATAATTAAGTAGAATATAATAAAATTAGTATCAAGCTCAGTAATATATACCCTATTCCAAATGTCATAGTTAGTTAGCTCAGTCTCTCAGTTGTGTCCGACTCTTTGAGACCCCATGGACTGCAGCACGCCAGGCTTCCTGTCCATCACCAACTTCTGGAGCATACTCAAACTCCTGTCCATCGCGTTGGTGATGCCATCCAACCATCTCATCCTCTATCGTCCATTTCTCTTCCCACTTTCAATTTTTCCCAGCATCAGGGTCTTTTCCAATGAGTCGGTTCTTCACATCAGGTGGCCAAAATATTGGAGCTTCAGCTTCAGCATCAGTTCTTGCAATGAATATTCAGAACTGATTTCCTTTAGGATGGACTGGTTGGATCTCCTTTCAATCCAAGGGACTCAGAGTCTTCTCTAACACCACATATCAAAAACATCAATTCTTTGGTGCCCAGCCTTCTTTATGGCCCAACTCTCACATATATACATGACTACTTACATACATGTCATACTTATATAATATATAAAAAGTCACATGATGGGGTATGTTGCTGTGACTTTAAAAGATAAAGCTCATCAGTTCCAGTTCAGTTCAGTCGCTCAGTCGTGTCCGACTCTTTGCGACCCCATGAATCGCAGCATGCCAGGCCTCCCTGTTCATCACCAACTCCTGGAGTTCACTCAGACTCACGTCCATCGAGTCAGTGATGCCATCCAGCCATCTCATCCTCTGTCGTCTCCTTCCCTTCCTCCCCCAATCCCTCCCAGCATCAGAGTCTTTTCCAGTGAGTCAACTCTTCACATGAGGTGGCCAAAGTTCTGGAGTTTCAGCTTCAGCATCATTCCTTCCAAAGAAATCCCAGGGCTGATCTCCTTCAGAATGGACTAGTTGGATCTTCTTGCAGTCCAAGGGACTCTCAAGAGTCTTCTCCAACACCACAGTTCAAAACCATCGATTCTTCAGCGCTCAGTGTTCTTCACAGTCCAACTCTCACATCCATACATGACCACTGGAAAAACCATAGCCTTGACTAGGACCTTCGTTGGCAAAGTAATGTCTCTGCTTTTCAATATGCTATCTAGGTTGGTCATAACTTTCCTTCCAAGGAGTAAGCGTCTTGTAATTTCATGGCTGCAGTCACCATCTGCAGTGATTTTGGAGCCCAGAAAAATAAAGTCTGACACTGTTTCCTCTGTTTCCCCATCTATTTCCCATGAAGTGATGGGAATGGATGCCATGATCTTCGTTTTCTGAATGTTGAGCTTTAAGCCAACTTTTTCACTCTCCTCTTTCACTTTCATCAAGAGGCTTTTGAGTTCCTCTTCACTTTCTGCCATAAGGGTGGTGTCATCTGCATATCTGAGGTTACTGATATTTCTCCCAGCAATCTTGATTCCAGCCCAGCATTTCTCATGATGTACTCTGCATATAAGTTAAATANTAAAATATTCATACAACACAACAGCATATATAATTAAGTAGAATATAATAAAATTAGTATCAAGCTCAGTAATATATACCCTATTCCAAATGTCATAGTTAGTTAGCTCAGTCTCTCAGTTGTGTCCGACTCTTTGAGACCCCATGGACTGCAGCACGCCAGGCTTCCTGTCCATCACCAACTTCTGGAGCATACTCAAACTCCTGTCCATCGCGTTGGTGATGCCATCCAACCATCTCATCCTCTATCGTCCATTTCTCTTCCCACTTTCAATTTTTCCCAGCATCAGGGTCTTTTCCAATGAGTCGGTTCTTCACATCAGGTGGCCAAAATATTGGAGCTTCAGCTTCAGCATCAGTTCTTGCAATGAATATTCAGAACTGATTTCCTTTAGGATGGACTGGTTGGATCTCCTTTCAATCCAAGGGACTCAGAGTCTTCTCTAACACCACATATCAAAAACATCAATTCTTTGGTGCCCAGCCTTCTTTATGGCCCAACTCTCACATATATACATGACTACTTACATACATGTCATACTTATATAATATATAAAAAGTCACATGATGGGGTATGTTGCTGTGACTTTAAAAGATAAAGCTCATCAGTTCCAGTTCAGTTCAGTCGCTCAGTCGTGTCCGACTCTTTGCGACCCCATGAATCGCAGCATGCCAGGCCTCCCTGTTCATCACCAACTCCTGGAGTTCACTCAGACTCACGTCCATCGAGTCAGTGATGCCATCCAGCCATCTCATCCTCTGTCGTCTCCTTCCCTTCCTCCCCCAATCCCTCCCAGCATCAGAGTCTTTTCCAGTGAGTCAACTCTTCACATGAGGTGGCCAAAGTTCTGGAGTTTCAGCTTCAGCATCATTCCTTCCAAAGAAATCCCAGGGCTGATCTCCTTCAGAATGGACTAGTTGGATCTTCTTGCAGTCCAAGGGACTCTCAAGAGTCTTCTCCAACACCACAGTTCAAAACCATCGATTCTTCAGCGCTCAGTGTTCTTCACAGTCCAACTCTCACATCCATACATGACCACTGGAAAAACCATAGCCTTGACTAGGACCTTCGTTGGCAAAGTAATGTCTCTGCTTTTCAATATGCTATCTAGGTTGGTCATAACTTTCCTTCCAAGGAGTAAGCGTCTTGTAATTTCATGGCTGCAGTCACCATCTGCAGTGATTTTGGAGCCCAGAAAAATAAAGTCTGACACTGTTTCCTCTGTTTCCCCATCTATTTCCCATGAAGTGATGGGAATGGATGCCATGATCTTCGTTTTCTGAATGTTGAGCTTTAAGCCAACTTTTTCACTCTCCTCTTTCACTTTCATCAAGAGGCTTTTGAGTTCCTCTTCACTTTCTGCCATAAGGGTGGTGTCATCTGCATATCTGAGGTTACTGATATTTCTCCCAGCAATCTTGATTCCAGCCCAGCATTTCTCATGATGTACTCTGCATATAAGTTAAATAGTATCTTCCTAATCACCCAGCCCTGTCATTATAGCTTTCCAACAATAGCTACAAAGATTAAATGAAAAGGTATAAACAAAAGAATTAATTAATTCTGTTATCTGGTAGAATATAGCTGATGTTTAAGATCCTCTTGAATACCAATATTCAAGTGCTTTGTCACTCCACTGTGTTCAGCATTTTGCACGGATTATCTCATTTAAACTTTCCATTTTTTAAGCATTAGTTCTCTATGAAGTTACCATGGTTCAGTTATTCACTTAATGTCATACAGGTTGAATGTGATGAGTACTGGACTTAAACTTAGATCCTGTGACTTCAGAGCTCCTATGGTTAATTATTGTTATTTCCTGCATATATGCTCAGTCACTCAGTTGTGACCAGCTCTTTGTGACACTGTGGACTTTAGCCTGCCAGGGTCCTCTGTCCATGGAATTTTCCAGGCAATAATACTGGAGTGGGTTGCCATTTCCTCCTTGAGGGGATATTCTTGACCCTGGGATATAATTTGTATCTCCTGCATTGGCAGGCAGATTCTTTACCACTGTATCACCTGGAATTAGGCTGCTTCAGTTCCTAAGAATTTACTGGCTTGGATACTTGTGAATCGAATAAGATAATAAGCACTAAGCATAATAAGAGGAATGCAGTCTTCTAACTCTCATTGTTATTTTCGCTAATAATACTAAGAGTATTGTCATGGAGTTTTGGTGTGTCTGTTTTACTAGACTTAGCTATGGGGAAGGAAGGGAGAGGAGCAGTCACTTTGTTCCAGACACACATCTTTTTCCAGTTATTCAAACAAACACTAATCTCAGTTCTGCTGTAAAGGTATTTCTGCAGATATAATTAACCATTGAACCACACAGTGGTGGCACCAACCTTCCAAATAGTTGAAAATCTATATGTAACTTATAGTAAGCCCTCATTGTCTGTGGACCCAACCAAAAATTGTATAGTATTATGATAGTGTAAAAAAAAAAATCCATGTATAAGTGGACCCACACTTTAAATCATCTTGTTTAAGGGGCGACTATATGAGTAGCTGACTTTAAAGAAGAGAGATTATCTTAAATGGGCCCACTCTAGCAAAGTGGGCCCTTAAAAGGAACTAAACTCTTCCTGGTAAAAGAGAACCCCAGCAACGGTTTGGTCTACAATTGCTACCCCTTCCCTGGATTTTCCCTTTTTCACTACCTTTCCTATAGATCTCAGACTTGCTTAACCAGCCTTCAAACATAACCACATAAATCATTTTCTTGCACTACACATTTCCCTATAGACAGGTATGTGATAGGTGTGTGGATAGGTAGACAGATGAAACATAGGTAGGCAGATAAACACACAGAGATAGATAATCTGCTCTTCTGTTTAAACCCTGGCTGTACAAGTGTCATGATCTTCATTTTCTGAATGTTGAGCTTTAAGCCAACTTTTTCACTCTCCTCTTTCACTTTCATCAAGAGGATTTTTAGTTCCTCTTCACTTTCTGCCACAAGGGTGGTGCCATCTGCATATCTGAGGTTATTGATATTTCTCCCAGCAATTTTGATTTCAGCTTGTGTTTCTTCCAGTCCAGCGTTTCTCATGATGTATTCTGCACATAAGTTAAATAAGCAGGGTGACAATATACAGCCTTGACCTACTCCATTTCCTATTTGGAACCAGTCTGTTGTTCCATGTCCAGTTCTAACTGTTGTTTCCGGACCTGCATATAGATTTCTTTTTTTTTTTTTTTTNAGGCTTTTTAGTTCCTCTTCACTTTCTGCCATAAGGATGGTGTCATCTGCATATCTGAGGTGATTCATATTTCTCCTGGCAATCTTGATTCCAGCTTGTGCTTCTTCCAGCCCAGCGTTTCTCATGATGTACTCTGCATATAAGTTAAATAATGAAATATAATAATTTCCCTATAAAGTGAGCATCATAGTCAATTGCTCTTTTAATCTTATGAATTGGAGATTTATTCCTTTACCTTTACAGCAACATAGAATTGTTTAAAATATTTTGAATATAATGAATAATGTCTATTCTTTGGGACACTTTTTATATGAAGATGATAATGAATCACCTGTGAGATGTTGATTATTAAAGGAGTGATTAGCTTCTTAAGAACACTTAACTGCTTAAGAATGAGGAGGGAAGTAAATTAAAGGAACTTTCATACAGACATCAGACTGTGATGTGGCCACAATAATTCATAGGTTAAGAAGAACAAATCCACCTGCCATATGCCAGCTGCCCTTTCTCTTTTGTGATGCTTTCTCAAGGCAGTGAGAAGAACAACAACAGTATTCCTTTTAGAAAGGAAAGGAGAAACACATAAAGTTCTGGAAAAGCATCGGAATCTACTAGGAGTACAACAGCAGCACGTACTACACAGAAGAACAACTTTCTTAAACTTGTTGCTTATAAAGTTCCAAGCAACAAGCCAAGTGAGTTATTCCTTAAGCTTCTCAGAACTGCTCACAGCTGGGACTACTGTTAATTGTTCCAAGCAGCTGTAATCAGAACTTCAAAGAGTTTCCCCAGCCACTCCCCAGCGCTCTAGGAAGCTACTAAGTCTGTCTTTTCACCTAACCATTTACAAGGTTTGGAAAAATTGAAAACATCTTTCATCTTTTCAGTTCCTCTGTGGTTAATCATGGTTTTGTTGATTCCATGTTCAGTCCAGTGCTATTTTCTGCAAATCTGCTTTGCAGACAAGCACGTGAATTTAGTAATCTTTGCCAGTGTTCTTCCAGTTTAATGACAAAAATCTGAAGGCAAACATACACGTCTGCAGGTCCAAAGCAAGCATTTACATAAACAGAATTGGAAACACTGTGTTGCAGACTTGAATTCTTTCTTATTTACAGGCTAGATGAAACAGTCTTGAGAAATACAATTGCTTTAATCCATTTACAGTAGATCTTAGGGATTTTAAAATTTAAACAGTGAGTCTTTCAACTTTTGACTGACCTTGTGATAAAGATGTAAAGCGAAGGAATAGGATGTAACAGGGGGCTGGCTGCTTGGCACCTGAAAAATTCCTGGATCTAGTCCAGATGCCTAAAATTTTGACCGTGATGTCTATCCATTCATTTATTCCATCATTCAGAGAGAAATAACAGAGAGCTTTTGGTTTGCCAGACACAATGCTGAGAGCAGAAAGGGTGCTAGAACTAGAAAGTTCAATAAAATTCAAAACTATGCTTATCAAACCATACCTTTGTTGGTAGAGAACAAATAATAAACAGGAAAAGATAAAAAGTGCTATGAAAGTGAGAGGTATACTCTCAGTCTACTGGCAACAGAGAGAAGAAAATAATTCTTGGTGAATTGTGAAGGGGTTCCCTGCTGGCTCAGAGGGTAAAGCGTCTGCCTGCAAGGCAGGAAACCGGAGTTTGATCCTTGGGTCGGAAAGATCCTCTGGAGAAGGAAATGGCAACTCACTCCAGTACTCTTGCCTGGAGAATCCCATGGATGGAGGAGCCTGATAGGCTATAGTCCAAGGGGTTGCAAAGAGTCAGACATGACTGAGCAGCTTCATTTTCATTTTCGCTTTCAGGAAGTGGAGGATTTTTGAGGATAGTCAGAGACTTGCTGGTGAAAAAAGGGATGTGGAGTTGGGGGAAATGTCAGAATACCAGGTAAAAGGGAAAGAAGGAGTCAATACAGAAAGACCTGAAGNGATAGGCTATAGTCCAAGGGGTTGCAAAGAGTCAGACATGACTGAGCAGCTTCATTTTCATTTTCGCTTTCAGGAAGTGGAGGATTTTTGAGGATAGTCAGAGACTTGCTGGTGAAAAAAGGGATGTGGAGTTGGGGGAAATGTCAGAATACCAGGTAAAAGGGAAAGAAGGAGTCAATACAGAAAGACCTGAAGATAAGAAAGGGGAGAAGTTTAATGTGATTGCAGTAGAGGGTCTAAAAATGAAAACTGGAAAAAAAAAAGGAAAGATTTTGAAGGTATGGTTTTTCTTCACTAATAAAGTGGGATTTTATCTTGTGGACAGTAGAATGGTAATGAAGGGCCTTAAGCAAAGGAGAAACAAATAATAACCCTGCCAGTAGAAGGCAAGTTGACTTACAAGTGGTAGAGACTGGGTGAAGGCAATGTTTACGCAAGAAGCTACTGTGCTAGTTCAGTGAAAATGATAAAAATACTTAAGAATCACGAAGACATGACCTCTGGATTAAGTTCAGATAGGGCTTATTCAGTTTGCCCTTTGAGTAGGGTAAACTTCTATCATTCAAAAATCTATTAGTATACGTGAATTTAACAATATTCTTTCCTAAAGACGGATGCTGCAAAGAAATAAGAACATGACAAAGAAGATAGCAGATTGCTAGGATTATTGATAGAGTAAAAGAGGGCAAAAGACAGTAATACACAGCACATTTCAAAATTTTATTGAAAATCATTTCTGGATCTCAATTTAACATAAATCCCAATGATGTTATAGGGGGTTTCTGGTTCAGGACATCAGTGAAAAAAGATCTTGAACTCAGATCTTCCCACAGAATCTGTAGATGATTATGGAACAACTTCCTCTGAACAAAACCTAAAGTGAAAGTGAAAGTGAAGTCACTCAGTCGTGTCCGACTCTCTGTGACCCCACAGACTGTAGCCTATCAGGCTCCTCTGTCCATGGGATTTTCCAGGCAAGAGTGCTGGAGTGGATTGCCATTTCCTTCTCCAGGGGATCATCCCAACCCAGGAATGGAACCCCGGTCTCCCACATTGCAGGCAGACGCTTTACTGGATGAGCCACCAGGAAAACCTAAAGTGGCCACCTTAAATCAAGATAATGAGAGGGAAACCATACTGAAACAGGTAGAAGAGGCTGAGAAACAACACAGGCATAAACGGCATCCCCCAAATCAGGTATGAACTAAAAACTTAGACCTTCTCCCTGGTGAGTGAAGAGTTCCTTCCTCACATCAGTCAGTTCAGTTCAGTGGTTCAGTTGTATCCGACTCTTTGTGACCCCAAGGACTGCAGCACACCAGGCCTTCATGTCCATCACCAACTCCTAGAGTTTACTCAGACTCATGTCCATTGAGTTGGTGATGCCATTCAACCATCTCATCCTCTGTCGTCCCCTTCTCCTCCCACCTTCCCTCTTTCCCAGCATTAGGGTCTTTTCAAATGAATCAGTTCTTCACATCAAGTGGCCAAAGAATTGGAGTTTCAGCTTNGGGGTGGTTGCTGTGGAAAACAGTGGGAAAGTTCCTCAAAAAGTTAAAAATGGAATTTACCTTTGTTCTGGCAAATCCACATCTGGAATTATACCCCAAAGAATTGAAAGCAGGAACTCACAGATATTCGTATGCTGTTGTTCTTAGATACCATTCATAATAGCTGAAGGATGTAAGCAACCCAAATGTCCACTGAGAGATGAACAGATAGGCAGAATGTGGTAGACACATTTGATGACATATTATTCATTCTTAAAAAGGAAGAAAACTCTGACACATCCTATGACATGGATGACCCTTGAGGATTTTATGCAAAATGAAAGGATCCAGTCACCAAAATGGCAGATCCTGTATGATTCCACTTACTTGAGGTCTCTAGAATAGTCAAGTTCAGAGAGATGGAAAGAAGACTGGTGGCCGTCAGGGGCTGGAATGAAGGGGGAATGGAGAGTTAATGTGTGGTGGGGCAGAGTTTCAGTTTTGCGAGGTGAAAAAGCTGTCAATATGAATGATGGGGATGGTTGTGCAATAACATAGATGGGCTTAACCCTATTGAACCATACTCTTAAAATGGTTAAAATGACACACTTTATGTATATTTTACGTATATTTTACCACACCCACTTTGTTTTTTCTTTTAAATAATGAAAGACCAAAGGTACAGGTGTAGGCTTACGGGAATCTTGGCATCCGCCCAAGGCTGCATCAGTCGTTCTCAGCTGCGTGTTACCCTTTTCAAGCTTTAGTCTCCTCATGATTCCCTGGTGGTCCAGTGGTTAAGACTCCATGCTTCTGCTGCAGGGGCCACGAGTTCAATCCCTGGTCAGGGAGCTAAGATCTCATGAGCTGAGAGGCATGGCCAAGCGACACAAAACAAGTCTCAGTCTACTTGGGCAGAGAATAACAGTGATCACTTGGCTGCAGCCACCAGTGAGGATTTAATGAGTCCTTCCTATAAACACTGAAACCCAGTGTCTGAGAGGGCTTCTCTGATAGCTCAGTGGTAAAGAATCTGCCTGCCATGCAAGAGATCCAGGTTTGATCCCTGGGTCAGAAACATCCCTTGTTGAAGAAAATGGCAGCCCACTCCAGTATTCTTGACTGGAAAATCCCGTGAACAGAGGAGCCTGATGGGCTACAGTTTGTGGGGTCACAAGAGTTGGACATAACTTAATGAGTAAACCACCACCATCACCACCTCTGACCCGGGAATGCTTGCTAAATATGAAAGTGAAAGTGAAGTTTGCTCAGTTGTGTCCAACTCTTTGTGACCCTATGGACTTTACAGTCTATGGAATTCTCCAGGCCAGAATACTGGAGTGGGTAGCCTTTCCCTTCTCCAGGGGATCTTCCCAACCCAAGGATCAAACCCAGGTCTCCCACATTGTAGGTGGATTCTTTACCAACTGAGCTATCAGGAAACACCTGCTAAATATGATTTGTTTTAATTATCATCCTCTGAGCTCAAAGGAAATAGCCCCAACCTGGTCCTGCCTTCTCTCTGTGTGATCTGAGACATGTGTACAGTCTCTCTGAGCCTTGGTTCTTCCTCTGTAAATGGACAAACTGCAAGGCTTTGGGCGGACACTCTGAGAAGGTGGCTGAACTAGGATGGGCTGTTCAGAGGGCATGATGGTGAAGCATGCCCTCAGCGCCCTGGTGATGGTGGGGACACCCCCGTGCCCCTCAGGAGCAGTTGAGCTGTCCCGGCACCACCCCATGGCATCCTGGCTGTGTGCCATGCTGCACTGCTTTGGGAGTTACATCCTGGCTGATCTGCTCCTTGGGGAGCCCGTGATCGACTACTTCAGCAACAACTCCAGCATCCTGCTGGCCTCAGCGGTTTGGTGAGCGTCATGGGTCATGGGATGTGGGAGAGCAGAGCAGGTGGGTAGGGCGATCCCACCACCCGGGAGGTGGGAGGAACTAGGACCCACGAGCCAAACCTCCACAGTTAGCCCTGACTCACCACCCTGTCCGCCCAGCTGCCCTGAGTCTGGACACAACCTCGTCTCCGAGGGGCCCCCAGGGTCTGTGTCCCCGCTGATGCTTGGCATTCTCTCTCCAAAGGTACTTGATTTTCTTCTGCCCCCTGGACCTCTTTTACAAGTGTGTCTGCTTCCTGCCAGTGAAACTCATCTTTGTGGCTATNGCCCAGCTGCCCTGAGTCTGGACACAACCTCGTCTCCGAGGGGCCCCCAGGGTCTGTGTCCCCGCTGATGCTTGGCATTCTCTCTCCAAAGGTACTTGATTTTCTTCTGCCCCCTGGACCTCTTTTACAAGTGTGTCTGCTTCCTGCCAGTGAAACTCATCTTTGTGGCTATGAAGGAGGTGGTGAGAGTTCGCAAGATCGCCGTGGGCATCCATCATGCCCATCACCACTACCACCACGGGTGGTTCGTCATGATCGCCACCGGCTGGGTCAAAGGTAAACAGGACCGTGACCAGAGCAGAGGGAAGTCAGCCCACTGAGAGCCCCTTCTCAGTGGCCGTTATCAGCCATCTTAGCCAGTCCCGTATGGGAGCTGAGACCCCATATGCCTTGGGACTGGAAAACCAGNCAGACTTTATTTTTCTGGGCTCCAAAATCACTGCAGATGGTGACTGCAGCCATGAAATTACAAGACGCTTACTCCTTGGAAGGAAAGTTATGACCAACCTAGATAGCATATTGAAAAGCAGAGACATTACTTTGCCAACGAAGGTCCTAGTCAAGGCTATGGTTTTTCCAGTGGTCATGTATGGATGTGAGAGTTGGACTGTGAAGAACACTGAGCGCTGAAGAATCGATGGTTTTGAACTGTGGTGTTGGAGAAGACTCTTGAGAGTCCCTTGGACTGCAAGCAGATCCAACCATCCCTTTCTGAAGGAGATCGGCCCTGGAATTTCTTTGGAAGGAATGATGCTAAAGCTGAAACTCCAGTATTTTGGCCACCTCATGAGAAGAGTTGGCTCATTGGAAAAGACTCTGATGCTGGGAGGGATTGGGGGCAGGAGGAGAAGGGGACGACAGAGGATGAGATGGCTGGATGGCATCACTGACTCGATGGACGTGAGTTTGAGTGAACTCCGGGGGCTGGTGATGGACAGGGAGGCCTGGCATGCTGCGATTCATGGGGTCTCAAAGAGTCGGACACTACTGAGCAACTGAACTGAACTGAACTGAACTGATACAAATGTTAACAGTGACAGATTCTGATTCTGTGAGGTCTGCACCTTTCATACATGGAGGTGTATGTAGAACTATGGAATCCTCTTTAAGACAAAAAAAATAAGACATTTAAGTATCAAAGTAAGTATGCCAGATAAGAAAAACTCACAAAAACTAAAATTTTTAAATATGACAAGGATCACAAGATCACATAACCCAGTAAAAATTATTTTCTAATATTTTTGCAAATATTTTTATCATGAACTGTTTGGTACAGGTTTAAAATATTTTTTTTCTCTAAAATTTTTAAACTCATTGTCTCTTTATATAACAAAAATTTGGCAATACCATTTTCTATAAAGAGAATAAAAAATGTAGTTTGTTCTACAGTGCAGGGTTTGTAACTATAAAGAAAGTTGAGTGCCGAAGAATTGATTCTTTTGAATACTGGCGTTAGATAAGACTCTTGAGAATCCCTGCAAGGAGATACAACTAGTCAATCCTAAAGGAAATCAGTTCTGAATATTCATTGGAAAGACTGATGCTGAAGCTGAAGTGCCAATATTTTGGTCATCTGATGCGAAGAACCAACTCATTGGGAAATATCCTGATGCTGGGAAAGACTGAAGGCTTGAGGAGAAGGAGACGACAGAGGATGAGATAATTGGATGGCATCATCGAGACAATGGACAAGAGTTTGAGCAAGGCCCCAGGAGTTGGCGATGGACAGGGAAGCCTGGCATGCTGCAGTCCATGGGATCACAAAGAGTCAAACACGACTGAGTGACTTAACTGAACTTAATAATAATTTTACCAGATGTCAGAAGAAAAATCATTTCTTTGTTTATAATTTTAACATGTTTGATGGTTGCAATACATTTTCACAGACTGGCTTAAGGCTCCATGTATTTTGAGTCCTATTCTCCCTCAATACCCATAAACTTAAACTGCTGGGTACTATAGGATGTATTCATATTGCAATATGACCTTCACCACAGTCTTTAAGGCACAATGCTTAGTGAGTTGGCACTAAAGGCGGTAGGACTCCTATTAAAACCAAACTAAGTGTATCCTCAACCCAAATTACTATTAAAACCCCAAATGCTGACAAGAATGACCAGACTTGAGTTAAAAGAAGTTAAAAGAAATAGCCACCTTATCTGACTGTGTAAGAATTATCTTACTTCTACAGATTGTATGTAACCATGTGATCATACTGTGGTAAACTGAATAATAGCTGCCCAGCAGGGCTACCTCCTGATCCTCAGGCCTATGTAAGTCAACTTAACACAAAGGAGGCTTTGCAGATGTGTTAAAGTAAACATCTTCAGAGGAGATGATCCTGGATTATCAGGAGATGGGGACAATGAAGTCATAAGTGTTCTCATAAAGAGAATGAAAAAGAAAAACAAAATACAATGCAAGATGAAAGCTAAAGATTAGAATGATGACTTTCTCAGCTGTCCAATAAATATTAGTGGATAGTCTTTTAAGAGAAATACACAGTATTAGTATTAGTAGTCCTAAATCGGAGAAGGCAATGGCAAGCCACTCCAGTACTCTCACCTGGAAAATCCCATGGACGGAGGAGCTTGGCAGGCTGTAGTCCATGTGGTTGCAAAGAGTCAGACACTACTAAAGCGACTTAGCAGCAGCAGCAGCAACAGCAATTTAGTTAAATCATTTGAATGAAAGGGCAGTATTTTAAACTTTTTCATGGTCTTCCTCTTTCTCCAAATGAACAACTCTTCAATTTTTTCACTTCCTATAAATCATAGTGTATAGGGTGGTCTGCATATACTTTTCTTATCACTTATTCACTGTCCCACCTTATTCACTGCCAACATTCCTTTACAATAATCATATGAATAGTATGAATCTTCCTTCTGTGAGTCCCATTGGGAAGAAATGTAATAGGTATTTGTTGATTTGTGTTGCTGACATTTCAGTTCAATTTACATTTAAGATAGGTCTCTACTTTTCTTTTGCTTCCATCCTGCATTCTAGAATGAACATTTTGAAGAGGATGAAACACAGACAATGAGATCCTAGACTGAGGATTCAGTCTTACACAGCTTTATGCTTTCTAAGACTAGCACAGCATCTGATATAAATATATAAAGTTTCCAAAATGCCCCAAATTTGACCTGTCTTATGATGGTAAAGGGGCTTCCCTAGTGGTACAGATGATAAAAAAAAAATCTGTTGTAATAAGGAGACCCTGGTTCAATTACTGGGTTGGGAAGATTCCCTAGAGAAGGGAATGGAACCGACTCCAGCATTCTTGCTGGGAGAATCCCATGGGGTCACAAATCAGACACAACTGAGCAACTTACACTATTACTACTACTGTGATGATAAAAGAGGGCTTCCCAGGTGGTGCAGTGGTGAAGAATCTGCCTCCCAATGCAGGTGACACAAGAGATGCAGGTCTGATCCCTGGGTCGGGAAGATCCCCTGGAGTAGGAAATGGCAACCCACTCCAGTATTCTTGCCTGGAAGATGCCATGGACAGAGTAGCCTGACAGGCAACAATTCACTGTGTTACAAACAGTCAGAAATGACTAAGCATCCACAACGACATGATGATAAAGAATAGGGAAAGTTGCTTAGTCTGACTAGCACTTCTAAATATTTGTTTCCAGTGGGGAGGAGTGTGTCTTTTGAGTATAGATGATATTTATTGCTAGTAATTACAAAGCATTTACTTTCATGTCCAACAGTGTACCAAGTATTGTGCCAGTAGATTATCTCCTCACAAAATCCATGTGAAATAAAATTTTATTATTATATTATATGTGAGGATGTCTCTGAGGAAGTTAAAGTATATTAGCTAAGATCAGAAATGAGTAAGAGCAAAGTAAACATTCAAAAGAAGTCTGTCATTAGTCTGTCTTAAGTTCAAATTATAGCAAGTTTCTTCAGATGCCATAAATGCACTATTTCATAACTGAATCCTTAGAATATCAGCAAGTAGAAAAAGAACATATATATATATAACTACAGGCATATATTTAAATTACTGTTAATTCTACTCACGTCAGTTAACCTGAGAAATTGAGTTGATTTATATCCACTAAATAGGAAATAATAGGTGAATACTTATCTCAAATCATTTTATTCACCAATTCAACAGATATTTATTTGAATGCCTAATATATTCTGAGATCTTCTCTAGATAAAAGGAAGCAAAAATTACAAGCTATAAACTTGCCCTCAAGGAGCTTATGATCATGTAAAGACAAAAGTTAATGTGTAAGTAAGAAATCATAAGATAATATAACAAATGCCAGATCTGATGGACTGATTGTTCCTCTCTGACTGGAGCACAGGAGAAACGACTAACTTTTGCGGGGTGGAAGGTGAGTTGAAGTCCAGAAAGCTGTCACAAATAAGGCTCCCTTCAACTGTCTGAGGGGCAAATAGGAAACAGGTTGATAAAGTAGTACCTAGAGAGTACATTCTGGCAGGCGGTCAACATAGACGAAGGCATGGAAGCCTGTTATAATACAGCATATATAACAATATGCTGGGAGGGATTGGGGGCAGGAGGAGAAGGGGACGACCGAGGATGAGATGGCTGGATGGCATCACTGACTTGATGGGCGTGAGTTTAAGTGAACTTGGAGTTGGTGATGGACAGGGAGGCCTGGCGTGCTGCGATTCATGGGGTCGCAGAGTCGGAGAGGACTGAGCGACTGAACTGAACTGAACTGATAACAATATGAGCATTCATTTCAATATTGTTTATAGCAAGAGTATTTTGGAGGAATAGAAATAGGAGGCGACACGTTCCAATAGGAGGTAGGGGACAAAAGGCAGGAAGCTGCCAAGAAAGTAACCATGAGTGCCAACCACTTCTTGTCAAGAAGTTCAAATGCTCTTCTGTGTAGAATGAACACCCACGGAAGGATTGTCAAGCAGAAGGTGGACAGGATCGTATTTTCTGGATCAGTAGTTCAGAAATACTCCTCTGGCAACAGTGTTAAGAGTGGACTAGAAGAGCCCATAGGTTGGAAGATAAGTTCATCAGAAGGCTATTATGGCGGTCCAGTCTGGACTTGGTGTTGAGTCAGGTAAAGGAAGCTTGGACGAAGGTGACGGCACTTTTGATAGGTATAGTAGGCAGAACTGCTGGATTGAGGAACTAACTAGATGCAGTGGAATTCTGAGGAAACCAAGATTCCTGACCTGGCTAATAGTCAACATTTGGTATGGATAGGAAGAGGAGATTAAGCAGAAGAGAGAGAGATGACACATACTTAGGTGTTTAGCTTAGGTGTTTGGGAGACATCCCCATAGACATGAACTAGAGGCAGAAGAAAAAATATTAATGATAAATATCATCATTTATGTGGCATTGTTCTCAACATTTCACATATATTAACCCCTTTGATCATTATGCAATCTAAGAAGAAGGAAGTGAATTGTAGAAGCAATTAACTCACAGATGCTCACACAATTGGTACACGGCAAAATGAAGACCATCTTGTTCCAAAGCTTACATTTTACTCAAAGACTTTTGGAGATTATTGAACCTTTTATGTATGAGGTGTTATATTTAGATGGCTTTTAAGGAAGACTGTTGCTAGCTGGGCAATATTGGAAGGAGCAAAATTGTTTCTTCAACTAAAAAGTTAACACAACTACTAACTGGCAGGGATTATTTGTGATCGGTGTTGTACCTCTTGGACAATGGGGCAAACAGAAATTTAATACGGAGCCAAACACAGACCCTGGGACAAAGTCTACATGTAATACATCTTGGTCTCTCCCCATTCATTTCTGATTTCCTTTCCTCTTACTTTATTTAAAAAAAAAAATCCCTGCATTATCCACAGTTGTACTGCATTGCAGAAATAAGTGTGGGTCTAGGGAAAGAGCATGAGTAGTTTTGGATATGTACATCTCAGAATTAAATATACAGGTGGCAGTTAAATCTTTGAACACAGACAAGGTGAAATTCACACTCTCTGATGTGTCCTTTCCCCTGATATCATTACACACACATGGAAGTTCATAAGTATAGTCTCGGCATATTTGAATAGGGCAAATGAATTTGGTCAAAAGAGGATTATTTGACCTGAAAAGAACCGGTGAGTTCTGAGGGATATTTTTGGCTTTTCTCAGTGGACTACAGTCTTCCTTTTGTTCTTTGATTTTTGTCAGACTTACCTATTCCTCTTTCTGCATCCTCATGATAAGTCTGATAAAAGGTAAAACTTAAAATACTTGCTTTAAATAAAAGAAAAATATTTATTTAGCAGCAATGTTGTAGCACACTGCAGAGTACACAGAGTATTATAGCAAAAATACTAATCAGAAGTGTGGAAAGTAAAATCCATTAAGACACTTTTCTGGTGAATCATTTTATAGTGATAATATCAGTATAAAATTATGTTATACCATAAAGGACCTTTCTCAAGCTTGTACTAAATTTTCTGGTTTATGATCTTTAAACAATTAAAAAGCTATAAAGGTAGAAACCTGATGACAGTAATTATTAAGATATAACTGAAAGCATTAACCTCTATCAAACCTAAGCAGTTTCAAAATGTCCCCATATTTCAACACATTTTATTTGCAGATCTTCAATATAAAAGTTGTTTTTCTAATAAATATAAGGCGATCATCTTACTATCAGTTATAAGGGCAAATAAGCATCTTGAAAAATATAATCAAGTCAGTGAAATGGGATGTTATGTTAATGTTGTTTTGATGTTACCAAGCCTGAAAATTGACCTCTCCCCAGAAACTCTGTAACACTTCTCTCCTTTTCTGGGATTGAGTATGCCTCAGTTTCCTCCTCCACTTCTACATTTAGGCTAGGTCACCATCTAGATGGATTTTCATAATGATGTACTTTGCTACTCATCTGCACATTTCTTTATGTTGGACATGAGGATGCCTTAGTCTAATCTCTAAGCAGAATTTTCCCTTAAGTCAGGCACTAAACTCTTCAATCTGGGGAGGGAACTGAGAAGCTTTTGGTTGGTAATGTAATAGCACAGGATTAAACTATAGAATCAGTATTTCATTCACTCATTTGAAAAAAAAAAAAATAATCCCCACTTGCTCCTACTTCAAGTCCACTCCACAGACACACTCCCACCACTGCTCCTCTCAATGGCTATTTATCATCTGATTCCTCCCTACTCTAACAAGACCCATCTCTCTCCATCTCCCTCCATCTCCCACACCCCCTCAATGTCCTACTATTAACTGGGACATTCATGAAGCCAAGGATAATGTAAATTTTATTTCTACTTCTCTGTATCCAGAAATAAATATTTTTTCATTAATAATTTTTAAAAGCTAAATGAAGAGAGTCTGTTTTGCATCCTAAGTACTTGAAGAAGCTGTGGTCCTCACTCTGAACCCCTGCCACCAGGCAAGGCTGTACAACCTGCCCATGGCCTCCTTTTCTCTTCAATATTTCCCCTTACTGCCCTCTGCTTAGATGTCTTGTTGGTTTCAGGAAATTAGGTCTATCTGCTCAAATTCAAGCCCACACTAACAGATAATTAACCTTCTACCTCATCCCATTTAAAGAAAAGTAATTTATTGATTGCTTCTCTGAAACTTTTATGCTTTTCCTGCAATTATTCCATCCTGTCTATTTGAGTGTCATGGCATCCGGTCCCATCAATAGAAACAGATGGGAAATTTCATGGGAAATAGATGGGGAAACAGTGGAAACAGTGTCAGACTTTATTTTGGGAGGCTCCAAAATCACTGCAGATGGTGACTGCAGCCATGAAATCAAAAGATGCTTACTCCTTGGAAGAAAAGTTATGACCAACCTAGATAACATATTCAAAAGCAGAGACATTANAGCATCTTTTTATGTGTTTGTTAGCTATCTGTATGTCTTCTTTGGAGAAATGTCTATTTAGTTCTTTGGATCATTTTTTTAAGATTCTCTTCCATAATGCCTTATTTGGCAATAAACTATAACCCCCTTTCATCTGGGACTAGAAAGGAAGTCCTACAGAAAGTTTATGATGTTGCATTGGTGGATAAAATTCCATATGTAAGTCACCTGATAATAATCTTTTTTTGTCATCTGCACTTAAAAGTGTTATAAAACTTTGACTTCTAAAATATGCTTTTAAATTGAAAGCATCAGCACTTTGAACCTAGAACAGCCAAACTGTGGTACTCTGTTTATTAATGGAAAATTATATTTATTTCTATGTGCACTTATTTCTCGACTTAGATGGAAATTTTTGAAAGGAGTTATATCCAGAGTAGTATAGATTCAGATGTATATTTTAAATCTTTTTCATTTGAAACTTGATAACAGAGAATGAATACATGCATCAAGATCCTGTTACTTTTGTTAATAGCTAAATTAAACAGAAATCAGGTTTCCTCAGTCAACTCCTGATGTCTGTATCTCTGCCCCATAGTGATTAAATTTAGGGTTATGTGACATTCACTTTGAATCCTGAAGTTGTGGAAGTGAACCAGATATGCTAACGAATGTTGAACAGCAAGATTTTTAGGGCTTAGAAGGGCAGAAGCATTTTGCAATGTATATGCCATAAATATTTACACTATGGCCAATCTCAAGCTATTAAATATTTTAAAACTAGGTGGCAAATGTCCTAAAATTTTAAAAGTCAGCTCTTACAAACCAGTACAAGTCAACTCCAACACATCATCCAAGTGAACCACAGGTTATTACGATCTTCCAAGAGAATCACAGGTTATTCTGATCTTCCAAGAGTGATGGTCAAGTGGATATGGAGCAAAATGACAGCCTCCATTTGGTGGAATATTGGGTTTGGCGAGAAAATGTGCTTCTTCCTATCATCTCCCACATAACACGCTCATTGACCTTGTACTAATCAAGGTGATTTCCCATTCTTATTGTATACAAGCTACCTCAAAAAGCCCCAGAACATGCCAGCATTATTAAATGTTCACAATACTTGATTATTAATGATATGATAATGATGAACAATAACTAGTTTTAACAATCCAAAAAGGAAACCCTTCTGAAATCTGACTACAAATGTGTTTGGCTATTTAATGAGAAAATAAAAATATATTTTTACTTTGTCAGCAAGTGTTTTATACTGAAACATAATCGTGAAACTGAAGCGAACGGCTAGACAATTTGTCATATAAATTTCACATCTAACATTTTTGCTAAAAGAAATCGTTAGTTTACATTGAACTCAGCTTTGACTTATCTAATAAAATGTACAAGAAGAGGTTAAGCAAAATCATTAGCTAATCCAAAGAAAGGAAATAATTAAGAGTAGTACTTAGGGAATGGTAAGACATGTACTATAACCAGTTAAGTAAATTTTTGTAAAGGAAATTTTTTTAATAAAAGCTTAGAATTCTCTCTTTAACATCTTTGCATTACATAATTTCTTCTCTTATTTCACGACCATCTTTCAACCTGGCATGCATGCTAAGTTACTTCAGTTATGTCCAACTCTCTGTGACCCTATGGACTGTAGCCCACCAGTCTCCTCTTTCCATGGGATTCTTTAGGCAAGGATACTGGAGTGGGTTGACCTTTCCTCTTTGAGGGGATCTTCCTGACAAAGAGAAATAGCAGTACCAGAGTTAGCAAGTTTATATTCTAATTAACTTACCTTCTTAACATAATTAAATTAAGACACTTACTTTTAATTATAATGTATTATCAATAGTTAAAGTGATTATCATCATAGTAATATGTAAAAGGGCTTCCCAGGTGGTACTATGATAAAGAACTCACCTGCCAATGCAGGAGACATATAAGAGATGTAGGTTCAATCTCTGGGTCAGGAAGATCTCTTGGAGGAGGGCATGACAACCCATTCCAGTATTCTTGCTTGGAGAATTTCATGGACAGAGGAGCCTAGTAGGCAACATTCCATACGGTCACAAAGAATTGGACACAACTGAAGCAACCCACCACAGCACAGCAATAGGTAAAAACTGCCAACCACTATTCTTGATCTTTTAATATATGCTATATCTAATATTTTTGGTAAAAAGGTCAAACAACTGTTTTTTTGTTGTTGTTGTTGCTGTTTTCCCTATGAGTAAGCGAAGGAAATTAGAGTTTGGGAGAATTAACATTTAAAATCACACCAACAACACAAACAGCAAATATCAGTGCCAAGGTCTGAATTCAGCTCTATTTTGATAGTTTATACTATATTTCTCATATTTTTTAATAAGAGAACTGGCATTTGCATTACTGAGAATTTCCTTTGCTTAATGGTATTTATTGTCAATATTACTTCCAACAAATATTTCCCAATAGTTTCAATAAAATGTTCCCAGCAGACAACATTACTTTCAGTAAGCTCCAAGGCATGAAAGCCTATGTGTTATTGGTGTTAGGGAATTATCTGTGGCTGCTGATATTTGTGTGCACAAAGAGGTGAAGTGAGTAATGTGAGGGCTTCCCAGGTGACTCAGTGGTAAAGAATCTGCCTGCAATGCAGAAGACACAGGAGATATGGATTCAGCCCCTGGGTTGGGATGATCCCCTGGAGGAGGAAATGACAACCTACTTCAGTTACATTTGCCTGAAAAATCCCATGGAAAGAGGAGCCTGGGGAGCTATGGTCCATGGGGTTACAAAGAGTTGGACATGACTGAACAACTGAGTATACACATCACAATGTTAGCTGTGGGCTATATATTGGCATCCCAGTCAGTCCCTGATTTTAGTCATTTCCAGTCCCTTGAAATGAAATGAAATGAGATTAAACAATGAGACATGAAAACTTTGCAGAAAAAATTGTCACTTTGCTCAATGAAAGCTAATACAATATGGTTTATGTTCTCTATGTGCACTGATTTAGAATTTAGAATATGTTAAAGACCTAGTAACATTTCAGAACCACTTGTCTTATTCCATTCATTCCATAAATACTTAGCCAAATTTAGTGCCCTGCCTAGATCACAGTAGTAAATTAGCATAAACTCAGAATTACAGTCTAGGCCTTCTAATTATCAGTTTCTCAATCCGTAAATAAGTATTAAACAGGGAAACATCTAAGTTAGTCTATGAAATACAAAGTTAAATAAGATACTTATTTTAAGTATAGGGGAATCAGAAAGGCAAATCAATAAGCCATAATTCAGTGGACCAATTAATCAAAAATCTTATGAAAAGGGAGTCCCAAAATATTCAAGGAAGAGATCAAGTGAGGTTTTTAAAAAGCATCAGAAAAAGCAACACTTAGAACTGAACATGTAACAACAGCCTGGTTCCAAATTGGGAAAGGAGTACATCAAGGCTATATATTGTCACCCTGTTTATTTTACTTATATGCAGAGTACATCATGCAAAATGCTGGGCTGGAAGAAGCACAGGCTGGAATCAAGATTGCTGGGAGAAATACCAATAACCTCAGATACATAGGTGACACCACCCTTATGGCAGAAAGCAAAGAGGAACCAAAGAGCCTCTTGATGAAGGTGAAAGACGAGAGTGAAAAAGCTGGCTTAAAACTCAACATTAAAAAAACTAAGATTATGGCATCTGTCCCATCACTTCATGGCAAATAGATTTGGAAACAACAAAAATAGTGAAAGACTATTTTCTTGGGCTATAAAATCACTGTGGATGGTGACTGCAGCCATAACATTAAAAGATGCTTGTTCTTGGAAGAAAAGTTATGACAAACCTAGACAGTGTATTAAAGAGCAGAGACATTACTTTTCTGACAAAAGTCCATCTAGTTAAAGCTATGGTTTTTCCAGTAGTTATGTATGGATGTGATAGTTGGATCATAAAGAAGGCTGAGCACTGAAGAATTGATGCTTTTGAACTGTTATGTTGGAGAAGATCTTGAGAGCCCCTTAAACTGCAAGGAGATCAAACCAGGAAATCCTAAAGGAAATCAACCCTGAATATTCATTAGGACTGATGCTGAAACTGAAGCCCAATCAGCCACCTGATGCAAAGAGCCAACTCATCGGAAAAGTCTGCTGGGAAAGACTGAAGACAGGAGAAGAAGGGGTTGACAGAGGATGAGATGATTGGATGGCATTGTCAACTCAATGGACATGAATGTGAGCAAGCTCTGGGAGATGGTGAAGGGCAGGAAAGTCTGCTGTGTTGCAGTCCATGGGGTCACAAAGATTCGTACACAACTAAGTAACTGAACAACAAAAACTAGTAGATGAGAAGCATAATTTGAAGTAATTTAAATAGTGGATGTATTAACACATAGCAAGAGGTACTCAGGATATAACAAGACCTTGAAGCCAGGAAAGCAACAAGTAGCTGAAATATAGGAGGAAAGTCAGAAAACAGCTGAATGAGACAAGAAATAGGGCTAGAATACACATTTCAGAATGCTTTTCAAGCAGAAGCAGGGGGACAACAGAGGATGAGATAGTTGGATGGCATCACTGACTCAATGGACACAGGTTTGGGTAGACTCTGGCAGTTGGTGATGGACAGGGAGGCCTGGTGCGCTGACATTCATGGGGGCCCAAAGAGTTGGACACGACTGAGCACCTGAACTGAACTGAAAGCACCATGCTAGAGCACTTGGACTTAATTATGTGAAAGGACAAAACAATGAAATGTTCAAGCAGCTATATTCATGGTTGTGGTTCTTAAGTTCTCTTTGACCACAGAGTGGAGGATATAATGAAGAGAGTTAACAG
Organism: Neotragus moschatus; assembly: GCA_006410615.1. Classification (NCBI taxonomy): domain Eukaryota; kingdom Metazoa; phylum Chordata; class Mammalia; order Artiodactyla; family Bovidae; genus Neotragus; species Neotragus moschatus. The sequence goes on from SJYA01000665.1 coordinate 1,315,482, forward strand.
AGATGGAGGCAGGAAAACAACAAAAGAAGAAATAATGACAACAAATAAAAAGAGAATGTTAAGATCTGGATGTGGTTTATATGGAAGAAGCTAGAAAATAAGTAAATTCAGGATGACGCTGAGGTTTCTAACTGAACCCTTGGATACAAGATGACACCACTAACTCAGCATAAGGAAAAGAAGAAATAACCTACGGAGGAGGGAGGAGAGGGTCAGGTCATGAGTTTTTCCTAAGTCTGAGGCACTGGGAGAATATTCTGGTACATATAGGCAACAGACAGTTCTACCGCAATCTTTTCCTGTTTTCCCCCCCACTCTATAAACTCATTTTGGTCCCTCATATCTCTTAACATACATTCAGTGAAGCTAGTCTTATTACAAGGATGTCACTGACCCTTTTTGGAGGGTGGCTGATGCTCTGAATTTAAACAATTATCCTTACTGTCCTTAAAAGGGGGTTTTGTGTTCTGTGAGCACTTTGCCCTTAGCCAGATCAGCAGATAGAGTGAATCATAACTGCTTTTAACTATAAACCACATAGTGCTTTTAAATGTAAACCACAGTACATTTGTTAAAATGTTTTCCCATAAAGATTTATAGATTCAAAGCATGCATTTGCAAAAGTTAATAGAGAAATCCTTTGAATGGCTTTCAGTGAGTTTTTCATCAACCATGACATTTTATGGCTGATACTATATTATGTTTTCTCAATGACATCGTTTCAAACACTTCCATGGCTAAATGTACTCTATAACCCACTCAAAATATTCCATTTAATTAAACAAAAAATAATTAGATGTTTGTAATTAAAAGTAGGAATTAGTTTTATTGTGTTATATTTGAAATAATGAAGGTTGATGATGTAAGACGATTTAAACACCATTGTCTTTAACTTTAAATATTTACATCAAAGCAATTTCTACCTTGGGCTGCAAATATTTGTGATTAAATAATAAATCTGGGGAATGCATATCTTTAAAATGGCCCCCATCTTTCATCAAAAAATTAAAATTTTCCTTTTGTATGCTATTAGTAAGCCTCAGAGCACCCTGGTATTAATCTAGAGGAATGTCAGACATCCATGAGTTGATTTAGTAACCATTTTATTTTTTTAAAAGGAGCATCTCAAATTTCTTATTTCAGCATTTTGACTTTGATTTACTTCACAGCTATCCTCGATATTCACATTAGTTTTACACATACAATCCCTGTATAAGAAGTCAATAAAACATGTAAGAAAGCATAGAAATGAATATACTCTCATATTTTATTAGCAAAAATTGAATTGCTAATTATATGCCTTGTGTACATTATAAACAGTATTTTGTTACCTCTCATCCAGATTTTAAAAACCTGCTTCCATCTAATATCTCAACAATACTAGTGTCATGTATTCTGTATCATTTTACTCTAGAATCATTTTATTCTACAAAAAATAATTGCTTTCAGCTAACTTTGCTCAGAAGCCTAAAAGGATAAAACTTGTTCATAAACTCTAGATTTCAATGTCATCACTGATTCTCTTGGTTATCTTAGAGGGGATGGAGAACTCATTAAGTAGAACACATTTCTTTCCATCTTTCAGAGTAGCACCAGTTCTGCACTGTTAGAAAAATATTATAGCTGAAATTAGAGCTCATTTCACATTGGGATCTTTTCTCTTCTAAAATATAGACAGACTTTATGCTAATGATATAGGAAAGAAAAGTTTAAAAATCATTAGGAATCCAAATCCTTTAATATGAAGGTCAGTAGTGAAAAATCTCATTTAGTAAATATTTTAAGGCAATCATTCAGTTCAGTTCAATCACTCAGTCATGTTGACTCTTTGCAACACCATGAACTGGAGCACACTAGGCCTCCTTGTCCATCACCAGCTCCTGGAGTCCACCCAAACACATATCCATCGAATCAATGATGCCATCCAACCATCTCATCCTCTGTCACTTCTTCTCCAGCCTTCAATGTTTCCCAGAATCGGGGTCCTTCCAAATGAGTCAGTTCTTCATATCAGATGGCCAAAGCATTGGAGTTTCAGCTTCAGCATCAGTCCTTCCAATGAACACCCAGGACTGATCTCCTTTAGGATGGACTGGTTGTATCTCCTTGCAGGCCAAGGGACTCTCAAGAGTCTTCTCCAACACCACAGTTCAAAAGCACCAATTCTTCGCGCTCAGCTTTCTTCACAGTCCAACTCTCACATCCATACATGACCACTAGAAAAACCATAGCCTTGACTAGATGGACTTTTGTTGACAAAGTAATGTCTCTACTTTTTAATATGCTATCTAGACTGTTCATAACTTTCCCTCCAAGGAGTAAATATCTTTTAATTTCATGACTGCCATCATCATCTGCAGTGATTTGGGAGCCCAGAAAAATAAAGTCAACCACTGTTTCCCATCTATCTGCAATGAAGTGATAGGACTGGATGCCATGATCTTAATTTTCTGAGTGTTGAGCTTTAAGCCAACTTTTCCAGTCTCCTCTTTCACTTTCATTAAGAGGCTCTCTAGTTCTTCTTTACTTTCTGCTATAAGGGTTGTGTCATCTGTATATTTGAGGTTATTGATATTTCTCCCAGCAATCTTGATTCCAGCTTGTGCTTCCTCCAGCCCAGTATTTCTCGTGATGTACCCTGCCTATAAGTTAAATAAGGAGGGTGACAATATACAGCCTTGACGTACTCCTTTTCCTATTTGGAACCAATCTGTTGTTCCATGTCCAGTTCCAACTGTTGCTTCCTGACAGAATGTGGTCTACTGGAAAAGGGAATGGCAAAGTACTTCAGTATTCTTGCCTTGAGAACCCCATGAACCGTATGAAAAGGCAAAAAGATAGGACACTGAAAGATGAACTCCCCAGGTCAGTAGGTGCCCAATATGCTACTAGTGATCAGTGGAGAAATAACTCCAAAAAGAATGAAGGGATGGAGCCAAAGCAAAAACAACACCCAGTTGTGAATGGGACTGGTGATAGAAGCAAGATTCGATGCTGTAAAGAGCAATATTTCATAGGAACCTGGAATGTTAGGTCCGTGAATCAAGGCAAATTGGAAGTAGTCAAACAGGAGATGGCAAGAGTGAACATCGACATTCTAGGAATCAGTGAACTAAGATAGACTGAAATCGGTGAATTTAATTTAGACGACTATTATATCTACTACTGTGGGCACAAATCCCTTGGAAGAAATGGAGTAGCCATCATAGTCAACAAAAGAGTCCAAAATGCATTACTTGGGTACAATCTCAAAAATGATAGAATGATCTCTGTTCATTTCCAAGGCAAACCATTCAATATCACAGTAATTCAAGTCTATGCCCTGACCAGTAATGCCGAAGAAGCTGAAGTTGAAGAGTTCTATGAAGATTTACAAGACCTTTTAGAACTAACACCCCAAAAAAGATGTCCTTTTAATTATAGGGGACTGGAATGCAAAAGTAGGAAGTCAAGAAACACCTGGAGTAACAGGCAAATTTGGCCTTGGAGTCTAGAATGAAGCATGGCAAAGGCTAATTTAGTCCTGCCAAGAAAATGCACTGGTCATAGCAAACACCCTTTTCCAACAACACAAGAGAAGACTCTACACATGGACATCACCAGATAGTAAACACCAAAATCAGATTGATTATATTCTTTGCAGCCAAAGATGGAGAACCTCTATACAGTCAGCAAAAACAAGACCAGGAGCTGACTGTGGCTCAGATCATGGACTCCTTATTGCCAAATTCAGACTGAAATTGAAGAAAGTAGGGAAAACCACTAGACCATTCAGGTATGACCTAAAATTAAACCCGTTATGACTATACAGTGGAAGTGAGAAATAGATTTAAGGGGCTAGATCTGATAGACAGTGTGCCTGATGAACTATGGATGGAGGTTTATGACATTGTACAGGAGACAGGAATCAGGGAAATAATTATCACTGTCTCAATCAACACCAAGTAGGCATGTTGTATATCTAGTTCAAAGTGAGACAATTTTAACTATAGTTTCTATTAAAAAGAATCCTCATGAAGTTCCTCAAATAGGTTTTTTCATCTTCCAAAGTCAGAACTTCAAACAGAACTTTCAAAATATTCTATCTATATACAGTAAGTACACAGCAAGTAAACATTAAAACTAAGACTAAAGTTCAATTCCTTCTCTAAATCCATAGCCAGAATTGGTGTTCTTTACCAGTACCCTTGTGACTATCTGTAGTTGCGCTGAATTAGAAAAAGTGTAACTCATTTCTCAGTCTTCTTTGATATTTTATCATACTTCTACTCCCCTAGAAGGAACAGCTTATTAAAAAATAACTCTGAATCTTAAGTTTAAGTTGTACTATTTCCTGATAGCTCAGTTGGCAAAGAATCCGCCTGCAATATGGGAGACCAGAATTTGATACCTGGGTTGGGAAGATGTCCTGGAGAAGGGAAAGGCAACCTACTCAGCATTGTGGCTTGGAGAATTCCATGGACTGTGTAGTCCATGGGGCCATGAAGAATCAGACATGAGTTATCAACTTTCACTTTTACTATCTTTCATTACTTCTATGTCCTAGATGCACACACAATTTTAAAATTTATATTAAATATTTTGATATATGTGTTGAACTGATTTGGTTCAATTACAAAAAATAGCACAATCAATGTTTTTTTCTAGTAAGATGGCATTTATCATATGCTGGTAAAATACACCTCCAAGCAAAAATCTGGAACTGTAGAACAATGTCAACACTAGAATTATACTATTTAGAGGACTGTCTGTAGTAGTATTCTTAACTTGTCAATTTGACTTCCTAAGGGTATTTTTAGGAGCCAGTTGATTCTGGCAGACCAACTAGAAAAGAGCCCTATTGAAATGTGGACCTTGTTCCTAAGACTCACACAAATGTTTCTTTTCTGTTTTGAGGGGTTAGAATGATATATTGATAACATCTCTCCTTCAATTTTCTTTAGGTTAAAATTTTCTCGTCCATGTAATGTGGCAAGTAATTCAATAGATTTAAAGCTTATTTTGTAGAAAAAAAATATCCATTTTATCTACAGGTATTCTGGAGACTAACTGATGTGAGAAAGTAAGTTAAACCTTGTAGCAAGAAAACAATTTTGGTTTCCACATCTTCACAACAGCATGCCAAGTCTGGATCTTTAATGTCTGATAACTCAAGCATGTAGACCTCACATTAGTCACCACACAGAAGAGTACCTCTTCACTTAACAGAATTCAGCTTGGAAGTGACTCAAGCCAAACAAAAGCTACTTCAGACTCAGTAATTGCAGAGGTAGCCTCATGTGTTCAATACCCCCAAGTTCTCAGACCTTTACTCCTATAGTAGATTAACAGGAAATCCGGTGTCCACACTACACTGCTTCATCACTTTTCTGCAACAATGCCTTTTCTGCATGATGCATTAATGTTCAGATCTTGGTTTCTGGGTAGAGTTGATAAAAAGAAACATACTTTTGTAGAATATATTCTTGTGCCTTTTTGAATGTCACACTTAAATAAGGAGTGTATTCTACTAAGCAGTTTCCCTTCAAGTTATCCTGGCCCTATGTGCTTTTTTGAATGTAGTTATTGGGGAAGGCTAAGTGTCAGACTTTATTTTTGGGGGCTCCAAAATCACTGCAGATAGTGACAGCAGCCATGAAATTAAAAGGTGCTTACTCCTCAGAAGAAAAGTTATGACCAACCTAGAGAGCATATTCAAAAGCAGAGACATTACTTTGCTGACTAAGGTCTGTCTAGTCAAGGCTATGGTTTTTCCAGTAGTCATGTATGGATGTGAGAGTTGGACTGTGAAGAAGGCTGAGTGCCAAAGAATTGGTGCTTTTGAACTGTGGTATTGGGGAAGACTCTTGAGAGCCCCTTTGACTGCAAGGAGATCCAACCAGTCTATTCTGAAGGAGATCGGCCCTGGGATTTCTTTGAAAGGAATGATGCTAAAGCTGAAGCTCCAGTACTTTGGCCACCTCATGTGAAGAGCTGACTCATTGGAAAAGACTCTGATGGTGGGAGGGATTGGGGGCAGGAGGAGAAGGGGACGACAGAGGATGAGATGGCTGGATGGCATCACTGACTCAATGGACATGAGTCTCAGTGAACTCCTGGAGTTGGTGATGGACAGGGAGGCCTTACATGATGTGATTCATGGGGTCACAAAGAGTCGGACACGACTGAGCAACTGAACTGAACTGAACTGAAGGGAGGAAGAAACTACCTATATAAATGATCATACTCTCATTTAGCAGACAATTATAACACTATTAATATTCATTGCTAATGCTTATTGAACTATACTGAATATTTGCTATGTGTAAGGTGATCTTTTATGTGTCTTACATGTAGCAATAGCAGTGGTTCCCAAAACAGCCCCCTGATGTAGTTATTATTATCTCCTCTTGAGATAATTAGAGGGTTTAGATAATGCTTGAGGATTAGAGTGTGCTTAGTTGCTCAGTCATGTCCAACTTTGTGACCCCATGGACTGGAGCCCTCTGTCCACGGGGATTCTCTAGGCAATAATACTGGAGTGGGTTGCCATGCCCTCCTCCAGCAAATGTTCCCAATCCAGGGATTGAACCCTGGTCTCCTGAATGCAGGCAGATTCTTTACTGTCTTAGCTACCAGGGAAGCCCTAAGGATTAGAGAGGAAGGGAGAAAATAAATAATTTACTTACAGCTATTAAGTTGATGAGTCAAACCAGCAACCCAGCATGTCTAAGAACTATATATCCCAATGTAGGTTTCATTCTGCTTTGGTTTACAGGAAATTCAGAGTTAAAACTGAATGCTCAACTACTGTGAGCATTATAGGTGCCTCATATTATGTTTTGTTCTATTCCTTTTAACCAGAATCCTGTGTTTAGTTTTACAATCCACATCAAATAAATGTAGAGAAAAGAGTTTCAAATAATTAATAAATCATATATAAAAATGATCACAAAGTTCTCAGTGTACTGTTTTCCTTCAATGTCCTACCAGAAATACTACATTTGAATATATCCAGTATACTTGAATCAGTATCGTCATAAATTTAGGAATCTGCTAACTTTTTCCTTTGTTCCTTACATTTCTGAAATAGGATCATGTTAGCTGAGTAATGTCTGAAAGCCTAATTCATTGTTAACCAATCAAAAAATTGCCTGAGGTTAAGAAAGACTAATCAAATGCTTGTCATTTAGAGCTTTGCCCAGAATATCCACTTCATTCCCAGGCTTTATTCTAAAGATTCATGTCTAACTCAACTCATCTCTTTCATCACAAGTGAAACATACAGTCTCTTCAAAATAAAAAGCCAATGGACGTGATTAAGAAAATATATCATCTTTTTATTCTAATAACACAATTGGCTACCAGAGCAAGAAATCAGAATAACACCCTTGGGAGACTTTTGAACCATAATGAAATTAAACTCTAATCATTGCTAGTGATAGAACCTTTTTTAAACCAATTGTCTGTGATATTCCTGCTCCCATAGCATCCCCTCAGAATAGAATATTACAACAGTAATCATGTTGTTCTTTCTTTTGAGCAGGTAGGTTTTTTCCAAATAGGCTGTGTAACAAAAAATAAATGATACCTGGTGTTCAATTCAGTTCAGTTGCTCAATCATGTCCAATTCTTTGCAATCCCATGGACTGCAGCACACCAGGCTTCTGCTCCAGGCTTCCCTGTCCATCACCAACTCCCAGAGTTTACTCAAACTCATGTCCATTGAGTCAGTGATGCCATCCAACCATCTCAACCTGTCATCCCTTTCTCCTCCCACCTTCAATCTTTCCCGGCATCAGGGTCTTTTCTAATGAGTCAACTCTTCGGATGAGGTGGCCAAAGTATGAGAGTTTCAGCTTCAGCATCCGTCATTCCAATGAATATTCAGGACTGATTTCCTTTAGGATGGACTGGTTGGATCTACTCGCAGTCCAAGGGGCTCTCAAGAGTCTTATCCAACACCACCATTCAAAAGCATCAATTCTTTGGTGCTCAGCTTTCTTTATAGTCCAACTCTCACATCCATACATGACTACTGGAAAAACCACAGCTTTGACTAGATGGACCTTTGTTGGAAAAGTAATGTCTCTGCTTTTTAATATGCTGTCTAGGTTGGTCCTAGCTTTTCTTCCAAGGAGCAAGCATCTTTTAATTTCACTGATTCTTTCAGCAGTATTTTAAAAGTTAAGATATTTTAAAGTGTTACCTGATGTAAAGCACTTTAAAAAAATCTCTTTTAAAATACTCTTGGGGAGTTAATTGCTCAGCAGGTTGATAAGAAGTTCAGGATCCCCAAGGAGGAGAAAAGGGTCTGGTGCTCTTGAGGAGATAGGGATCTGGAATTCTCAAAGAGGAGGAAAGGACAAATGTCTTTTTAAATTCTACATTCCTTAGTCTTAGTCACATAAATGGTTTTTTATCTCTAAGCCTGGAACTGCAACAAACAACAAACAACTCAGTTTAAAGATTATACTAAAGATTATATAACAACAACAGTGCCCAGTTTGAGGACAGTTTGTCCTTCCTGAAAACCTTCTGACTAATCATGTTAAAATGTATACTATGGGAGTGGGTCTGGTACGATCTTTCTATTGTTAAATTATAATCCTGTTACCTTAAAATGTAAATTGTGGGAGTGGATCTGGTATAATTTTATAACCTTGAGACATCTTTTGATTTATTGTAATGACTAACTAAAAATATATAACTCCCTTGCTTAGACTAGTGAGGGGGACATTCTCCACCCCCTTCTGATGTCTATGTCAGAAACTTTCTGTGTCCCTCTTCACTGTAATAAAACTCCTACCACACAAGAGCCCTGAGTGGTCAAACCTTGTCCCTGGGGCTGAAGCTAAATCTTCTTCAGAGATCAGGAACCTGACATCTTTCACTGTAAGCTATCACTGCTTCCACCATTATATTTCTCCAGAATGCTTATTAATCTTCTTTCTGAATGCAACTGTCTGTGCTAATATGTGAATGCACAGTGTACAACTATAGAAATTTAGTCTCTACTGTTCCCTCAACAGAAAAGTGAGTCATAAACTATCAGCTCAAAATTTCATATACGGTAAGAGTAGCAAGTAATCAGTAAATTATGCACTAACTTTTAAACTTCACTTTTCTAATAAAATATATTGAATCAGACAGGAGAAGTTATAGTCAAGCATGGGCACTTTGGGTTTAGTGGATGTGATTTGACAGTTAACAATATTTTTCCAAAAATCTATTCTATTTGATTATAGGGCAGAGACTGCATTTTATTTATCTATTATCTCCAACCTCCAGAAGAATTAATGCATGTGAACCTCACTAGATTCTTACTGAGTGGATTAAAATGACTTTGAGGTTATTTACTGGTATTCAATGGCAAATAATACCATAAATATGAATACATAGGAAGAGATTGAATATACTTCAAAATTCATTCAGTTTGTACTACAAAGCTACAGTCATCAGACAGCATGGTACTGGCACAAAAACAGAAATATAGATAAAGGGAACAAGATAGAAAGCCCAGAAATAAACACACACCTATGGGCACCTTATTTTTGACAAAGGAGGCAAAAATGTACAACAGGGCAAAGATAGCCTCTTCAATAAATGGTGCTGGGAAAACTGGATAGCTAAATGTAAAAGAATGAAATTAGAACACCTTCTAACACCACACACAAGGATAAACTCAAAATGGATTAAAGATCTAAATGTAAGATCAGACACTATAAAACTCTTAGAGGAAAGCATAGGCAGAACAATCAGCAACATAAATCAAAACAAGATCCTCCAGGACCCACTTCTTGGACTAATGGAAATGAAAACAACANCTTCTAACACCACACACAAGGATAAACTCAAAATGGATTAAAGATCTAAATGTAAGATCAGACACTATAAAACTCTTAGAGGAAAGCATAGGCAGAACAATCAGCAACATAAATCAAAACAAGATCCTCCAGGACCCACTTCTTGGACTAATGGAAATGAAAACAACAGTAAACAAATTGGGCCTAGTTAAACTTAAAAGTTTTTGCATAGCAAAAGAAACTATAAACAAGGTGAAAAGGAATGGGAGAAAAATAGTACCGAATGAGACAACTGACAAAGAATTAATTTCCAAAATATACAAGCAGCTCATACAACTCAATGCCAGAAAAACAAACAACTAAATCAAAAAGTGGGAAAAAGACCTAAACAGAAATTTCTGTAAAGAAAGCATACAGATGACTAACAAACAGATGAAAAGATGCTCAAAATTGCTCATTATTAGAGAAATGCAAATCAAAACTACAATGAGATATCACCTCACACCAGTCAGAATGGCCATCATCACAAACTCTGCTATTGCTGCTGCTAAGTCGCTTCAGTCGTGTCCGACTCTGTGCGACCCCAGAGACAGCAGCCCACCAGGCTACCAGGCTCCCCCATCTCTGGGATTCTCCAGGCAAGAACACTGGAGTGGGTTGCCATTTCCTTCTCCAATGCATGAAAGTGAAAAGTGAAAGTGAAGTCGCTCAGTCGTGTCCGACTCTTCGCGACTCCATGGACTGCAGCCTACCAGGCTCCTTTGTCCATGGTATTTTCCAGGCAAGAGTGCTGGAGTGGGGTGCCANTACTGGCACAAAAACAGAAATATAGATAAAGGGAACAAGATAGAAAGCCCAGAAATAAACACACACCTATGGGCACCTTATTTTTGACAAAGGAGGCAAAAATGTACAACAGGGCAAAGATAGCCTCTTCAATAAATGGTGCTGGGAAAACTGGATAGCTAAATGTAAAAGAATGAAATTAGAACACCTTCTAACACCACACACAAGGATAAACTCAAAATGGATTAAAGATCTAAATGTAAGATCAGACACTATAAAACTCTTAGAGGAAAGCATAGGCAGAACAATCAGCAACATAAATCAAAACAAGATCCTCCAGGACCCACTTCTTGGACTAATGGAAATGAAAACAACAGTAAACAAATTGGGCCTAGTTAAACTTAAAAGTTTTTGCATAGCAAAAGAAACTATAAACAAGGTGAAAAGGAATGGGAGAAAAATAGTACCGAATGAGACAACTGACAAAGAATTAATTTCCAAAATATACAAGCAGCTCATACAACTCAATGCCAGAAAAACAAACAACTAAATCAAAAAGTGGGAAAAAGACCTAAACAGAAATTTCTGTAAAGAAAGCATACAGATGACTAACAAACAGATGAAAAGATGCTCAAAATTGCTCATTATTAGAGAAATGCAAATCAAAACTACAATGAGATATCACCTCACACCAGTCAGAATGGCCATCATCACAAACTCTGCTATTGCTGCTGCTAAGTCGCTTCAGTCGTGTCCGACTCTGTGCGACCCCAGAGACAGCAGCCCACCAGGCTACCAGGCTCCCCCATCTCTGGGATTCTCCAGGCAAGAACACTGGAGTGGGTTGCCATTTCCTTCTCCAATGCATGAAAGTGAAAAGTGAAAGTGAAGTCGCTCAGTCGTGTCCGACTCTTCGCGACTCCATGGACTGCAGCCTACCAGGCTCCTTTGTCCATGGTATTTTCCAGGCAAGAGTGCTGGAGTGGGGTGCCATTGCCTTCTCTGATCACAAATTCTACAAACAATAAATGCTAGAGAGGGTGTGGAGGATGCTGTGAAAGTGTTGCACTCAATATGCCAGCAAATTTGGAAAGCTCAGCAGTGGCCACAGGTCTGGAAAAGGTCAGTTTTCCTTTAAAGGCAATGCCAAAGAATGCTCAAACTACCATATAATTGCACTCATTTCACATGCTAGTAAAGTAATGCTCAAAATTCTCCAAGCCAGGCTTCAACAATACATGAACCATGTACTTCAAGAGGTTTAAGGTGGTTTTAGAAAAGGCAGAGGAACTAGAGATCCATTGCCAACATCTGCTGGGTCATCATCAAAAAATCAAGAGAGTTCCAGAAAAATATCTATTTCTGCTTTATTGACGATGCCAAAGCCTTTGACTGTGTGGATCACAATAAACTGTGGAAAATTCTGAAAGTGCTGGGAATACTGACCACTGGCCCTGTCTCTTGAGAAATCTGTATGCAGGTCAAGTAACAACAGTTAGAACTGGACATGGAACAACACATTGGTTTCAAATAGGAAAAGTAGTATGTCAAGGCTGTATATTGTCACCCTACTTATTTAACTTCTATGCAGAGTACCTCATGAGAAACACTGGGCTGGATGAAGCACAAGCTGGAATCAAGATTGCCAGGAGATATATCAATAACCTCAGATATGCAGATAACACTACTCTTATGGTAGAAAGCGAAGAATTACTAATGGGTCTCTTGATGAAAGTGAAAGAGGAGAGTGAAAAGTTGGGTTAAAGCTCAACATTTAGAAAACAAAGATCATGGCATCCAGTCCCATCACTTTATGGCAAATAGATAGAGAAACAGTGGAAACTGGCTGACTTTATTTTTTGGAGCTCCAGAATCACTGCAGATGGTGACTACAGCCAGGAAACTAAGAGACACTTGATCCTTAGAAGAAAAGTTATGACCAACCTAGATAGCATATTAAAAAGCAGAAACATTACTTTGCCAACAAAGATCCATCTAGTCAAGGCTATGGTTTTTCCAGTAGTCATGTGTGGATGTGAGAGTTGAACTATAAAGAAAGCTGAGCACCAAAGAATTGATGATTTTGAATTATGGTGTTGGAGAAGACTCTTGAGAGTCCCTTGGACTACAAGGAGACCCAACCAGTCCATCCTAAAGGAGATCACTCCTGAATGATCACTGGAAGGACTGATGCTGAAGCTGAAACTCTAATACTTTGGCCACCCGATGGGAAGAGCTGAGTCATTAGAAAAGACCTTGATGCTGGGAAAGATTGATAGTGGGAGGAGAAGGGGATAACAGAGGATGAGATGGTTGGATGGCGTCACTGACTCAATGGACATGAGTTTGAGTAAACTCTGGGAGTTGGTGATGGACAGGGAGGCCTGGCATGCTGCAGTCCATGGGGTAGCAAAGAGTTGGATGTGACTGAGTGACTTGTACTATTGGTGGGAATGCAAATTGATATAGCCACTATAAGAGCCAGTATGGAGATTCCTTAAAAAACTAGGAATAAAATCAACATATGATTCAACAATCCCATTCCTAGGCATATACAGAGGAAACCGAAATTGAAAAAGGTACATGTACCCCGATGTTCATTGAAGCACTATTTATAATAGCTAGGACATGGAAGTAACCTATATGTCCATCAACATATGAATGGCTAAAGAAGCTGTGGTACAGACACACAATGGAATATTACTCATCCATAAAAAGGAAGACATTTGAGTCAGTTCTAATGAAGTGGCTGAAACTAGAACCTATTGTGCAGAGTGAAGTAAGTCAAAAAAAGAGAAAAAGATAATGGTACTGATGAATTTATTTGCAAGGCAGCAATGGAGAAACACACATAGAGAACAGACTTATGCACACAGGGAGAGGGAGGAGAAGTTGAGAAGTATGAAGAGAGTATTATGGAAACATGTTACTGTATGTAAAGTAGATAGCCAATGTGAATTTTGTGTATGTCTCAGTGAACTAGATCAGGGGCTGTGTCAACTTAGACTGGTGGGAAGGGGAGGGAGATCCTAGAAAGGTCCAAGAGGGAGGGGACATATACCTATGGCTGATTCATATTTATATTTGACAGAAAACAACAAACTTCTTAAAGCAATTATCCTTCAATTTAAAAAAAATAAATTTTTTAAAAAAGAAAAGATATAAATCTCCAATATTAGGAATGATGAAAGGCGTATCACTTGAGAAATTTCAGACATTAAAAAGATAATAAAGTAAAAACAACTTAGGCCAATCCACTCAACAACTTAGAGGAAGAAATTGACCACAAAGGGTACTAGGGAATTTTGGGGGTGCTGGAAATATTCTACATCATTATTATTGCAGTTCCTGCACAAATGTAACCATTTGTTAAGATTCATCAACCTATACAATTAAATGCTGACTTTTACTTCAGGTAAATTATACCTTAATAAAGCAAATATCAAAAATTATATCTTAATGTGCTTTGTATTTAAAATAGAATAATGAAACATATACTTGTAAATGTTGATACTATACTAGTGATAAATAAAATTTAAAATGATATAATAAATGATGTTCATAATTCCTTAACTAACTAGTGGTTAATTTCATGAATGTTATGATTAGGAAACTTGAAATTTCAGAAAAAAAGTATTTCTCATCTGCCTATTAATAAACTTCTCATTATTTCTTAGTTATATCATAATGGCTAATCATACCCAGTCTGAATTGATATTTCTTTTCTAGTATCTTTTATTATGTTATTTATCTAAGATAGCATTTTTTCTTTATGGATAAAAGCATTTACACAGAAATTTTATAAATTCATGTTTCAAATTTCACCTTAAATTTAAAAGGAAATATATTTGTCTTCCAAAGGCAATGGCAACCCACTCCAGTACTCTTGCCTGGAGAATCCCAGGGATGGGGAAGCCTGGTGGGCTGCCGTCTATGGGGTCACACAGAGTTTGACACAACTGAAGTGACTTAGCATATTTGTCTTCCAAAGGTAAAGGTTTTTGCATTCTCAAGTAGTTCTTGTTCAGAAATTGTAACAATTTCACATCTAATTTCTGCTCATTTGAAAGTGAAATGAAAGTTGCTCAATCATATATATTTGTGACCCTATGAACTATACAGTCCATGGCCATTCTCAAGGCCAGAATACTGGAGTGGGTGGCCTTTCCCTTCTCTATTCATTTATGTCCCTTCTGTTTTCAAACTGACATTCATACTCAAGGCTGCTCAACTTGTAAAGTCCCAAGCCTTCTTCCTGACCATATATTCACATGCAGTGCTTCTTATACCCAGTTTTAAATATATTTTTATGTTTCTGAATCTGAAATCCCTTTACATGTAAAAAGCTTTATTAAAATAAGGCTGATCTCATGATTTTAAAAGTATTCTGGAAAAAATAAAATAAAAGTATTCTGAAGTCAAGATAAGGAAAGGTAAGCAAATAAATCTACATTGTCCGTCTCATATAAAATGAAAAACTCATTACTCTTGTTTCCCATATATTCGTTCCTAACATTTAACACTTACTTTCAAACTTAGCCAGATTATCTCCAGAAATATTTAGGTATTTATTGACTTTAAGTGTTTTCCCTAAATAGTCTTCCCTAGTGGCTCAGAAGGTAAAGAATCTGCCTGTCATGTGAGAAATCAGGATGTCATCCCTGGGTTGGGAAGATCCCCTGGAGAAGGGAATGCCCATTAACTCTAGAATTCTTGCCTGGAGAATACCAGGGAGAGAGGAGCCGACTGAGCCACAGTTCATGAGGCTGTAAAGAGCTGGAAACGAGTGACTAACACTCTTTTCCCCATATACAGTCTCTCTATTTCCTTCCTTCTCCCTATCACCCCCTCACCACACACACATTCTCCAGGTTCCTGGAATAACAAAACTCTATCAGGGCATATATTTTCCACATCTGAAGTCACAAAAGTTTGAAATCATTTCTGACTTTCTTTGAAATTCTGTGTATTTCAAACACTTTCTTTGAAATATCACTGTGACATAAAAATTGAGGGAAAAATTCAGCCTCCTGAAAATGCTGTAAGATTAGCTAATCCTATCATATTGAGTAGCTTGATGTTTATTTCAACTCAAAGTAAAATAGTTTGTGTGATCTTGGCCTGAAACTTAGATAATATATTACTCATGCTCCAAAACTGAAAGTTTGAAAACAAAGGAGAACACAGAATATTTGCCTCCAAGTCACTGAATAGGTTGTATCAGGAGAAAAAAAAAAATAGTAGTGTGGAAATATTAAATTACTAGTTAATACAAAATGAATTCTAAATATGCCAAACAAACCTGCTCCCTTTATGTACCTCAGCTTTGGAACCACATGATTATTGAAAAGGCTGCCTTGCACCTAAAGATGTAAATTCACTTCCAACAGCCCTTCCCAGGAAGTAACCTACTAGTCTCTGGAATATGGTATTTGCATGATATTGCCAGAGGGATGTATAATTTCCTTGGTTCTGTCTTGCTGCAGCAAAGATTTGAAACAGCAGACCAGTGTTACAGCTCGGTTACAGCTCAGAGTTTTATTCTCAAGCAAAGAATAGTACATCCTTGAGGCGTGAGGGTGGGCCAAGAGTGGCCCAAAGGAGAGGCCTCAATCTGTCTTGGCTTCCTCCTTTTATACATTTGTCTTCTTCCTGCAGAGCCTGCTCTATGCAAATTGGGCTAGCCAAGAAAGGGGTGTGTTTGTTTCACCTGAAGTTCTCACTCCAGTCCACATGTCTTCCTTTGTTCCATTTTCACAGGCTTTTCTCTTTCTTTGTCTTTTAGCCACCACCGTTTGGACTCCTTTTTCCATTGTAACTACCTAACAATATGTTATAAATTATTTAAAAAATAAGATCATGCAGCCATTATATGAGACACAATAAGAGTTTGTTTAGCTTATTCCAGTGGTCTCAATATAGGCTTAAAATATATTTTTGCTGAAAAGGGAGTTGACTATTATCTATTCAACTCTTTCTGTAACTATGCAGAAAGCCAAAGTCCACAGAGAATATTTATCTTTTCTACATCCTATAAATTTTAATGGCAAAGTAAGGGAAACAACTAGAATTCATTGTTTATGCTTTGGTTTATACTATGTTGTTGATGAAGTTTATCATTATCTTTAATTTGTGAATTAAGTTCAACAAAATTTTCTTTTTATCCTCTACCCTGTATCAAGTCTTTTGGAAATTAAAGAGAAGAAGCTAAATATGCTGTGCCTGTAAGTAGCTCAGTGTCTAGCAGTGAAGGTAGTTACAGAAACCATGATGGGAAGAGAGAGATAGGCAGCCACAGAAGAATACTGTACATGGTGCCACAGGGACAAGAGTGAGTATCTGATTCTATATGAGACACAGAGAAAGTTTAACAGTAGAAGAAATAACTGAGTGGAGTTTGAAGGAAGAACTAACATTTGATAAGTGATGAAAGCCAAAGGAAGGACAGCCCAGGAAAGGCTCATAGTATATACAAACAGACATTAGCAAGACATATACAAAAGAAACATGCATTTAATAGCCACAACAGTATAATGTCAGAAGAAGAATCCACAAGTCAGTAAGACTGGAGAGGAGATCAAGGTTACATGTCTTTACAAAGGGCCACTAATGTTAAGCGAATGTGGAAACCCAGGGGAGCAACTGAAGAGAAGTGATGTGAATGACTTGGTTTTGAGAATGCTATTTTTCATCTATTTTGAAAAATAACTCAGGGAAAACACAGGGAAATCAAAACAATTTTTTTCAAAAAATTTATTGATAAATGAAGCTAGACTAATAGGGATGGACACACTGCATTTAAGGGTAGAACCTTAAAATATAAGACTGGTGAGTGAGAGAGAAAGAAAAAAATGAGAATAATGTAGTAAAACATGAGGCTGAAATAAACATTAATGGATTTATTTATCTTCCCTCTTTTCTTTGTCATAAACAGCTGTTCACATTAATTAAGAAATAAATATACTCTCTAACACTTGAATTCAAGGTGGGGAAGATGATTGCTTAAACTCAACCCTCCCTCACTCCACCAAAGTCGAGAATCAAAGAACTGGTTCACTTTCCCTTGGTCCTTGAAAATACATTTTAAAAAAATGTAATGGGAAAACTCAAATTGTTTATGAATCAATGAGGTCCTACTGGGCACTAAACTATTTTTCTCTGAGTTTACTATTGGTCTGTGACTTTTTAGAGAGGCTGATCTTGCAGTGTAGCAACCAATTAGGAGTCAGAGTTTTTTTCAACCGCTAGGTTATTTTCTGTTATAATCACAGTGACTCATCTCATCAGAAGACTGTCTTAGACTTCCTTCTGCATCACTTTCACCCAAGGAACCGAATTAACTCTTTTGTAACACACTCATGACTAATGTCTGCAGCTGTTAACTTAAACACAACCCCAGTATTTCTAGTTGCTTTGTTCCCAAAATAAGTCTCTTTGTATATCAGATTTTGTATCAAAATTGAGTCCTGTCTTTTGTGCAACATTGCTGTTCCTCTATTTAGGCAAACATCAGAATATTACTAACATCATACCACCTGAAATTGGTAAGCAGCACCCATCACTCCAACTTTCACCACTCAGGATAATTACATTACTGGATGGAGAAGTTAATTAAAATGAAGATGAAAATTACATTTTAGGAAGGAGAAAAATTACTATACTGAGATGCTTTGTCATAGTATTCTAACAATTGAAAGGTAAAAGGTGAGAGGAGAAAGGCAACAGTGACCTCAGTGATGAAGCTGGTGGTCACCTCTTTGGCTTCCCTGCTGGCTCAGTCAGTAATTAATCTTTCTGCAATGCAGGAGACACAGGTTCAATCCCTGGGTTGGGAAGATCCCCTGGAGAAGGAAATGGCAGCCCACTCCAGTATTCTTGCCTGGGAAATCCCATAGACAGAAGAGCGTGGTGATCTATAGTCCATGTAGTCACAAAGAGTCAGACACAACTTAGCGACTAAAATACCACCACCACACCGCCATTCACTTCTTGAGTGAAACTATGTATAGTCATCACTACAGCTCCATGAGTTGAATACCATTATATTCATTTTGCAAATGAACCACTTTAAACTCAAGGAACTTTAGCAATCTGCTCAATCAAGATCAACCAGCTACAAACTCAGTATGATTCCAAAGTCTGTATGTTTCTTTTATTCATATTACATCTCAGAATATCCTTCCACTGTTACTATCAGTTTTTCCAAAAAAAAAATCATTTATTATCTTATCCACTGTCATTCATTTGTTCAACAAGCACTTGACATAGAACTGCTACACTTGTTAAGCCTATACTAAGCTCAGTAATAAGAATATCATTGATAAATAACATATGATTAATTTTAATTGAGCATTTAAATTGTGCCAAACACTGCTTCACATTCATGTGTTAACTCATATGTGTGAACTTGTTTAACCCACAAAATAGCCCTAAGAAGTATGCATTGTTAATATCCATGTTTGACAGGTAAAGAAGCTGAAGCACTAAGAACTTAAGAAAATGACCATAGAAGAGTAAGCATAAAGGAAGCATAATTTTTAATCTAGAAAAAATTTATTGTATGGCATCTCTTGCTTGAAAACGCCTCACAGAGAATGAAGCATGTGAGTTGATACTTATAGGATCAGGTTTTTCTTAATAAATTAATAGAAGTAGAAAAGGGCATTCAAAGCCACAGAAACCGCTCTATAAATGCACTATCACCACACATATTTGATAGTTGCATGCAATCAGGACACTAAATCTCTGTGGTTTCCAAGCTCAAATGGCTTGTGACATTGCCCAGCAATCCTGTTTTTCTTGCTAGAGTATTCTCTCCAATGCCATTTCATGCTTCTTCATCATACTGAAACCTACAAATACCCTACTTCCTGCCCACTCCTAGTACACGGCTCTGCTTTCTATTTCACAGGAGCTAATCAAGTTAATGTTTGCAACCACTTCAAATTGGAGGCCTGGCATGCTGAGATTCATGGGGTCGCAAAGAGTAGGACACGACTGAGTGACTGAACTAAATTGAACATGTAACAAATCATTATATAATTATTTGTCACCTAAATATTCCAGAGGTCTCAGGCTGAATAAATATGATGAGCCCAGGTATCATGGGTTCAGTAAATATGTAAAGTAAATCCTTGCTAGATAAATGATAATAAACAAAATCCAGAGGTAAAAAGTCAAAGGATTATCCAACTGACCAGTCTGATAAGCCTTCCATATTTGCAGACAAGCCAAATAAGGAGCTGACCAACTCAGAATCTTTCCTGTAACAAGAAGCAGAACACTGAGGATGTCAAGTGAGACAGGTAGGGTCATTAGGCCAGAGAGTCATGTGTTATCTCAGAGATGAGATTAAGATTTGTATCTGCCCTAAACTAACCCCTAAGGTCTTGCCATTGCAAAAAAGGCATGCTCTAAGGACAGATTCTTCCACAACATTGTGTTTCTACATTTTAATTTTGCATGTACCAATGTAGAATCATCTAGAAGAGGTCCTCTCTTCCTATATATAACCAAAAAGAAAAAAAGAAAGCAATACATATAGGATTCCGTGTTTTGACCACTACACCCTCATATAGTTTATAGTTTTAGAGACTGGATGTCAAAGTTACAAAGTTTTAATTAGCTTCCTACATGGCAGGAAGAAGTGCTGAGAAATCTATGGTTGGTTTCTTTTCTCATCCATAGGCTCTAAAATTGCAATTCTAACTACGTTTTTGCTTATATTTTACTTCATTGAAATTCCTCTCCCATATTAAGATCAATTTTCTGCAGAATGCTGTCTCACCCAATATCCTCAGAGAGCTAGCACTTAAAGATTCTTCTTTCTGTATATTCTTTCTGTTCCCTGTATCTTCAAATATCTCTCTCTTCTATCTCCTTTTCTCTGGCATTTAAACATGTTAAGCTCAATCACTATCACATAAGCCAACAATGATTTGCTTTTTACACAAACCAATGGAGACTTCTCAGTCAATGCTTTACTTTATTTGATCTATCACTCTTTGAAACTCTGTACCTCAAGAATTTTCTTAATTATCATCATTTTCTTCCTGCTTTTCTAGTCATGTTTTATTTCACTTGTGAACTCTTTCTTCCTTATTGACACTTCAAATATTGATATTTTAAGTGACACAATCTTAGATGTAGAACATCCAAAGGACTCTACACACACACACACAGTTATTAGAACTACAAGAATATAGTAAAGTTGTATGATACAAATTAACATACAAAAATCAGTTGCTTTATATATACTAATGATGAATGAAAAGGAAATTAAGAACACAATCTCACTGAAAATACTAAAATACTTAGGAATAAACTTAGTCAAGACAGTAAAAGATTAGCACACTGAAAACTGAAAATTACTCATGAACAAAATTAGAGAACTCATGAACAAATGGGAAGACATTTCTTGTTCATGGACTGGAATACTTAATATTGTTAAAATGGTCATGTTACCCAATGTGATCTATAGATGCAATGAAGTTCCTATAAAAAGTTCAATGGCATTTTTACAAAAATTGATCAAACAGTCGTAAAATTCACTTGGAACCATAGAAGACTCTGGATAGCCAAAGTAATTTAAAATAATGAGACAAATCTGGAGCCATCATGCTCCCTAATTTTGAAAGATACTACACAGTTAAACGTCTTAAACTATACACAAAAATAAACTCAAAATGTACTGAAGATTTAAATGTAAAACCTATAATTATAAAACTCCTAGAAGAAATATAGGTGAAAATCTTCATAACACTGGGCTTGGTGGTGATTTCTTGGCTACAATACCAAAAGAACAATCTATAAAACCAAAATCAGACAAAAAGCAAAATCAAAACAAAAAGCATCTTCACAGCAGAGGAATCAATCAAGAAAATGAACAGGCAGTATAAAGAATATGAGAAATACTTATAAACCATGCATCTGATAAGTATTAATATCCAAAATATCAAGGTCCTACAACTCACTAACAAAACAAAAAACAAATAATCTGATTTTAAAATCAGGAAAGGACTCAGACATTTCTCCAAATGATAAACAAATGACCAAGACATATATGAGAAGAAGCTCAATATCACTACCCAGGAAATGCAAATCAAAACCACAATGAAATATCATTTTATACATGTTCGGATAGCCTTTATTAAGGGAAAAAGGAAAATAACAAGTGTCAGGATATGGAGAAACCAGAACTCTCATATGTTGTTGGTGGGATTACTAAATCGTATAGCCTCTATGTGGAGAAGGCAATGGAACCCCACTCCAGTACTCTTGCCTGGAAAATTCCATGGACGGAGGAGCCTGGTAGGCTGCAGTCCATCGCGAAGACTCAGACACGACTGAGTGACTTCCCTTTCACTTTTCACTTTCATGCATTGGAGAAGGAAATGGCAACCCACTCCAGTGTTCTTGCCTGGAGAGTCCCAGGGACTGGGGAATCTGGTGGGCTTCCGTCTATGGGGTCGCACAGAGTCGGACACGACTGAAGCGACTTAGCAGCAGCAGCATAGCCTTTATGAGAAACAGTTTCTTCAAAAAATTAAAAATAGAATTATCATATGAGCAATCCTAATTGTAGATATATCTATTTATATATATCATACTTATAGATATATGTCCAAAAGTGTTGAAATCATGAACTCAGAGAGATATCTTCCCCTCCATGTTCATAGCAGAACTGTTTACAATAGCCAATATATGGAAACAACCTAAATGTCCATCAACATATGAACGGGTAAAGAAATGTGGTACATATATGTACCACATATGTGCAATTGCTTTTGAAAATTAAAAAAAAATTAATGAAATTTCATCTTGACAAACTATGAGGAAATAGCAATGAATGTGATTCCCATCTTATAGCAGTGGTTTGAAACTGCTTCAAGAAAGAATTTGTCTTATTAAACATGTGAATAACCTCAAAGCAGCTTGATTTTCTATAATGCATTAAATAAAATCATATTTAATTCTGGAATGGTATCCAGACATGGCATCTCGGGTTATCCAGATACTAACACATTCACTTGTAATACAGACTTTAATTAACAGACAGGTTATCTCAATTACTTTGTAATTCACTGATTTCATAACAAATGACGAGTCAAGGACTCAAACTGTAGCATGCTTAATTTTATATCTAGGCTAACTAATTATAAATAACAAGACCTCTATCACTCATCAAGTAAACATCCGCCCACTTCAGTTTCATTTTAAAGCATCTCTACTGCCATGACTGAGTTGCCTCTGCAGGTTTAAAATACCTCTGCGTTCAGTCAGTTCAAACTCAGTTATAAGAAGAAAAGTAAAAAGAGTTGAGAAGTAGCAAAAGTGGGCAAATCATGTACCATATGAGTGACTTGTGTGACTGTCTCCATAAGAAGATGTAATTAGCTACATGAAAAATTTCATCCCTTCCCATTCCCTACAGGCCTGAAATGGGTACCATATGCTTCTGTTAAGATACATTTCTATAATTGTAGGGTTCATATAGTTATGTACTTTAAGGCCTGTTAGCATTAATCACCAGTGCATTTTGGTGCTAAATAGCCATGGATAGCTATGGTGCAGAGATTTGAAAGAAACATTTTCTCCCCCAAGAGACAAACTCAAAGCTCAGAATATGCCTTAACTTCTCTTGCCATCAAGCCTTTAGGGGTTCCTTTTAAAGACAACTCTAAATGGATCCTGCAGTGCAGAGGCTGAAGGTACCTGAGCTTAGTGGGTATTTTGAGATTCAAGCTAAAGCAAGTGTAGGTTTTTTGTTTTTTTTTCCCCAAATCCTGGCTAAGGCAATGCTTCTGGTTATTAGTGCTTTCAAGGAAATTTCAGTTCTCTCAGACATTTACTTGTATGTGTGTGTGTTTTTTTTTTTTTTTTTTAATTTACATTGGAGGAAATAGCTACAACTTCAGGTATATCTCACTATGTTTGTCTCTGAGCCCAAGAGACATTATGTACCATAAATGCAGGTACATGGGAAGTGGTATTAATCAGGACCACCCAAGGGAGTAAACATTGTCTTAGATACTCATCAGAAAATAAGAGGAAACCTTTCTATGAGAGGACTCTGGAAACTGTTTATAAAGAAAGCAATAGCTTTTTCAACAAGTCCCAGAAGAGGCAGTTACAGAGCCTCCTTCCTACTGACTATGCCACTGCTTATAAATGAACAGCTGACCATGTAAGAAGGCAGTGATTGTCCAGATTTTGGAGTAGACAGAGCCTCAGTGACAGTCACATTTTTATCCCATGTGTAAAATAAATATTATCATCTATAGGTGTCATGATAAGTAAAAGGAAAGGTAACCATAAGTTAGTGAACTAAATTCTTAATTCGGGAGAAAGAGGTTAAAACTCCATAACAAAAAACTATCAAAAGCTAAGCAGTGAAACCTAACTCCCACACTCAATATTGTCACCGAAAATAAATGACTATCAAATATTGTAAAGGAAATTATGGGGTAGGCTCTATCAGGAGAAGAAATCATGCCTGCTTTCTCTCAACTACAAATAAATGGTTATTCATAGTCTAGTTTCATGAGGGCTAAGCTATATCTCATCTACTCAATTGAGATATTATTAGACATGAGAGTTCTGCAAA
Source organism: Neotragus moschatus (assembly GCA_006410615.1). Classification (NCBI taxonomy): domain Eukaryota; kingdom Metazoa; phylum Chordata; class Mammalia; order Artiodactyla; family Bovidae; genus Neotragus; species Neotragus moschatus. The sequence goes on from SJYA01000665.1 coordinate 1,339,659, forward strand.
AATCACAGCTGCTTGGCAAAGAAGCCTTCACTATTTTAATCTAAAATATGAAGCATCTAAAGACATGCCATGGGCTGTAAGAAGACATATAGAAAGGGTCAAAATGCAGCTCCAGACACCTTCCACTTGGCAGGGTCTTGCCTGTTGCTGCTGCTGCTAAGTCGCTTCATTCATGTCCGATTCTGTGAGACCCCATAGATGGCAACCCACCACCACCATCCCTGAGATTCTCTAGGCAAGAACACTGGAGTGGGTTGCCATTTCCTTCTCCAATGCATGAAAGTGAAAAGTGAAGTTGCTCAGTCGTGTCCAACTTTTAGCCACTTCATGATTGCAGCCTACCAAGCTCCTCTGTCCATGGGATTTTCCAGGCAAGAGGACTGGAGTAGGGTGCCAATGTGACAAAGTTAAGAATCCTATGCCAGCTTAGTTTCATTATACTTTATTCTCCATTTCAAACTTCTTTATTCCATGGGAAAAGGCGGAATGAACAATGACACAAGAGCAATCCCATGCTACAGTCAAGAAAAGTCTAGGCATAAGAGCAGAGGCCTGAAAGGAAGGAGCAGCTAGGTCAAAAATGGTCATACAAGAGATTTAATGAAAAAAGCATTATACAGAACATTACCCCTCCATGGACTGATCTTCTGTGTATTCCTCATGCAAATGTATGTGAATCCTGAATGTGGCTGGGGTGGACAAATGTATGTTTCTTTAGTGATATGAGATACTAAGGCTTGCACAAGACTACATTCTTAATGGGAAATTATTAAACATGATGAAAAGTCCAAGAACATTGATATGATTGAAAAGTGAAAGTGTTAGTTGCTCAATCATCCAATTCTTTGTGATCCCATGGACTATAGCCCTCTGCCCATGGAATTCTCTAGGCCAGAATACTGGAGTGGGTAGCCATTTCCTTCTCCAGGGGACCTTCCCAACCTAGGGATCAAGCCTGGGTCAGCTGCATGGCAGGCAGATTCTTTACCACCTGAGCCACCAGGGAAGCGCTTTGAAATGATTAGTAGAGATGAACTAATCAATGTAAAATTCCATCTTTTAAAGTATTAGTTTAGCTGAACTTCATGTATAATCTTACTTCATTCCTATGTCAATAAAATAGAATTCTTGGAACGTTTTTTCCTTAAAGCAGAGGAATGATAATCTGTTTCTTTCAAGACATACTGACCACTGAGTTCAGTGAGGAAAGACGTCTATCATCTTAACACATTTTCCCACTAGGGACTTAAACACCAGTCTTTGGATTCCTCAGTTGGGTGTTTGAACAAACTGAGCCAATCAAGTTCACTAGTGAGACAGACCCACTGGGGAACTTCATATTATGCAGTTCACTGTTAGAAATTGCATTTGAAAAAATACCTACAGCAGCCACCACCTACCTATTCAGCTATTAAAGAAAGTGGTAAAGGAATACCAGTAATGAAGGAGCAAACAGCTTGATTCTTTTTGTGATCAACATTTGATATTTGTGGATTTGGAAGTCTGATGTGTGGATATGGGCAACTTCTCTCATTGTCCTTGATGACAAAAGTCTGTGCCTGTGGTATGTATGTTTATTTACCCACTAGGTTAATTTTTTTCTTAGACTATGTGAAACTTGCCTCATGGATGAATGTGGATTACAATGAGTTATTATTTAAAACCCTTGATTCCCCTTCTATTTTCTTTCTCTATCCAGCTACTGTTTTCTTCTATTTAATTTTGCCTTGCTCTACTCACACGTGGTATCCCATGTTCTCTTTCACTGATGAGCAAAAAGTGGATGTTAAGAATAGTTAAGTATCTCTGTGATACCATGCCCTTATCTAAGAATTAGGGAAGCACCTCTCCAAGCTTATTTTCAAAGGAGGCACTGCTGAGCAATAAACCTTCCCTTTAGGAAATTATAGAAACCCTGTCCCACACAGCTGTATGCCCTTCAGTAATCATTCACAGTACAAACAACAAAGAAATTTAAATTAGATTTTCATCAAAACTTGGAATTTTAAGAAAACAAAGTAATTTAAAACAAAACAACAAGAAAAGCCTAAGATACAGTCAGACAAGATTCTCACATTTAAGTGAAGAAAGGAAGGTACTGCTAAGTCACATCAGTCGTGTCCGACTCTGTGCGACCCCATAGACGGCAGCCCGGCAGGCTCCCCCATCCTTGGGATTCTCCAGGCAAGAACACTGGAGTGGGTTGCCATTTCTTTCTCCAATGCATGAAAGTGAAAGATGAAAGTGAAGTGGCTCAGTCGTGTCCGACTCTTAGCGACCCCATGGACTGAAGCCTACCAGGCTCCTCTGCCCATGGGATTTTCCAGGCAAGAGTACTGGAGTGGGGTGCCATTGCCTTCTCCAGAAAGGAAAGTAAGTTCTACATTAATGGAGCCCTCACAGTGCACAGATGCCAGCTGTCCACCATCATGAAAAAATGAAGTAGATTCAATGCTTCACTTTTAAGTAAATGGCTCACAAGCTAGAGCTTTTTTAACAGTGAGCACTAGCTTTTCTAATTCCCACCTATTTCTTCTGTCTTAATTGCTTTGAGGAGCACGACTAATTTAAAATTACCGTTCTGTGATAAAATCTTATTACTCTCAGGATAAAATACTGAAATAACTATATTTTCACTCTGACAAAACCTTTTACACAATAATAAATTATCTCTGTACAACAGAACATCCTGGACTTTTCCTGTGAAGAAGCTTAGCAATCAAAATCTAATATTTTATAGAAGAAATGTGTTCCAAAGTGGGATTAAAAACTGTAAATTTTATATGACCTTTCAGTAGCCTTAGACTTTGGTTTGAAACACACAATAATTTTAGCTCCCTAATGGTGGGTGAGGAAAGCAGCCCTTGAATCAGAGAATTTTATAGGATGTAAAGAGAACCCTTTGCAACAAGGCTCTCTGCTCTCAAAGTTTTGGGTGGGAAACGAAGCAAATAACACTTAATAAAACTTTTGCTTTCCCAGAGTAAGGTGAAAAATCCTATTAAATGCTTCTGTGGAGACTATATTTTCAATAAGTGAATGTTGCCCATTTTGTAGAGAAGCTTTTCAGTTTTCCATGTCTTTTTTTACTCTATAAACCCTACCACCTACTCCAGGAATTTTCCTGCTACCTAAATGCTAAAAAAGGAAAAAAGATAATCTCTACTAAGAAAGAAATAGTAGCAACAGCTTTAGATTAACAGTTAAATATGGGCTAAATTTTTTTTCTAAGTTATATCATTCTAGATGACTAAGAAGTTGATGAACAGTTATGAAGAAGCATTGAATGCAAGTTCAGGCAACACAATTTTCTTTTCTGTTTGTCCTGTACAGGCTATGAAACTTAGCAACACCCTTTGATCTCACTGAGGTTCACTAGATTACATTAGAAAATAATATGCTTTGAAAATTATTAAGTTATGCAATGTATTAATATTTTAATTACTACTTAGTTACTTGAACTGTTTAAGAAAAAGATAAAATCCCTTCGTTTAGGTGGCTTATATCTTAGCTGGGAAGTAAAATAAGTACATACACAAAAATAATAAATATAACACTAATATAAGGATTTGGTGATGGATTTAAAGCTGAGGACAAACTTGGGAGATAACATTCAATAACACTGATAAGATTTAATAATAACATTGTGTTTATGGAAGTAAATGAAGGTCTTTCTTCCCATGAGATTTGGGAAAATGTGTTAATATTTTTTGAAACTAGTTTGGCCTAAAAGGAACTCCATTTGTGAAGAGATAACAGTGTTTTCGTTTGAGAAGTATTAAATTTTCCATGAGAAGTATTTATCTTTTAGGAGCAACTGGAATTATATGACGAGAATTTGAGAGGTTCAACCTGGAGGTATATTTTTGGATCAAGTATTAAACAATGAAACTATGAGTATGGCTCATATTCAGAGATTGATCGAGAATCAAGGTTAGAGTCCTGACAATAAATGCTATAATAACCAAGCAAAGAGAGTGGCAAGGAGAAGCCTCCGGAGATGTAAGAAAGAAAACGGAAAATCAAGATGCTGATATTGCAGGATTTACGAAAAAATTGTGGCACTAGAGGATAACATTTGAGAAAGGCCACATGGCAGCAAAGGGGAACCTCAAACTCCCAAAGTTTGGTAATGAAATAAACAGTTACCTTGTGGAAGCAGCAAGGATGAGGACTCCGTATCTAGGAGTTTAGCTGGCATATGAAGGAAAAAAGTCTTCACAGAAAGAAAGGGAGCGGAGAGCAGTGAAACATGTAATGTGAAAGAAACTTGAACACAGATGAGAAGGAAACAATCATTGGAATAGGAAAGTTGAAAACACTTAAGAGTGAGAGGCTAAAGCTGGGAGGGACTCAAACAAATGGGAATGAAAAGAGTAGAAAGATTTACTTGCAAGAGAAAGAAAACCTCCGGCTGAGTGGAATTCTTCGAGGCCTGTACTAAGCAGGAGACAGAAATGCAGGAGGGAAAGTATGCCATTTGGTCTCAATATTTCTTAAGTAGAGACTAAGGTCGTCTGATACAGGTGAGACTGGAGAGTAGGAGAGATGAAAGCTACTGAGAAATTCTCATTCAATAGGGGTATGTACTTTTAATTAATTTTCTATTAACTAGACCACAATAGAAGTTGAAGTTACTTTGCACAGAACTGTCAAGCAAATGATTACTGTCCATAGCGATGCAAATGAATTTCATTTGAGATAAAATTGATTTCCTGTCTCTAGAAAACATGACATTTTATTGCTCTACATGTAATTAACTAGTTTTATATGCATTAGCAAACTTACTTCAACATCCTGACCACCTATATTCTTTAAATTTCTCTTTTTAACTGGTCATAATATTGGAGCCTCTTTTTATTTGCTTCTATACAACTATTTTTTCCTAAATTTTTAATGCTTTTAAATGTTTGTCTATGTCCCTGCAATTTTTAAAAACATTATAATATTTTATTTTATTTTATTATATATATATATATATATATATATATAGAGAGAGAGAGAGAGAGAGAGAGAGTGCCATGGATAGCTTTATATAACACATTCAATGACTGAGTTCCTCTTAAGAGTTTCCTAAACCTGGAAAACCCAACCAAATAAGCACCCCAACCTTGCAGACTTAAGTAAATATAAACATAAATTAGGTTAATAACAAAAGACCTGTAGAAAATGCCTTTTACATTTTGGAAAGTGTAAGTGAGAAATGGAGGCTCATTTAGCATAAATGATAGAGTAAGGTTTGCTTCTCCCAACTCAGGTACACTATCCTGCTGTAAAAAAATCATGCTCTATCCACAGTAAGCCACTTTATCCTCCAAAGACTGCCTAGTTACCCTCTCCCTCTTGTGAAGACTGAGAAACCAACTTGGGGCTTGGAATGAAATCAAAAGGAGTTTAACCAAATGAGAGTTATTGCATCTAAGGGTGAAAACTGTGTATGGTCCAGAGGGCTCAGCCAGAAAACAAGGGAGGCAGACACCAGCTTCCACTGGGGGCCAAGTCTGGCCATCCCAGTTATTAAGAAGCATACCTTTTGTCACTAGCAGAGAAGTGTTTAGTGGTCTACGGTGATATTGTTAGTGCATAAGAAAATAATATACATGATCAAAAAAATAGTTAAAATATCTCCATTTATGGAGGAGGTCAATTGAGTCAAGCAGCTGAGAAGCCTCTCGTGAAAAAGATACCTCTTGTGGAGTCTATCAGCAGAGTTTGCTGGTAGGGAACTGTTTGCAGAACTTTTTGTTCCTTCTTATCTTATGTGAGGTAAGTACAGACATCAAATGTAACAGGAAATTTTGATATGGCCATGACATCCAACCACATGTAATTTCTGTTATATAATTATTACAAATAAAATAATCACTAATTGTTTTAATGGATTTTTGTTATGTTTTTCAAAGTATTATTCCATATATGATTGAAAATCAGATAAGCAAAATACTGGTCCTTCACAATGATGAAAATGAGTAGATTACACCTGATTTATATAAATTTGTTGTACATTCTGCTGGATATTTTCTTATGTGTGACCATATAAAATATAAAGTGTCTTAAAAATGAAATGTATCCATGATGAAAATCATCTGAATACAGGGAATTAAACAGAAAAGAAATGTTTGTTTAATAGATTAAAACAATTTAAAAAACAAGATCTCTTTGGATTGTAATCTGGAAGGTTGTGTGGTAACAATAATAAAAAACATTAGTTATCTAGCACTGAATTCTCTTCTCTTGAACCCCCTTAAAGCCAAAGAATTTGTTGCCAAATTCCAGTACAGTCTGTTCTACTATAGCATGATGTATATGTTGCTATAAAATTGTCTATCAAAAATCTAGTTACAAAAACAGTTACTTTTATGACTGAAGACTATCCAGGCCAAAGAGAATACCTGGTCCAATTTTCCCTTTGTTCCCTAAATTACAGAAGAATAATTATGCCTTGTAGAGAACTGCCAGGTGTGTTTACATAATAAAAAATCTGGGACAGAAAAGAAAAGAAAAAAGACTCAAAGCTCGTTGGAGGGGTGAGTTTCTGAGGAGTGTTGCAGGTCTGCAATGAAGGCAGTTTCAGGGGGGAAAAGGGGAAATTTATTAGTGTTATGTTTTGAAACACTTCACACTTTTTAAGACATCCAAGTAAAGACTTTGAACTATTTGATATAACTTTTGATTACTGGTCTCCATCTCTTTGATCATAACACTGCTTTCAGATTGAATCAGTGGCTCTAGAATTTATAAGTAACTTTCATATAAGCAGTATCATATTTTATGTCTGCAATAACTAACTTTTCCTTAGTAGAAAATCTCACTAATGAAGAGTTTTATTAACTTGAGTATTTTGTTTTTACCTGAGGAAAATAAATTGGCTTACCTAAATCAACGGCAATAGTTTATTTGTACTTCATTCTACATATGTAGAAGTATTTCAGCTATAAAATCCTCCTTGACCTTCACCTTGTAATTTTGCTTACGATAAAATTCATAACTATCAAAAGAATGGCGACAACAACCAAAAAAATGTGATGTATGCTACAAAGCTTCCAAATACCCTGCCATTCAGTGCTTTGTACCCAGCCAGTGGAAGAGCCCATAAACCCCATAGTGCTCCCCACTTAATGGATTTTACATTCACATTGAGTTCCACAATCTGACATTAGAAATGCCCAGTTTTGGAAAACTTTGTGTAATAGAAAAGATGCTGCAGTGGAACAGAACAAGGTAGAAAGAAATGAGTCAGAAGGGTTAGTGAGACGAGATGAATTCACAAATAATGTGAAAAGTGGTGTAAAGCCCAGTCAGAAGGGTATTTCAATGATCAGTATAAATGGTGAAGGCTTGATGTTTGTGTGAATGGGCTAGAAGGGGCTATTAGAATGGGGCTAGAATGGGCTATTAGAACTCTCTTAATAAGAATGGTGGTGGTGTTGCTGTAGCCTGCCAGGCTCCTCTGTCTGTGGGATTTCCTTTGCAAAAATACTGGCATGGATTGTCATTTCCTTCTCCAGCAGATGGATCTTCCTGACTCAGGGATGGAACCCACATTTCCTGTGGCAGGCAGATTCTTTACCACTGAGTCATCAGAGAAGCCTATAATAAAGAATAGCAGGTAACTAATGATTATAGTGAGAGAAAAGCTCGAAAGAAATTTAAAGAAATATAAATATTATACTCTGGGAAACAAGGAAGATAGTGGCCTCATTGACCGACATTTATTGCTTAAATTAGAAGATTCTTGCCCAAGCTTCCTTTCTGGTATTCCATACCTAAATATCTAAAAGGAGGAATCACTGCATAAAATTATGTGAGGTTTTTAAAAAATAGAAGTGACTTATAATTTAGGTTCCAAATTTTAAAAGAGAAAATAATAGAACCACTAAAAATATCCACTGCTGCATAGAGCAAAAACTGATGGAACAATAGTAGTAGTCATGGTTACCTGCATGGCATCAGCACACTATTATTATACAATTCATTCCTATGAATAACACAATCATAGCCTAACATAATACAAAATAATCTTGCAACAGTGATACAAAAAAACCCCAACCAGAAACTGTTTAAATCAACTAGGCTCACCGCTTCAAAATATAAATTTGCATTTCTTGTGTAATTCAACTGTTTTATATGTATTTCCTTAATTTTATAATCACACTTCATATTGTTCTTGTTAAATCATTAAGTCATGTCTGACTCTGCGATGCCATGGGCTGCAACATGCCAGAATTCCCTGTCCTTCACTATACCAGAGTTTGCTCAAATTCATGTTCACTGAGTCCATGATGCTATCTATCCACCACATTCTCTGCCAGCCCTTTCTCCTTTTGCCTTCAATCTTTCCCAGTATCAGTGAGTCAACTCTTACCAATGAGTCACCTCTTGGCGTCATATAGGCAAAGGATTGGAGCTTCAGCTTCAGCATTAGTCCTTTGAATGAATATTATGGGTTGATTTCGTTTAGGATTGACTGGTTTGATCTCTTTGCAATCCAAGGGACTCTCAAGAGTCTTCTCCAGCACTATAGTTTGAAAGCATCAATTTTTTGGCAATCAGCCTGCTTTTGGTCCAAATCTCACATTCATACACGACCACTAGAAAAACCATCGCTTTGAGGGTACAGACCTTTGAGGGCCAAGTAATGTCTCTGCTTTTTAATATGCTGTCTAGGTCTGTCATAGCTTTCCTTCCAAAAAGCAAGCATCTTTTGATTTCATGGCTGCAGTCCCCATCTGCAGTGATTTTTGGAACCCAAGAAAATAAAATCTGTCACCGCTTCCTCTTATTCCCCTTTTATATGCCATGAAGGGATGGGACTGGATGCTATGATCTTAGTTTTTTGAATGTTGAGTTTCAAGGCAGCTTTTTCACTCTCCTCTTTTATCTTCATCAAGAGGCTGTTTAGTTCCTCTTCACTTTCTGCCATTAGCATGGTTATCATCTGCATATCTGAAGTTGTTGATATTTTTCAGGCAATCTTGATTTCAGCTTGTGATTCACTCTGCCTGACATTTCACATGATGTACTCTGTATATAAGTTAAATAAGCAAGACGACAATATACAGCCTTGATGTACTCCTTTCCCAATTTGGGACCAGTCAGTTATTCTATGTCCAGTTCTAACTGTTGCTTCTTTACCTGTATACAGGTTTGTCAGGAGACAGGTAAGGTGATCCAGCATTCCAATCTCCTTAAAATTTTTCTAGTTTGTTATGATTCACACAGTCAAAGCCTTCCTAGAAAATCTTCATATTGTTATTGTTCAGTCACTAAGTTGTGCCTGACTCTTTGGGACCCCATGGACTGCAGCACACCAGGTATCCCTGTCCCTCACTATCTCCTAGAGTTTACCCAAGTTCATGTCCATTGACAAAAAAGCTTCATAGTAAAATGACTAAATTATTCATGGGAGTTCAAAGTTTAAAAGTATTATTTTGAAAATATATAACCAAATTCAGAAGAAAAACAAAAAATCACCCTTTCTTAAATAGGTCAGTTTTATATCAACTGTTTTAAAAAATAACAGTTAAATGCAATTTAAAAAATCATTTAACTTTCGTTGACTTCTTTTTATTAATATGTTTAAAGATCTCCAAACAGATATTACCAGCAACAAATCCATTAATACTTGCCTAACATGGAAATAAATTTTGAATTGTTGGAATGTCTTTTTTAAAAAAAATTTAATGTCTGATCCTCATATTATATTGTAAAATCCTTCTCATCTTGTTACTTGATAAACTGAACATAAAAATTTATGCCTGAAACTCCAATTTCAGAATAGCTACACAAATGTACTCCTCCTGAGACTATGGTATTCAGAGTGGACTCTACCACATGTTGAAACACGACTGATATAATTGAATTGGCACGAGTAAGGAATGGGTTTTCATTCACATTAATTATATCCTGGCTATGAGAACAGAACAGTATTTATAAATTGACTAACTGCATTAAGCTTAAGGAGCAGAGGTAGACTAATATGAGACAGCAAGAGGTAAGATAGGGCACTAGCACCCAGGTGGTGCTAGTGGTAAAGAACCCACCTGCCAATGAAGGAAGGACATAAGAGACTTGGGTTTGATCCCTGGATTGGGAAGATCTCTTGGAGGAGGTCATAGTAACTCACTCCAGTATTCTTGCCTGGAGAATCCCATGTAGAGAGGAGCCTGGTAGCCTCCAGTCCATAGGACTGCAAAGAGTAAGACATGACTGAAGTGCAGTAGGTAAGATGCTCAATATATTAATAGTACTTGGTTTTGAATCTGAAAATTTAGATTACATTCTGATTCTGAACCCATTTGACTTCAGACAAGTCACTTAACTTCTCTGAGCCTTAATTTCTTTATGGATAAATTGAGGGAGGGAGTAGATGCTAAATGACTCAGTCTGGTACTAAAACATTATGATCAAAAATCATTCTGTATACTAGTCACACAGCTCTTCAGTTTCTAGGAATTGCATATCAAAGTTTTGCCAATATCTTCTCTCTGCCAATTTGTCTCAGCTCTTACATGCATTCAGCAAACTCCAGATCACAAATTATGCCAGTGAACATTTTGAACCTGGCAAAGTGAAGTGTACCATTCTGAAATATCTGCACAATGTCCAGCAAAACAACTAAAGGCTTTTCAAAATCAAACATCTCAGCTAACTCTGCAGTGACTTATTCCCATACTCAACTATGGGTCTTTTTCTTTTGGAGAATTCTGTTATACTGCTGCATCCTAAAGTAGCAAATGAATCTTGGAATACACTATATATACCATTTCTGTGCTTCTATAGTCTAGAGGAAACTTCTCAGATAGGAAATAGTTAGCTATTACTCTGCAAACGAAATTTAAATGCAGCTGGTTGTACATCCACTTATCCCAACCCTGGCTTCTGGAAATTGGTAAGGATTTTGGAGAGAAAAAAAGTACAGGATAGCAGTGTGAATGCAATTGTAATTGGTGAACTTGTGTAATAACTATGTCTCAAATCACTACTGAAGACTTCTTCGGAATTAGACTGATTCACATTTAAGAATTGAGTTGACTTCTGTCTTAGCATGGACTCCAGCTGTGCCCATATAGAAAGCAGTGTGATCAGCTGATTTTTAACAATTGTTGGCTTTATCTTCCTCTATCATTTTTATGAATATATTGTTCCCAACAACACATTTGGCTCACTTTCCTTTTTTTCTCAGCCAATTGTTTATTGTTCATAGATCTAGCTTGAAGATATCCTCCAATATGAGATGAAAAGGCAGCAGCTAATTTGCTTCCCTGAATATGGCACAAGAGCTTTTAAATCCATGAAAGGCAGGGTCAATAAAACTTTAACAACATAGCACTTGAAGGGAAATAACTGTGGATTCCAGTCCCTTCTTGAGTATTTATAAAAGGGACTTCATCTTTTGTATCATTGCTAAAGATGAATTGCTAAAATAAGATTTGTAAACGGTTGTTCATTGTGAAGCTTATTATATCTTCCTATATTTACTTTCTAACTTAAGTAAGTTAAGCACTTAAAAAGTATGGCCCTATCTATACATTACAATCAAAAATCATTTATATGATGGTTTCTTAGAAGTGCTTTAAGTTTATATATATTATAAAATTTTTACATTTAAAAATCCTAATTTTTTATCCAAAGAAGTTGCACATTGTTTCCTGGTGATACAACAAATCCTTTATCTAAAGCACAATAGTAACAGTATTTTTGAGTAAAAACCTCTATCTTCTCTTTGTCTACAAATGAAATGACCTCCTTTCAAACTACCACTTCTTTGAGTCAGTGTAGAAATTGTCCCATGATGTTTCATGGTACCCTTGGTAATCTTTCTTGTAATTAGCTGGCAAAGGAAACTCATCAGAGTAGGGATGTGCTTTCTGGGATACCATATCCATTGCATCATCATACAAAGAAACTGTGAGAACCTTCAGAGGAGACTTAGACTTGCCTAAGGCCACAGTATTGGAACTGAGATCTTCTGGGATGTGGACCAGCCATCTTTCTCATTAGACTCAGTTCCTTGCTGCTTCCATCACAGTTACAAAAGAAAGTAGGAAATTATTCATCTTTGTATAGTCATATAAAAATGATTCTTTCTTCCCATTTCATTCAAATGGGCTTAGGTAGAACAAAGAAATAGGCAATTATCTCCTTTCTTTTCTATCTCAGGTGTCTCTAGAGGGTGTGAGCTTCTGTTTGAAGGGTATTTCTCTCCTATTTGCCCTCCCTTCCCAGGAGTATTATAAGGTTGGATTTAAATGACTGGATTCACAGAGAGGATCTTCAAAGCACAAAAAGATACCAGAATTGCGCATAGAGTCCTATAAAGTGCTCCAGGAGCATGCAACAATAGAGTCCTGCTCTCCATTCACCTGCTCTGTGCTCACTCAGTTCCTGTGTTAGCAGTAGAAGATTGTTCCCTGTTTAGAAGTTATTGACTAAATACTAGGAAAGATTTTTTACAAGATAAATCATGTTAATTTATATTGTGCATATTATATCTGCTTCAGGTTCTCAGTAAGCATTTGTTGACTGAACAAGCAAATACTCTTATACTGTTAGCCTTACAGCTCTAATAGCCTGCACTGAATAGAAGCACAGAGTCCCCCTTATGATGACCACATTCCCAGTGAAGTTTTCTTTATTAAGTCTTTTCTATTTGTTATGATATATGTGACTATGCATGCTTAGTCATTCAGTCGTGGCTGACTCTTTGAGACCCTTTAACTGAAGCCTGCCAGGCTCCCATGTCCATGGGATTTTTCAGCAAAGAATACTGAAATAGGCTGCCATTTTCTTCTCCAGAGGATCCTCCAGGCCCAGGAATCGAACCTTCCTCTCCTGTGTCTCCTGCATTGCAGGTGGATTCGTTACCTGCTGAGCTACTGGGGAAGACCCTGTGTGATTTAATGAGCACGAAATGTCATAATCAGATTACGCTACAAGAAGTAGGAAAATAGGTAACTGGGACTAAACATGAGAAAATTTGGTGTGACCATTATTGATATAATTTGAAGAACCAATTAATATCCCCTACTATTACATAATGTGAATATTCTTTAAGGAAATCAGTCACTTACTTATCATTGAGTATCAGTTTTCTGGATGAATATGTGCTAAGTGTCTAACGGTCTCCATCCTTGAAGAAGTCAAAGCTTGCAGATAGATGAGGAAGGGAGCTTTGTCTAGTGAAGAAGGGACTGCAAGAGAACAGAAAAAGTGCTGGAAGCACAGAAGAGGTAATGGTACTTGTGGGCTGTCACAGGAGGTTCCAGGGAAATAATTAGTGGAGACAGGTGGAATTTCAAGAAGAAAATAAAATAGAAAGATATTGCAGAGAAAGAAAGTGGAATAAAGACACCATACTATAGAAGTAGAAGAGGTACTCATGAATAAAATGACATTCAACAGGGGAAAATGTAGGCATTTAGGAAAATAATTGGATAAGATCATGCCTCATTAGCAGTTTTCAATATTCAGTTCAGTTCAGTTCAGTTGCTCAGCCGTGTCCGACTTCGCAACCCCATGAATCACAGCATGCCAGGCCTCCCTGTCCATCACCAACTCCCGGAGTTCACTCAGACTCACGTCCATCAAGTCAGTGATGCCATCCAGCCATCTCATCCTCTGTCCTCCCCTTCTCCTCCTGCCCCCAATCCCTCCCAGCATCAGAGTCTTTTGCAATGACTCAACTCTTTGCATGAGGTGGCCAAAGTACTGGAGCTCAGGGCTGATCTCCTTTAGGATGGACTGGTTGGATCTCCTTGCAGTCCAAGGGACTCTCAAGAGTCTTCTCCAACAACACAGTTCAAAAGCATCAATTCTTTGGCACTCAGCCTTCTTCACAATCCAACTCTCACANTCTCCTTTCTATCTCAGGTGTCTCTAGAGGGTGTGAGCTTCTGTTTGAAGGGTATTTCTCTCCTATTTGCCCTCCCTTCCCAGGAGTATTATAAGGTTGGATTTAAATGACTGGATTCACAGAGAGGATCTTCAAAGCACAAAAAGATACCAGAATTGCGCATAGAGTCCTATAAAGTGCTCCAGGAGCATGCAACAATAGAGTCCTGCTCTCCATTCACCTGCTCTGTGCTCACTCAGTTCCTGTGTTAGCAGTAGAAGATTGTTCCCTGTTTAGAAGTTATTGACTAAATACTAGGAAAGATTTTTTACAAGATAAATCATGTTAATTTATATTGTGCATATTATATCTGCTTCAGGTTCTCAGTAAGCATTTGTTGACTGAACAAGCAAATACTCTTATACTGTTAGCCTTACAGCTCTAATAGCCTGCACTGAATAGAAGCACAGAGTCCCCCTTATGATGACCACATTCCCAGTGAAGTTTTCTTTATTAAGTCTTTTCTATTTGTTATGATATATGTGACTATGCATGCTTAGTCATTCAGTCGTGGCTGACTCTTTGAGACCCTTTAACTGAAGCCTGCCAGGCTCCCATGTCCATGGGATTTTTCAGCAAAGAATACTGAAATAGGCTGCCATTTTCTTCTCCAGAGGATCCTCCAGGCCCAGGAATCGAACCTTCCTCTCCTGTGTCTCCTGCATTGCAGGTGGATTCGTTACCTGCTGAGCTACTGGGGAAGACCCTGTGTGATTTAATGAGCACGAAATGTCATAATCAGATTACGCTACAAGAAGTAGGAAAATAGGTAACTGGGACTAAACATGAGAAAATTTGGTGTGACCATTATTGATATAATTTGAAGAACCAATTAATATCCCCTACTATTACATAATGTGAATATTCTTTAAGGAAATCAGTCACTTACTTATCATTGAGTATCAGTTTTCTGGATGAATATGTGCTAAGTGTCTAACGGTCTCCATCCTTGAAGAAGTCAAAGCTTGCAGATAGATGAGGAAGGGAGCTTTGTCTAGTGAAGAAGGGACTGCAAGAGAACAGAAAAAGTGCTGGAAGCACAGAAGAGGTAATGGTACTTGTGGGCTGTCACAGGAGGTTCCAGGGAAATAATTAGTGGAGACAGGTGGAATTTCAAGAAGAAAATAAAATAGAAAGATATTGCAGAGAAAGAAAGTGGAATAAAGACACCATACTATAGAAGTAGAAGAGGTACTCATGAATAAAATGACATTCAACAGGGGAAAATGTAGGCATTTAGGAAAATAATTGGATAAGATCATGCCTCATTAGCAGTTTTCAATATTCAGTTCAGTTCAGTTCAGTTGCTCAGCCGTGTCCGACTTCGCAACCCCATGAATCACAGCATGCCAGGCCTCCCTGTCCATCACCAACTCCCGGAGTTCACTCAGACTCACGTCCATCAAGTCAGTGATGCCATCCAGCCATCTCATCCTCTGTCCTCCCCTTCTCCTCCTGCCCCCAATCCCTCCCAGCATCAGAGTCTTTTGCAATGACTCAACTCTTTGCATGAGGTGGCCAAAGTACTGGAGCTCAGGGCTGATCTCCTTTAGGATGGACTGGTTGGATCTCCTTGCAGTCCAAGGGACTCTCAAGAGTCTTCTCCAACAACACAGTTCAAAAGCATCAATTCTTTGGCACTCAGCCTTCTTCACAATCCAACTCTCACATCCATACATGACTACTGGAAAAACCATAGCCTTGACTAGAAGGACCTTAGTTGGCAAAGTAATATCTCTGCTTTTGAATATGCTTTCTAGGTAGGTCATAAATTTTCTTCCAAGGAGTAAGCGTCTTTTAATTTCTTGGCTGCAGTCACCATCTGCAGTGATTTTGGAGCCAAGAAAAATAAAGTCTGACACTGTTTCCACATTTCCCCATCTATTTCCCATGAAGTGATGGGACCAGATGCCATGATCTTCATTTTCTGAATGTTGAGCTTTAAGCCCACTTTTTCACTTTCCTCTTTCACGTTCATCAAGAGGCTTTTTAGTTCTTCTTCACTTTCTGCCATAAGGGTGGTATCATCTGGATATCTGAGGTTATTGATATTTCTCCCAGCAATCTCCAGTAAGAAATATGGAGACATACTTGAATTTTAACCAGGGAGGGATGGTGGAATACAAAGAGAATTGTGTCTAATCTGTCTCCTCCTTTCCTTTTCTACCACTATTACACATTCTAACGGATTTTTATTTTACCCTGACTCTTAGTCTTCATGCCTTGAAATATTCTGGAGTGGGTATTAACTTGAATTTATGACAAATCTAATGTAGTGTAAGGGAGGCAGAAATCTAAAAGAACATTATGGGAATTCTTGAAGACATGGATGGATGTTGACGCCATTAAAGAGACACAAATTGTTCAGGAGTCAAAACAGTGTGGCTGTGCAGAGTATGGAGGGTAACGTAACACATTTATTTGGATCATCTGGTACTTGAAATACCTGAATGTTCTATGCAGGAATGGGAAGGAAATGAAATGCCAAGAAAGCAGGGAAGAGTTTGGAGCCTGGTGGTGGAGTTTTAGGGGTCTCTAGCATATGGACTATGACCATATGTGTGATTATATAAGAGGGCTATATGTTCGCTGTACATATGAAACTAAAACAATATTGCAAATCAACTATACCACATTTTTTAAAAAAAAGAGAATTATAAAATAAGGAGAAAAGAGAACCTTGACTAAAACCCTGGAGAGTACTGAGGAGATGAAATCAGATTGAGGGAAATATTAATACTATGTACACAAAAGAAGAGAACATTTCAAGAAGACCTGAGTCAGCAGCAACAATGCCACGGAGGACAAGGGAGATGAGACCACAGAGAACCTACTGGATTTTGCAAATTAGGAGCTAACTTTGTTACCACCAAACCTGTTTTAGCACACTAGTAGGTTGAGGTATGAAGAGGACCTGAGTAAGAGAAGGCAGGAAGTATAAAATTCTTTCCCCAAAAGTCAGTTCACAACATAAATGGGAAACCAGTAGAATTATTGGATTGGATACCTTTTGATGCTGTTTTTCTTTTCAGACTTTAAAGGTTCATTTAGAATTTCATCAAGAAACTGGGTATTTGTCTTGGAATCACCCTACAGACATATGACCAAAGCACCTACCTACTGAAATAATCAAATTATCTTCACATTATTCTTCTACAGTCCATTGTTTAATGATGTATTGTTGCTGTACATTAAACATGAATCAATCAAAATCACAAATGATTAACTTGCCTAAACATAAAATTTATTGCTAATAATGCATCCTTCCTCTACTTAGACATTTAAATGCATCTTAGTATGTATAGTTATAAAATTACATATAAAATTGTAATTTAAGACAAGTGTATTTTGAGTTATGATAAACTTCACCACCATCTGGAAAATGTATCTATCATTTTGTTTGTGTCAATGTATATTTCTTCAAAGAAGACATACTGATGGCCAAGAGGCACATGAAAAGAATGTTCAATATCACTAATTATTAGAGCAATACAAATCAAAACTACAATGGGATATCACTTTATACCAGTTAGAATGTCCACCACCAAAAAGTCTACAAAAACTAAATTCTGGAGATGATATAGAGGAAAGGGTTTCCTCCAACACTATTGATAGGAATGTAAATTGATATAGCCACTATGGAAAACAGTATGGGATTCCCTTAAAAATCTAAAAATAGAGCTACCATATTATCAAGCAATCACACTCCTGGGCATACATACAGAAAACACACACACACACACACAAACATGGTTCAAAAGGATATATGCACCCATAATATTCACTGTAATGCTGTTTAGAGGAGCCAAGATATGGAAGCAACCTAGATGCCATCGACAGATGAATGGATAAAGATGTTGTACATATATACAATGGAATATCACTTGGCCATTACATTTTGAAATAGTGTCATCTGCAGTAATATGGATGGACCTGGAGAATATTATACCAAGTGAAGTAGTATAGTAAGTCAGAGGTAAGTGAAGTAAGTCAGAAAGAGAAAGACAAATATATTACGTAAATGTAGCACCTAACAACAACAAAAAAAAAGATACACATGAATTTATTTACAAAATAGAAACAGACTCAAACACTTAGGAAATGAACTTATGGCTCTCATGAGGGAAAAGTCAAGGAGAAGGTGAGATTGGGAATTTGGGACTGACATGTGTGTGTGTATGCTAGTGGCTCAGTCCTGTCCATCTCTTCGTAACCCTGTGGACTGTATCTGATCAGGCTTCTCTGGCCATGGAACTTTCCAGGCAAGAATACTGGAGTGGGTTGCCATTCCCTTCTCCAGGGGATCTTCCTAACCCAGGGATTGAATCCCACTCTCTTGTGCTCACAGGCAGATCCTTTATAGTCTGAGTCACCAGGGAAGCCCAACATGTATGCATTGCTATATTTAAAGTAGAAAACCAACAAGGACCAATGCACAGGGGACTCTGCTCAACATTCTGTAATAAGCTAAATGGGAAAAGAATTTGAAAAATAAATAAATACATATGTATGTACAACTGAATCATTTTGCTATATACCTGAAAGTAACACATTGTTAATTATACTCTAATATAAAATAAAAAATATCTTGAATTAGGAGAGAATCAGTGAAGGAATATTGAATAACAATTGTTGCAGATGTTGATGCCTTTTTGAGTCTTCTTGGGACAGCAGGTTTGTGTTAAAAGACAGTTCCATTACAAGAGTCTTCTAGAACCTTGAATTCTTTCTTAGCAAATAACATTTCTCAGTCCTACTCAAGGACATGACGAAAACAATGAATAATCAGGGGATTTCTCATTTATGCATTGAGTTAAGAAAGATATTTTAAAGTATCACTGAGGGATGAAACAAAGAATATAGTTGTTAACAAATTTTCAAAGGGATTAGACTAAATAAAATGTTAATTACATGCCTAAAGAAAATATGTGGAAGTAAATTTCTTTTTAGTAACCAGTAGAACATACACATGGAGAAGGCAATGGCACCCCACTCCAGTACTCTTGCCTGGAAAATACCATGGACGGAGGTGCCTGGTAGGCTGCAGTCCATGGGGTTGCAAAGAGTGGAACACAACTGGGTGACTTCACTTTCATACATTGGAGAAGGAAATGGCAATCCACTCCAGCGTTCTTGCCTGGAGAATCCCAGGGACTGGGGAGCCTGGTGGGCTGCCATCTATGGGGTCGCACAGAGTCGGACACGACTGAAGTGACTTAGCAGCAGCAGAAGAACATACACAAACCTCCCTTCTGCTTATCCCTTTGTGAATTTTCTGAATTGAATGTTAAAAATTAAATCATCTTTTCATAAAAAGGAAAAACATTTTGATATACTGATTCATTTGTCCCTTATTCTCCATAAAATGCTATTTTTAAATTTCAAACAGCTATTCATTTTTTTACTAAGTATCAACATTTTAAAGAATAAGATGATAAAAATGCTTTGATTACAATTAATCTTTGTGAATACTGAATGAGAAACAGAATCTTTACTGGAGAAGCAGTAATCAAATCAGTAGATACTACAAAACAAGTTATAAAAAGTTCTTTAATTATGAATTGTCCTTGTCCACATGTTTCTCTTTCAATCATTCAAATTATAAATCTAGTTTAAAAAAATCAATAAAACATGATGAATAAGCAAATTATTTTCCTCTAGTGCTAGTCTTTAGGTTAAAATAGGGACAGCAACTTTACATACCATTGGTATGAGACATTTTAGTGCTAATATTATGAAATATGTATTATTTTTATTAAAACTTCTAGATAAATTGTACTTGTTTTAATTTTATCAGTAACGAACAGGAGTCTAGGATGATTCTCTGAAAATATATTCATAATCTCTAAAGCATAAATTATTAGCTTTGTTCTAAAATTGTTGGAAATCTTGCGATTTCTCTATATGCCATTCAAACAATATTTTCAAGTCCCCTACCACAGGTTGAGAAACTTTGAGCAAAAAAGAGAATAAAGTTATGGCTAAATACTAATAGCAAATGATTGCTTCAGATGAAGTAAACATCCCACCTGTTTTCCTTAATGGTTAAACATATTTAACAAAATCTTGGTAGTCTTATTGTAAAGGCCATTTTACTTCTATTTTACTGAGAAGTACTTGCAGCCAGCAGAGTTAATGCAGGCTCATTAAGGAAGCCGCAGCACTCTGTGCATTAGGCCTCTGCACTTACCCCTGCTTTTAGCCCAATTATCCCATATTGCGGGATGAGGAAGATCATTGTTCCTGCTCACTAGTTCTCTTGACATTTTATGTCTCTGTGAGCTTACCATCAATTTATCCAGGGTTTTTCAAAATTAACCAATCTTAAGTAGCACTCTAGAACTTTAAAAATCAGATTTCTAGACCCCTTCCTCACAAGATTATGATTTGCTGAATTTAGGGTAGGGTGTCTGAATCTACATTTTAATAAAGGGGCAAGGTACCTTTTAAGATTAAGTAAATTTGGAAATAACATCTACTTTTCTGCTCTTCTTATATCCTGGGGATTATCTCTCTCATGCATTGTGATTCTAGTCCATGGAATAGTCTTTTCTCTGCATTTCTGCATCCAGTGTGTCTTCGTCCTCCGTTTCTTGCATACTTGGAGTTGACACTCATACTTTCATTTTGAAGGGCAAATCCCACTTTTCCACTTTCTTTTTCAATATCCTGTGGGATTAGAGAATCTTCCCCCAAAGCTCTGAGGTTTATGAGCAGAAATGAGTAGAGGACTTGCTTCTACTAGACTTGCTCCTACTAGATGAGTAGAAGACTAGGGCTTCCCTGGTGGCTCCATCAGTAAAGAATCTGACTGCAGTGCAGGAGATCTGGGCTTGAACTCTGGTTCAGGAAGATCCCTTGGAGAAGGAAATGGCAA